>CANTUR010000369.1:600000-980000 GCA_947683625.1 Mallotus nudiflorus
ACAAGCATTTTAGAAACAAATCCAAATAGTATTGGTGGAAGGTTAAGGCAGAGGAGTAGAATGAGCAAAGGTTATGAGGAAGAGATACCGGAAGCAAATGAGTAGAACTCAAATAGGGTACAAGCTTTTAATAATATCTCTGGAGGTAGCTGACACTAACAAGAAGCTTTTAAGTACTAAAAAGCCCATAGAAGATGGCTATCTTCTAGGCTGAAACTAATATTAAGATGGAGGGAGGGCAATTTTTTTCAATTTTGTGTCAGTAAGGGCCAAGTTTAGGACTTTTTCCCCAATTTCTTTGGATGGATGCACAAACTTTTGCCATATGCCTTCTTTAGGGGGTTGCTTTTTACGACGTGCATGGGTTCTTCTTTGAACTCGATTCTGCACCATTCTAAGCCCCCTTAGGTCCACATAAGGCATATAAGTGACACTCAAAATAGGTTATAAATGAGTCAAACAACAATCATGACACGCACATGCCTGAGGCGATCTTCAATCCAAAATAGAAATTGCGATATTTATAATATTTTATTTTCAACCCATAACATCAATTTTCACACCAAAAGAAATATTCTTTTATATCTTTTATTATTTATTACTTTCTTACATTTTATTATCTTTATAAATTGCATCCATATTTTTTATTTTTTACATATTCACCCAAATGGAATGTTTTTAATAGTTATTTATAAATAATCTATAATTAAATATTATATTTATTTTAATCATAATTTAGTTTAATAATTAATTATCTTAATTTTGATATAAGTGCAATTAAAATTTTGAAAAGCTAATAGCTAAATAAATATTTTCTATCAATTATTATTAAAATATAAAATATCACAATTTATTTTATTAAAACACATAAAAACATACATAAAATAAACATTACAATGCGTTTAGTTTTGTGAATTACTATATTCCTCCCACAGATGTTCTATTAATACACGAAGCGTAATAAGAGCTTCTCTGTCCTTAATTTGTTTATGTCAAACAAGAAATTGTTGAAATCATATGTTTTCATTCTTGATTATTTCAATTGTTGGTGCTGGTGATTCTGAGACTTCTTAAATTATGGCATTAAGATCACGTTCATCTTCAATTATCATGTTATGCATTATAGTACATGTAGTTATTATATCATGTAGTACATTTTTTCTCTAAAAATGTGTTGGACCAACAACAATTGCAAAACGTGATTGTAGCACTCCAAAAGCACGCTCATCATCTTTCCTACATGCATTTTGCTTCATTGCAAAATATTGTTTCTTTGGACCTTGTAACTCGTAAATTGTTTGCACAAGAGTGGACCATTTTGGATATATACCATTAGCTAAATAATAACCCATATTATATTTTTTCCTTGAATAAAATAATGAGCAGGAGGAGCTATACATTGAGCAATATTGAATATCAAATGAGATGATACTAACACATTAATGTCATTATTGGTACTCAACATGCCATATCCACATATCATAATCAGCTACAGCTTCCAGAATAATAGTCGGTGATCCACTACGTCCTGTATATTGTTAACCCATCATGTTGGACAATTTTTTCACTTCTAATGCATACAATCTAAACTCCTTAGCATTCTTGGAAAATCCACATTGCTGACCAATGTAAAGTAGTCTAGTAACATCATTAGCAGTAGGTGCTCTAAGATATCGTTCTGAAAAAATTTCTACCATAGCACGACAAAATCCCTTCATACTAATAATTGTTGTTGACTCCCCAATTTTTACATATTCATTTGTAGCATCTACTGGAAGACCATATGCCAACATCCGGAACACAATTACTAATTTTTTTATAAATGACAATCCAAGTCTTCCAAGTGCATCACACCGTTGTTCAAAAAAAAATGATCATGCCCTTTGACTGCATTAACAATATGAAGGAATAAATTTTAAGACATTTAATATCAACAATGAAAGAGATCATCATTATAGCATGGATTTTCTATAAAATAATCATTGAACAATTTTGATCTGCAGCTTCAGGATCACGATTGATGACTATATGGCCTAGAACTGACCCACCATGGATAACCTAGTTATTTTGTTGATTAAGATAATAAGCAATTAACTTTTATTATTATTAATTGCTTGTTGAATAATAGTGTCTGAGGCTTCCTACTCCTCCATTAATCGGTTGGTCTCTTCATCATATGATGATGAAGATTGAAAATTTGATGGACTTGGATTATTGAAATTTATTGAAATTTTTTTACGTATGGCTAATTCAAAAAGACATAGAATTTTTTTTTTTTAATGGTAGAAATAGTATGATTTTTTTACATAATAAATGATGCTATTTATAGATAAAAATTAATGTTAAAATGATATTGTTTACATTTTAATATGATAGTTCAAATTTGGATGACATCTATCCTACGGGTGAGATGAGGGTAACAAATTTTTTTTTTTTATTTTAACGGTTAAGATTAGGATAAAACCCATCCTACAGTTTATATAATAATGAAATCCATCCAACGACTATTATGTGGATGAAATCTATCATACGGTTCATATGATGATGAAATCCATCCAATGGTTGAGATAATAATAAAATCCATCTAACGACTAATATTATGATAAAATACATCTTACGGTTGAGATATGGATAAGTTAAATAATTTTAATCGATCGGTGGAGATTAGGATGAAATCCATCCTACAGTTCATATAAGGATAAGTCAAAAAAAAGTTAATCTGACAGTGGAGATGAGGATGAAATCCATCATATGGTTCAAATAATGATGAAATCCATCCAACGAACAAGATTAGAATGAAATCCATCATACGATTTAAATAAAGATAAGATAAAAAAATTAATCAAACAGTTAAGATGAAGATATAATCCATCAAATGGTTTATTTTATTCATTCATATTTTTTTATTGTTTTTATTTTTATCTTTATTTTAGTATATAAATACGTCCCATCCTTTTTTATACGTACAAACTTATTCTACATTTCTATAACACACTCAAATCTTCTCAACACATTCTTCAAAAACAATAAAATGGCATTTAGAGCTTTTGGATATAGTGTTGAAGAAGACATTCTCTTATGTCAATTGTACATGGAAATTTCTCAAGATTCAATTACGGATGCATAACAATCTTATGATTGTTTTGGACTCGAGTTGAAGAAAAATATAACAGTGTAAAGCATCAGAGCTGGGACTTTTGAAATAAAAGATTTGTCCAAATACGACTGCAAACAATCGAGAAAGCAATAAGAAAATTCAATGCAAGTGTAAGACAAGTTGAAAGTTTAAATCCTAATGGTGCCTCTGAAAGAGATATTGTGAGTATTTATTTATTTATTACTTTGTTCATAATTATTTGTTGGTATTATTGTTATTGTTATTGTTCTTATTGTTATTGTTCTTATTATTATGTTTTTAATGTTAATTTATAGATAAATCGTGTAAGAGTGTTAATTATGAAAGATGCTAATTATAAAAAAGGTTTCAAATTTAATCATGTGTGCAATATTATGAAAGATTTTAAGAAGTTTAAAGATAATGTTAGCACTAGAAGAGCACAATCTCGTAAGAAACATGTGAATTACGTTTCATCCAATAATTCAGATAATCCTACTACTGAATCTCCTATACTTGACTCTCCTACTCTGTCTTCTTTTTCTATTAACTTTGATGATACCATTGTTGGTGGTTTATCATGCAACCATGCTATTGGTATTAAAAAGGCAAAGTTAAAGAAAAAATAATGACTAGATTGTAGTGTTCATCAACACTCTAAGAGAAGAAAATGCAAAGCTGAGGGAAATTTTGGAGAACAGCGATGAAAAGAGATTATGAGCATTTAAAGAGCGTACAATAGTCTAAAACTTTAAAGAAGAAAATAATATTATATTAATGGACTTGAATACTATAGAGGATCCAAATAAGCATGCATTTATTGTAGCTAAACAAACACGTCTTATGCAACTGAGATCTGCAGAGAAACAACCACCATATTTTGCCTCTAATGAATTTAATTATTTTGACAGTAGAGGTGGATCTAGATCTGGACTACTAGATTATTAAAATATTTTATTATGTATTTTATAGTAATTGTGTGTGGTTTTAATATTTATGTAATGTTAATAAAATTTGTTCAGTGTTAGTATATATTCATGTGAATATAATTAATAATATATGTAATTATTATAAATAGTTATGTAAATAACAAAAATACAAGTAATAAGACATTAAACTAATTTTATATTTTTTTAATTAAAAAGTTAACAAAATAAATATCATGTAAAAGGAAATAAAATAATTAGGATGAAATTGGTCTAAAATATTAGACATGTAAAAGTATAAGACTATTATGTAAAAAAAAAGGGTGAATAGTGTCTACTGTAATGAGTAGTATGTAGCAAAATTGCCACACTTTGTTCAAAATAGTAAAATAGATCTACAATTTGCTGTCTTGGTTGGACAGCAAATTTGCTGCAAAAAAATAATTTGTTGCTACCGTTGGAGATAGCCTAAGCCATACTCGTCTAAAAGGGGAGTACACGGTCTTTTTTAAATCTAGCTACTTTATCACACATATTTTGCACACATAAAATATAAATTTTGAAAATTACACAGTAATGGTTTCATAAGGGGAAAATGGTGCAAATACCCCATTGAAGTTTTACCCTAAGTGCAAATATGACATTAATGTTTTTAGGGTTTTAATATACCATTAACATTTCAAAAATGAGGTAAATGACCCCTATGTTTCTTTTGAATATTAAATATTGTCTATGTGGTAACTGGGACCCATAAATCATAAGTTATTTTTCTTACATGGAATATGGATCCCACTCTTAAACTTCCACTTCACTAAAAACTTAAAATTCCCAAATTAAAAAGGTGAAATCCTTTAATCTAAAAGTTCATTTGGGGATCTTCATCTAAGATCAGAAAATCAATCTAGTTGTTGAATAATTTAATGCATAATTATGTAATCCTTATGAGGAGGAGTGGCTTGTAATATTTGGGACAACATGTTGGTTCCTTTGGTAATAGAGGAATAAAATGCTCTTCGATGTTAAATATGCAATTCAACAAGTTCTCCTCATAGTGTAGAGTTTTAGCAAAGTGAGGGAAAGATTGGAGGTTTCTCAAAGGCAAAGGGATGAAAGGCTTATTTAGTGGATTCCTCCTCATCATCCCTAGGTGAAGCTGAACGTTGATAAGTGTATGAAAACGGCTTCCAAATGTGTAGTAGCATGTGGTTTAATCCAATCTTATACTAGAGCCTGGCTTGTAGGCTTTATGGCTAATCTCAGAAGTTACAGCATTTTAGCAACATAATATTGGGAAGTCATTTATATAGCTTGCAGCTTGCTTGGGATTTGGGCATTCGTAGACTTTTGTTAGAAATGGTTAATAGTTATATGGTCACAATCATCAAGGGGTAGAATTCATGCCCTCTGAAGAATTTATCACTTTTCTAAGAAATCCATCAGCTTCTGAAAAAGGATTGGATGGTGCAGGTGGATCATATTTTTTGTAAGGTTAATTTTTGTGTTGATTTTTTTTTTTGGCTAATGTTGGTATTTCAGCTCTTTTAGGCAGTTTAAACATTGAAAGGCAACCTTTCAGCATTCAAGGTCTACTTTTTAATGATATAATGGGAGTAGCTACTCCCAAACCATGCCTAATGTAATATTGTTTGTTTTTGGCTTTGGCCTTCTCTTGAATGGAAAAAAAAAAGGTGAAATCCCTATATCACAAAATGGAGATATGCCATTATACACACTACTAGTACTACCTCTGCAAACATAAGAAAATATCATCAAAGCAAAGTATATATACAAAAGGAGAATATGTGCTACATTCAAAGAAATTAAAAAGAAAATAAACCTTATCTCCTTGGTGCTACTTCCTTATTCTTCTTCTTCTACAACCCTGGTTACTCGATGTACGAAAGTAGGCCTAACAGAAAACTCCCAAAATTCTAAAAAAAATAAGTTGAGGGGAGTCAGACCTCAAAAAGTTAGCTAATAAAAGAAATGAATGTGGTTTGAAAATTCCCTTTAAAATAGGTTTTTATGAAAATAATATATTTATAACTTTAATTCAAATTCCTTGATATATATATATATATATATATATATATATATATATATATATATAAGAAACCCATATTTTAAAGAAGGAATAAATTTTAAATGCTTTTAAAACATTTCAGCATAAAAATTAAGTAGAACCCTAGTCCTCAATTTTAACAACCAAACGACTCACTTAAATTCAAGACTATTGGATCCCGAGAGCAAAGCATCATCAAGATGTACAGCCGCAGTCATATCACTTAATCCAATATCACTAGCGGTGTCCGAGAGCAAATCATCATCAGACCATCGGCCCCAGTGATTTAATAAATAAAATCCAAAGTTTTACTGGCGGTGTCCAGGAGCAAAGCATCACTAGACCTTCAACCCCAGTTTTTTAATCAATAATCAAATATCATATTACTAGCGATGTCCGAGAGCAAAGCATCAGCAAATCATCAGCCCCAGTAATATAATTTTTTAATAAATGAAATTAAATATAACAATGAGAATTACAGTAATTAAAAATAAAATAAATCAACTATAAATTAAACCATGCAAAATTATTTAAATAACACCGACTAAAATCTTGTAAAATTAAATTCATTAGAATTTAATATGTTTTAACTCAAAAACCCGACATACAATTCAAATATTAACTTACAAGATGAAGACGCTCCTCTAATACGTCGTGTCCGACCTCAACTGGTAGACGCAACCAGAGGGGCAGCTAAAAGACAGAAAATGAAACGACTATCAGAAAACAGAAACCCTAACTTCTAGAATTTCTAAGAAAGACTCGACTTATAATTCAAAAATTATGATTGACCCGATGTCACATTATACGAGAAATCTACCGAAAATTTGACAGTCTCCATTGTAAAACGAACATCCCTCTACTGAAGTAGAGTCAATCCTGCAAGCAAACACACTTCTAAACTTCACACAAGCTCAACACTTCGGGTTAGGACCCCGAACTACACAATTCCCAACCGAGGTTCACAACACGCGAATAAAATAAATAATAAATAATAATATTTTAAAATTCTTAAAAATCCATAAAAATAATTAAAATACCACAATATAATTTATTTAAATCACCAAACACTAAATATAAGTATTTTTTCACAAGAATTAATAAAAATCTCAAATAATTAATATAATTATATAAAAATCCAATTTTTTTTTCAAATATTCAACATAAATTGTCAAATTCACATTTAATTATTCAAATAGTTTAAATATATTATAAAATTAATTAAAACTCATTTAGTCACAAAATAATAAATAATTTATTATTTGAATATAATTTTCAAAAATTAGAATTAATTAGTTAAAAATAGTAATTAATTTTTAAAAATTATTATAATACTCTATACAATTCTAAAATCACTTAAAACATAAATTAACTATATTTTCAATAAAATTACACAATTATCCCAAAATTCCTATATTCACATAAATATAATAATTTCTCAAAAATTATATAAATACTAAAAATTATTTTATTAACACTAAAATTACTAACTTACATTACTAACCCTAATTAATTCAAATTTCAACCAAAATAATTAATTATCAAAATATACATAAAACTTAAAACACCTAAATTTAATTATACAAAATTCCATAAAAATTAATTTAACCAACATAAATAATTTTTTATATACCCATGACCAAAATCAACTATAATAATTTAGATCAACTAATATATATCCCAAAAATTAACCAAATATTAAAATAGAATTCTGCATAATTAACTAAATAATATAAATTAACCAAAATCAAAAATCAACTCAAAACTAACAAAATCAACTAACTAACAACCTAAATCAACTAAAAATCAACCCCAACCAACCCTAACTAAACCAACCTATAACTCACCTAATCACAGAGATCAAGACAGGGGAGGGCTGTTGTTGCTTGACTTCGTGCTGCTGCTGTCTGTGCAAGGGAGAATGCTGCTGCTGCTGTAGAGACAGTAAGGAAAGAAGAAGAGGCAGATGGTGGGGGTGGCATTAGGGCTTGTAGTGCTACTGGAAAGAATGTAGCGTGAGGAAGGGCAAAGAAATGAAAGGGACAGTGATGGGAAAAGAAGGAGAAGAAATGGGTGGTAGGGTAAGGTTTGTGTGTGTGTGTATATATATATATATATATATATACATATATATATTTACACACAGAACACCTAATAATAACAAAAATAACCTTAGTTTAAAATAAGGCTATCAAAAATAATAAGATAAAATAATAACAATGACAATAATATTAGTAGTAATTTTAATATTTTAAATAATAGAATTTCCAAAATATATTTATAATTAAAAATATCGATCATTATAATCATCCCTCCTTATGGCATGAGATGATAAAGAGAGACATTAGAGGTTTGATAGATTGATTTTAAAAGAGAAAAAATTTTATATTTTTCATATGTTATTTTTAAGAATATTGAATTTTTTTTATAAAAATAAACGTTAAATACAAAGATTATTATTTTAAAAAAATACATTATGACAATTAGGAATTCAACATATCATTATTAAAACTATAAATATATAAATAAAATTTTGTATTTGAAGGAAAAAGTGTAAAATATATTTTACTTTATAATATATTAGGTCATATTTAATATAATTAATAAATTAATTTAGCTATAATCTAAACATTTGTTTACATATGTTTTAAAATATATTTATTTTTATGATTAATAATATGATAGAACCCTAGGCTTTATCAAAAGAAATCGAAAAGAAAATTAAAAATAAGGTAGGGATTCGATCATTTTTTTTTTTGGGGATCAACCTCCAAGCAACGTCAAAAGGATTTCAAATAAAGTTTATTGTTTGAAGAAAATAGTTCAAAAACATTACATGTATAGATAATTTAAATTCTTTGCCACTTAAAATTTGTATTCTTAATCAACTACAAAAGAAAATAAACCAAAAAGAAAAATACTATACTACTACTCTAATTATGGTGCCACAATATAATTAGGATAATTCAGTAATTGTAAAATAGGATTCAAATCCCTAAAATTAAAATTTTGTAATATTCCTTGCTTCTTTAGAATATCCTTATCCTAAGCTTTATATATATATATATATAAGGCCTTATCTTCATTGTTAAGCATCAATGAATCCTAGAAACTTCTCTTCCAATGACTTCTAGGACTCTCAAGTGCCATCTTCAATTAGAAATGGGTAAAAATAACCATAAATCGAATATTGAACCAAACAATTAGTTTAGGTCAATTTATTTTGTAAAATATTTCTGTTCGTTTTTATTTTATAAAATCAAAATATATTCGGTTAATTTCAATTTTTATTATGAAAAATATTGTTAAATTGAATTGAACTAAATTTTTAAAATATTAATAATTTATATGAGTATTTATAATTTGATTTGATCGGTTTAGTACTAATATTTCAATATATGTCAATAATATTAGTTTCTAAATATTTAAAACTCAATCAAATTATTTATACCAAAATACTCAAGCCAATATCCTTTAAATTCATGTTAGATAATCGATCTCATAAATATTATTAAAATAGTGTAAAATTACATAATACTCATAAATTCAAAATTGCAAAAAAATTTTAAAAACAATCCCAACAGAAAAATCAATCGAACTAAAATGAATCAATTAATTCAATTTTTATAATGGTTAAGTTTGGTGTGGTTATTTTTTAAATATTTACAGTTCAATTTAATTTTATATATTTTCCAATTGAATTAAACCGAACCGATTGAAGCTGACCCGTATCTTCAATTGGTAAATTATTCCACTTAACAAGCACTTTAATTATGGCGAGAAACACCATGTCAATCAAGTATGTCACTTGGTAAATTTTGATATATATATATATAATTTAATCACAAGTCCGATAATTGATTCACATGATAAATACTAATCTATAAGGTATATAAATGTACAAAGATGAGAACAAACAATTTTACTATTAATAATTATTATTGTTATATAAAAATTAAATAATTTAGTGATTTATCATTTGATAATAAAAATTAAATTAATTAAAAAATATAATTCCAATTTAATTAAAAGTATAATTCAATTTTAATAGATTAATTTCTATTTTAATTCTAATAACAATTTAACTAAAATTTTAACTGTAATTTTGTTGAAAATATTTTTTTTTTATAATTTGATTAGCTTTTATTTTATTCAATATAAATAAAATTAGATAATGTAATTTTAGAAGTCTTATTTATAAGTATATATTTCAATTAATTAATAATTTTTAAGATAATTAATTATAAAAACATTTTCAGTTAATAAAAAATTATAGAACGATGATTAGTTGTGATAGTAATTTCTTAAAAAGTATTATATCAAAGTATTTACAAAATAAAAAATATTCAAAGAGTGTTCTACAATTGCTCAAACAGAAAATTATCTTTAAAATTTTTATAAAATAAAAAATTTTAATAAAATTTTTGTATAACTCTATCAAATTTGCAATATCATATTATTATATAAATAAAATAATATTTTTATTATCTTTAAAAATTTTATTAAATCAAAGTTTAACCAAAAAAAGATTAAAATTAATTAATTATGATAGTTTATTTTTTTAGCTATTAACTACAATTATAATTTTATAAATAGATCATCTATATTGTTTTATGTGGTATATATTTTATATTGATAAAATAGCACTTTTATTATTTTAGATTTTTATCAAAGTTTAATAAGGAAAAATAAAATTAAGGCTATCAAACAATTTATTATCCAATTATTTTTTAAAACAGAAAAATATTACAATCAATTATTTTTAAAGTAGAGAATAATATTAACATTAAAAAAATCATAAAAATGATTAATCATTTTTCAAGTATAAAATTTATTAAAATTATAATAAACTACGAATTTACTAAGATTGAATTATTCGATTAACATGCGAACACAATGGTACTTTTATTATTATTAAAAACTTTTATATTTAATATGGAAATAATTAATAAATTTTAAAACTAAAATAATTAGAAATTAAATTAAGGATATGTAGAATTGAATTGAACAAAACCTTATTTAAGCCAAGCTCTGATACCAAGTGATACAAACCCACTAGAGGACCTGCTGTAGGAACCCGTTCAACATGAACTCAAAGCCACACTCTCAAGGAAATTTCAAATTAAGTTCCAATTCAGATATGGAGAACCTTCACCTCATGTTTAGTTAGTCTAAACAACCAAAGTTATATCAAAACTTTAACTTTTTAAACATTAACAAACAAGTAACAAAGGTTATTAAAAGATGCCACAATCTACTATCTAAAAGATAGATTGATAAGTAATAAAGGTTGTCACATGATTAACCATTAAGTAACCAAAGAGAATCCTCTCTAAATTTTATTAATCATCCATGATTGCACACCCTCTAGGTTACATAAAATAAGGCCTTTCTATAAGCGTAAAGAAACCTTAAATAAAACCTAATTAATATCCTAACTAAATAAGAAAATAAAATCCTTCTTAAATAAGAAAATATAATTGTACTTAAATAAGAAAATATAATCCTAGTTAAATTTTGATTTACTTAAGCAGTATATTATAATACACTTTTCAACATGATAAAGGCCGAATTAACTCAAGTCCAAAATATAAAAGTTGTAGTTCTTGTTGTTATCTTTTAGTAGCATCTTGCATTGCTTCATTTGGATCTATATTGAGTGAGATATGACCCATTTATTGATATATATTTAGTCTACCCAATTTTGTTCATGATATGATCATCTTTTATATTTTAGTTAAGGTATAAGACCAACTCTAAATATCTTCATCAAAGTTGTAGATTTCTTTCTTAGCTTTCAATAGCCTCTTGATTCATCTCAATTCGAGTTTTATAAAGTGAGTTATGACTAAAATACTAAAGTATGTTACACAAATTACGAATTGTCATGACCCAAACCCGAGGGCATGATACCGGCACTAGGCAATGGGTAGGCATAAGACCCCCGAAACCCGTAGTAAGCGTTATGAAAAGAAAAATAAAACCTTACAATTTAAAACTTTATTTTATAGCAGAACACATTATCAAACTAAGTTTTCTAAAAATTTAAAATGGAATTGAATACATAAATAAAATATTCTCCAGTGTCATTTTATAAATCAAACTTAAATCATTATACATAACTTGGTGCATATCAATAAAATACACAAATATACTTAAGTCATACAATTTATAATACAGTTACTACTACAATTTTCTAGAATATTACAACAATATAGCTTACAATGACCTATATAAAATGGTCGGTGATGAAGAAATCCGGCGTGGAGGCAGTCTGAGGTCGAACTCCCAAGCTCCTGAAAAAAAATAAATTAAAGGGAATCAGACTTCACTGAGTAAGTCAATAAAAAAAGAGCTGTACGGTTTGAAAACCTTTTTGAAAACCAAATAGTTATAGTGAAAATAATTTATAATGTATAGATACTTTTGAAAAATCTCGGTAAAACCCTAAATCCAAAGTCCTAAATGGCCAACCGGACCCACTTATTCCAACTAGACTGTCAGTCCCCGAAAGTAAAGGCATCAACTGAGGCACCAAGTCGTAGTCGTTCACTTAATCCAAATATATGGCACTGGCAGTCCCCGAGAGCTAAGGCATCAACTGAGGCACCCATCTCAGTCCATTATTGACTTTCCAATCATTGGCGGTCCCCAAGAGCAAAAGCTTCCATCGAGGCATCTGTTCCAGTTTATATCCACAAGTCATACATATCTCATATCCATCTCTTAATCTTTACCATGTGCACACAGTCCTGGTGAAACCCACCAAATAGCCCGTTCTACCAAAATTTCTCAAAACTAATTTTAAATAAATAAAATGCACTTAAACCTTAAATAGCATCACTAAATTAAATAAATCATATAATAAATATAAAAAATATATGAGCGCATGCATCTTTAAATAAAACACACGCACAGATCATTTTATCAACTTACAAGATGAATGAGAAGGCTGACGACCGCTCGTCTACCTTGATCTCACGGCTTCTGCTCCGATATGCTCTAGAAAAGAAATTAACATATCGATTTTAAAACATGACTATGAAATTAAAATCGAAAATCACAAAAATAATGAAATTCTAGGCTAACTCGAGGAAGATCGGACAAGACTCAATGGATAGGAAAAAGCCTAATTAACGGTAACAATTATTACGAATATCACGTTTTACGAGAAAATCTACCAAAATTTTGGTAGAATCTCCTCTGTAAAACGAACATCTCTCTACCAAAGGTAGAGCCAAACCTGTATAAAAAATGCACTTCTAATAACCGCAGACATTCATACTCGAGTCGGGCTTCCAGAACTACACTTAGCCCCGACCGAGACCACAATCCAACAAGAACATTACAAAAACTTATATCATTTATTTTCCAAAAATACACATTACAAAAATGATTAGCCATAGTCAAAAATTCATCTAACAATATAGATTTAAAAAAAAAATTTCACAAACCAACATATATATATATATATATATATATATATATATATAAACAACACTCACAATTAATATTACTTAATGAAAATTATCTATTAATACATATATAAAAATATATCTCTAAACCTCTTAAATGTTAATAAAGTCAATTAAATATATTTTAATTATAATTAGCATAAAATTATATATTTATCCAAATAATAGAAAAATACACATAATATTCAAAATAACACCTAATATATTATTAAAATTGATTTTGATAAATTAGTATTAATTGGTTTAAACTAGTAGATAATTTGTAAAAAAAAAAAAAATCCTTTTAAATTCTTTGATTATTATTAAGACCAACCAAAATTTATTATTTAACTATATTTAACAAAATTATGTTTATACCTTTATAGTATACAACTTATATAATACACCATTAATATTAAAAATTCCTTGAAAATTATTCAAACATCTAAAAATCATTTTCTCTACATTAAATATCTTAGCATAATTAAAACATATAAATAACTACTAATTTCCTCTAAAAATATAATTTAACCTAATAATTCACATTTGACATAAACTTAAAAATATTTATAAAAATAGTTTAAAAATCACAAAAACTATAATTTAAGTTCTAAAATTAATAGCATTTAATAATAATATCAATTATCAAAATTTCATAATTTTTACAATAAATTTCGTAATTAATAAAAATATCAATTTAATACCCAAAATTTACAAAATCTATAATTAACTCCATAATTTCTAAAACATCTTAAATAACATCAATACATTACAAATAATTTAACCTTAATTACCCTAATTACTAATTAAACTAAAAAATATCAAATAAAGTCAAATAAAAATTAAATAAAATCAAAGAAAACTTCTGTAAATAAAGAAAAAATTAGAATAATGCACAAAAAATCGGATTTGAAAAACCAAATTTGTATCATTCATCATCTAGCTTAGAATATCTAAAGATTAACACCTAAACTCACTCAAGCAACCAGAAAACAACCCTAGAACAATTTAAAAACAACCCACACCAACTCACCTTCAACCTCTAATTCCGATGCCAGAGATGAGTTGCTGCGGCGAGTTTCGACGTGGACTGATGCCTGAGAAGGTGAGGGAGCTACGGTTGCACCGGATGCAGCTCCGACTGTGACGAGGCAGCTCCAACCGAGAGTGACAGAAGACAGGCACCGGAAAGAAAGAAAGGAAGGAGGAAGGAGAGGCTGGCAGTGGTGACTGTCACTCCGGGAGGTCGAGGTACGCTGGAAGGAGAGGAAATATGGTGGTGACGATGGCGGACAGGGAGATGGCAACGGCTTGGGTCTTCGGTGAGAGGTAAGCTTCTGTTTATATATATATATATATATTAAAACATTATATTATAATATTACATCTAAATTATGCACCACACAATCATATTATACACACATATATGTATATATATACACACACAAGCATACTGTATATATATATATATATATACACACACAATAATAAATTAATACACACATATAAAATAATCATAAAATTCATGTAGTTTTAAAATAATAATAATAATATATGTCATTTTTTTAAATGATAATAAAATAGTACTCATATACATTAATAATCCTAAAATAATATTAACATACATATATCTTCATTACATAATAAAATAATTAACAATTATATAATATAATTTAAATTTATTTATTAACAATATAAATTCAAAAATTATTTTATTTAATTAAAACGGAAGATATTACATGAATTTTAAACTCTTATTAGCATGAAATTACTCTTTCTTCTAAGATCACATCAAGACATGCCCATATCTCCTTTCTTGTCAGCTTTTTTTAATTTTGAAGAATGTGAATTTTTGTCGTAAAGGGGACACGACCACCAACACAACGGTGTAACGTTTCTTAACTTAATATTGGATTTTTTTTATTTCTTATTACCTCCCTTTTCTCTTTCTTATTCTAGGGTATGGCAGAATTATAATCTAAATTTAATTTGTTTAATTTATAATGAAGGATTTTAGATTTAATATGGTTAAAGTTTTAGGCTGATTAATTTAAAGAGAGTTTAGAGCTTCTTTTTATCTTTTATTCTTTATCTCAATTGTTTTTCTATTTTTGAATTTTGATAAATCTTTAGATATGTGTGGATTGATTTAAGATTGTTAAGGTTTGCCTATCAAGACTACATCAACAAATGCGTTGACAAATTGATATGTGCCATTTAAGCACCGTGCATAAAAATTGAGCATTGCTCCTATAAGTGCGAGATGACCCCGTGGTTCACAACATAAAAGGAGGGATGAGTCCTTTATTACTTATGGCATCAGATGATAAAGAGAGACATTAGAGGTTTGATAGATTGATTTTAAAAGAGAAAATTTTTTATATTTTTCATATGTTATTTTTAAGAATATTGAATTTTTTTTTTATAAAAGAAAACGTTAAATACAAAGTTTATTATTTAAAAAAAAATACATAATGACAATTAGTAATTATTTTATAATATAATAGGTCATATTTAATATAATTAATAAATTAATTTAGCTATAATCTAAACATTTCTTTAGATAGGTTTTAAAATATATTTAGCTATAATCTAATATTCCTTGCTTCTTTAGAATAGCCTTATCCTAAGCTTTATATATATATATATATATATATATATATATATATATATAAGGCCTTATCTTCATTTTTAAGCATCAATGAATCCTAGAAACTTCTCTTCCAATGACTTCTAGGACTCTCAAGTGCCATCTTCAATTAGAAATGGGTAAAAATAACCAAAAATCGAATATTGAACCAAACAATTAGTTTAGGTCGATTTATTTTGTAAAATATTTCTGTTCGTTTTTATTTTATAAAATCAAAATATTTTGGGTTCAATTCAATTTTTATTATGAAAAATATTATTAAATTGAACTGAATTAAAATTTTAAAATATTAATAATTTATATGAGTGTTTATAATTTGATTTGATCGGTTTAGTACTAATATTTCAATATATGTCAACAATATTAGTTTCTAAATATTTTAACTCTAATAACAATTAAATTAACTAAAATTTTAACTGTAATTTTGTTAAAAATATTTTTATTTTATAATTTGATTAGTTTTTATTTTATTCAATATAAATAAAATTAGATAATGTAATTTTAGAAGTCTTATTTAGACTAAATTTATTAAGTATATAATTCAATTAATTAATAATTTTTAAGATAATTAATTATAAAAACATTTTCAGTTAATAAAAAATTATAGAACGATGATTAGTTGTGATAGTAATTTCTTAAAAAGTATTATATCAAAGTATTTACAAAATAAAAAATATTAAAAGAGTGTTCTACAATTGCTCAAACAGAAATTTATTTTTAAAAATTTTATAAAATAAAAAATCTTAATAAATTTTTGTATAACTCTATCAAATTTGCAATATCATATTATTATATAAATAAAATAATATTTTTTATCATCTTTAAAAATTTTATTAAATTAAAGTTTAACCAAAAAAAGAATTAAAATTAAATTAACTATGATAGTTTATTTTTTTAGCTATTAACTACAATTATAATTTTATAAATAGATCATATATATTGTTTTATGTCGTATGTATTTTATATTGATAAAAATAGCACTTTTATTATTTTAGATTTTTATCAAATTTTATGTAATATCCCGTGTTTTTAAATATTTTTACACTGTACAGGGATATGCAGTGTTAATAATTTTTATATATATGTTATGATATTTTTACGAGTTGATATGTATTTAAAACCTATTTTAATTATTGTGTATTATTTATAGTATTTTACGTAAAATTTTCCCGAGACTTTCATTTTCGAAAAAATTTTCACGTAAATAATTTATTATTAATTATTTTAAATATATTTTCGGACTTGCATGAACTCATACATATTTTTAAAATACTAAATAAAGCCTATGTGTACTTATTTATTTAATTAGGGTTTAATATTACCCTAATATTTTATTATTTATTTATTAATTTTATTGTTATTTAATTATTTTATTTATTATTAAATTGTAAATAATAATGTGTGGTGTGTGATTTTTCCCAATTATTTTATTAAAAAAATTATTTTTTTATTATTATTTATTTTTTTTCTTTTTTCTTTTTCTTTTTCTTTTCTTTTCCTTTCCTTTTCTTTTCTTCTTCTTCTTCTTCTTCTTCCTTCCCGTGCCCGATCACCAACCACCGTCTGCAACTGCCGTTCCCTTACCATCGGTGTGCCGCCAGCAGCTCCGCCGCCCCAAGCTTCTTCCCCTGCGCCGGCTAGCCCCATTTTCCTCATTTTGGCCGAAACTTCCTCTCCTAGCCGTTCACCAACTTTTCGCCCACCATTTTCGACACCGCCGGTCTCTTTCTTCTCCTTGAGCTCTGGTGAGTGTGATTCTAGCTTTGGTTTGAGTTTAAATGGTCTTGATTTGCTTAGGTTTTGAATTTTCCATTTCGGCCATATTAGGGTTTTTTATTTTTTTGAGCTTTGAATTGATTGATTCATGAAAACTCCCTTCACAAATGTTGATTCTAGTAGCTTAATATTCATGTATGAATTTTTGTGGAATTTTTGGAGATTATTTTGATTTTTGGGTATTTTTGAATATTTTAATATTATTTTCTAATTTTCGGAAATTAATTAAATAAATTATGAAATTGTGTTTTATGATAATTATAGGTGTTGAAATGAATTATAGAAATTTATTTGGAATTTTTATGAATTTTCATGTATTTATTTTGAATTATTTAAATTTATGTAATTTTGGAAAATTAGGGTTAATTGTGTTTTAAATTGAAATTAATTGGTTAATTGAGTTTAATTATTGATATTATTGATAAATATGTGTAGAAAATTAATTTTGGATAATTATACTATTTTTGGTGAATTTTTGAAGTAATTATAGTATATTTATATATATAAGGGCATTTTGATAATTTTACACAAAATTAGCTAAAATTGTAATTTAATTGGTTTTAATAGTTATTTAAGGTATAAAAATGATTTCTAAAAATTATTTAGTATTTTTAACTAATTAAAACTATTTTTCGTGAATTATTTTCAATTATATATATAATATATGATTTTACTAATAAAATGAGTTTTTATCGGTTTTTAATATGTTTTAAGGCTAAGTATGTAATTTCTATTTATAAAATGTATATCTATGATATAAGGGTATTTTTGATATTTCTGGAATTGTTCTGTGTTTGTGGACCCCGGTCGGTAGACTGTAGTTTGGAGTCCGACCGAGGGGTTATGGATGAGTGGTTGAGCCTATTTTTCAAAGTGTGTTTCTTTGCAGGGTCGGCTCTACTCTTTGAGTAGAGAGATTTCCGTTTTACAGGGGAGGTTCTGCTGAATTTTTGGTAGAATTCTCGTAAAACGTGATGTCCGGTCGAACCCTAATCTCAATTCTGTGTTTAATATTCTAGATCGAATTCTATGATTTCTGTTAGGGTTATTCTGATTTTTGTCGTTATTGTTTGTTTAGTTGCACCGAGACCGAGGGCTAGTGGACCAGGCCCGTCGGATCCATCTCGTGGAGCGCACTAATTTGTGAGTTACTATACTATATATATATGTTTTAGGATGCATGATTTAGAAATATATGTTTTATTTTGATTAAAATGCATAAATAATGTGATTTGTATTTAAGTATATTTTTGATTTAATTTTGGTATATATTGAATTATATATATGTTTTGTTAATAAATTATATTTAAAATGTTTTTAAATATATTTCTAGCTTAATTTATAATTTGATTGGATTTATTTGACGTATTATACTCGAAATATACCTGGTTTACTTTTGGTATATTTCCGGTATATATATGGTTTATATTGTTATTTTATTTAAATTCATGCATCATTTATTTGTGAATGAATGTTTTATATTATTAATGACGGATATCAATAGAACGTGCTACCTAGTGGGCAGCACTAGGATCGAGTACGTATCGGTACGCCTATAGTATTTAGGTTATATTACTAACCATTTGTGGATATTGATTGAATATGATTATCTGATGTGTGATGTGATTTGGGTGTGATTGTTGGAGCTCGGTTGACCAAGTGTCTCGAGGCCAATCACACTGGCAATCAGACTGCTGAAGCTCGATTGACTTAGTGTCTCGGGGTCAGTCTACTGTCTAAATGGATTAAGTGGATATATTTGGATTAAGTAAGCCTGTATGGCTAGAGTGTTGTCTAACACTGTTTGAGGCTTCGATATCATAGGGTTCTATTTGATCCTTCATAAACTGTGATTTTCAATAAAATATATAAAAAAATGATTTTTACTGCATCTGTGTGAATTTGCCTGTATATATACATATTAGATATATATATTGTTGACTGTATGCATTGTCATTTAGTGTGTATGTATATATATTATAGTAATTCACTCAGTGAGGTCTGACTCCCCTCCGTTGACTATTTTTCAGGAGAGTCAACATCTTCAGACCTCAGTAGCAGGCCTGTACGCTGGATTTCTTCCGCCCCGGCTTCTTTATGTAAACTGCTTATCTGAGTCTTGGGTTTATTTTATCTAGACATTGCAGTAGTCATTAAATTATTAAAGAGATGTATTATATTTGAACTGGATTTGTATTAAAAGATTTATATATATGTGATGATGAGGATTTGATTTAAATCCAGTTGGTGCATATGCTAATATTATATTTATGATTTTTATTTCCGCTGCATTATATATTGTTATTACTATTACATGTTTTATTTTATTTTTTTTTAGGCTTGCTACGGGTTCCGGATTCGAAAGAATTCCCGTTCCCTAGCGCCGGTCATGACCCCTGTTTTGGGTCGTGACAGTTTAATAAGGAAAATTAAAATTAAGGCTATCAAACAATTTATTATCCAATTATTTTTTAAAACAGAAAAATATTACAATCAATTATTTTTAAAGTAGAGAATAATATTAACATTAAAAAAATCATAAAAATGATGAATCATTTTTCAAGTATAAAATTTATTAAAATTAGAATAAACTATGAATTTGCTAAGATTGAAATATTGGATTACCATGCGAACACAATAGTACTTTTATTATTATTAAAAACTTTTATATTTAATATGGAAATAATTAATAATTTTTTTATTTTCTTATATTTAATTATGTTCATAAATATTTTTAAAATATTTTATAAAATTAATTTTAGAGTAAAGAAAATTTTAGCATCTTAAAATATTGAAGGAATGTTATATAATTATTTAAATAAAAATTATTAAATATATCATAATTATAACTCTATTAAGTTTCTTAAAATTTGATTTCATTATAAACAAAAAAAAAAATTTTATTTCAAAAATTTTATTAAGTAATATTTAGTAAGAAAAGAATTAAAAGCGAACTCATTACGAATTTTATTTATCTAATAATTAACTATAACAATAATTCAAAGACAGTGAACAGACTAGTTTTTAATAGTAGCATTTACATTATACAGATAAAGAAATATTATTATTTTTTAGATAATTTATTAAAGTTTGATGAGGAAATAATTCAAATTAAACTAATTAAAATTTTTGTTATCTAATTATTAGCTAAAACATAATATATTTCATGAAATTAATTTCAAAGCAGAGAAAATACTAACGTTTAATTGATAAATTTTGAATTATTATATGGTTAATTATTACCATATATCTTTTAAAAATATTGTAAGAATTTTCATTAATTATGACTATAATTTTAAAAAATATTTTATATAAAATTATTTTTAAAATAGAGAAACGTATTAACTTTAAAAACATTAAAAGTGTATTATATAATTATTCAAATAAAAAATTTATTATGATTGTAATAAATTATAATTTTATTAACTTTTGTTTGTCTTATTTTCAACTACAAACAGTCATATTTTAAAAAATAAAGTATATTATTTATTTAAAAGTAGTATTAATGTTATATAAAAATACTACAATTATCGTTTTTAATTTAATTTAATTTTTTTTATTATTTAGTTATCAACTCAAATTAAAAAATTATAATAAAGTAAACAAGAGTGAAAAATATTGAAGAAATGATGTGTGAATTGATCATGTCAAAAATTTACTAAAGTTGTTAAAAAATTATAAATTTATTGAGTTGTAATATATATATATATATATATATATATATATATATATATATTGAGAATTTATTGAGTTGTAATATTAGTATGTTATATATAAATATAAGTATATATTTTAAGCTAAAAAATTAAGTTTAAAAGAATATATGCATATAGAATAAATTAATATAATAAGTATTTTTTTTTTTTTGAAAAATATATAAATTCATTAAGAAACTCATAACATCATCAAGTAAGAGTATCCTAATAAACAAATGAGGCTCTTGCCAAACTCTAAATTTTGCTTGCCTTCGAACAAAGCCAACAGATATAACCTGGCAAACTTGAGCAAAGTTACTGCAAGACTGAATAACACTACCAAACTTAGATAAATCAGAGACAAAATTATTGAACCCTTGCACCACCAGCTTCGCATCAGTCTCTACAATCACGTTCTCATTTCCAAAATCCCGCAGCCAACTCAAAGCTTCCTCAAGGCAGATTGCCTCTGCCAAATTTGGAGATAAACGAGCAGTCACCTGTTGAGACCAGCGTACAATAACTTTCCCTTGATGATCACGCAACGCCATTCCCAGACCAATAAGACTACACCCAGCATCAACAGACGCATCAATATTCAATTTATATCGACCAACCGTGGGAGGAGACCATCGAACAACCTGTTGACGTAGCACACCCCCAGAGCAAGTGTTAGTATAGATGGTATGCTCTAAAGGCCAATTACATATTTTGACATTGTAAATTATCTTAATTGTCAATAAAATAATATTTTATTATCTGAAGTGTTTATTTAATTAAATATTTATCCATTAACATTATATTAAATAAATTATGCAATAACACATACCAGAATGCATAAATGCAAAACAAGTCATAATAGATAATATATAATCCTAATTGGATACGTGATTTATGAATTAGAATTGTCCAATAATAATGGCATGATAACACAAAAATGACACTACATGAAATATACAAAACAATGGCAAATTATCTAGAAAACTAATGAGATGAAGGGGATGAATGATGAGACAGAAGTAGGTGAAAAACATAAGCTTTATCAATGAAAATCGAAGACTGCATGATTGTAAAATGAAAACTAACCAGAAATTAAAAATATGGTTTGAAATGACATAATTGATGGAGTATGAAACTATAAAAAAGTCAAAACTAAGAAAAAAAAGAACTTCAAAGAATATGCAACTAGAAATAAAAGTTAGTTGGTAATTAGAAAATAATGGCAGGTTAGATAAGCATGCAAGAAGTAAGAAAATTTGCATAACAAGCCAAACCTAAACATATAAACTCATAAAAAGGTTGAAAATTGCAACAAGTTACATTATATGAATTCATGCTAAGTTAAAACACATAATAGAATCACAAATGTAGTACTTAATAGGCAATTATCGATGGATTGAAATTAAACCACAATGATGATGAAGAGAAGTTAAATCTAAACATAACTAATGATGAATGAAACATAGATTAAATAATGACATGAAGGGCATGACTCATAAGTCAAAACTGATGTAACATGATAAAAGTAGTTATATAAGAACTTAGGAAAAAATTCAAAACTAGAATGAAATGATATGTTGATGGTGGACCAAGCATGTTAGACATAAAATATTGAATATAAACTTAGAAAATAGTCAAAACTAGGTAGGAAAAGACAAAAAAAGGATAAATGTACCTTGAAAAGAGTTAAAATCAGGAAGAAATTGGTGCTAAAACTAAACAGAATTACGTACCTTATGGGCCAAAAATGTGACAGAAATTATGATTCAACTACACAGAGAGATGATGAAGTTTGGATTAATTAAACACACAAGACAATGAATCATCTTAGAATTATATTAAAAATAAGAAAAGGATTAAGACATATTGCATGATTGAACTAAACAAAGGTCGTTGTAAATGTACATAAAAGGATATTAAACCAATTGAAAAATAATGACGTGATAGGTCATAACATGACAAAATGTGTAACTATTATTATAAAACTAGGTAGAGATGATGATCCTAAAAGCAATATGAACTAAGGAGAACACACATAATTAGAACAAGATAACATGTATGAATGTAGAGTTAAGATGAGACACAAATGATAGCATACAACTTTTAGTAAAAGTTTAAAACTAATTAAAATGGACAAAATGCATGATTGAAGCTAGAAAATTAATGAATTAAGCCTAAACACATATGATGAACTTTAAAAAAATTAAGAATTAGAACACAAATGACAATTAAAACTAAAAACAAAACATAATCAATGAACTAGACTAAGAAAATTTTAAAACTAGAAAGAAAATGAGGATAAAACATGTAATAGATGGGAAAACAAGAAGATAATGATGGTATGATATGTTAAAACAAATATGGGTTGAAAC
Source organism: Mallotus nudiflorus (assembly GCA_947683625.1). Classification (NCBI taxonomy): domain Eukaryota; kingdom Viridiplantae; phylum Streptophyta; class Magnoliopsida; order Malpighiales; family Euphorbiaceae; genus Mallotus; species Mallotus nudiflorus. The sequence continues at coordinate 624,051 of CANTUR010000369.1, forward strand.
TAGACACAAATGATGAAACTAGAAAGAAAATGATGGTATTAAATGTTAAAACTGGAGAAAATACTAACATAAGTTTTAAAAAAATGGTATGATGGAGAATTGATGGATTAAAACTAGACACGATGATGAAACCAAGAAAATAAGTGAAAATTTTGAAGAAGGTTAGAAATTATTATTTTTTTTTTTTTTAAAAAAAAGGTATAACTAACAACCTAAAACTTATGGTAAAAATATTGAAGGGAAACACATGTAACAACTTAAAAAAATGATAATATTAAACAATCGATATATTATGCATGGATGAATAAATGAATGCATGTAAACATAAATAAACATTAAACAAATAAAAGCAAGTAAAGTCCCTTCTAACCTTATCTCTTCCACACAAGTGGTTATTCAATTTCTTTCCTAGGAGGGCTAATCAGAACATCATCGGGGGATGGACTAGCTTATGACTCTCAAAAAAGAAAAAATTAACATACAACAATGATTTATGTTTATATGCATGGCGTGATTTGAGCAGAGTTTCGTGGTACTTGAATATTTTAAACCAAGTGACCTTTTAAAATAAAGTTGTGATATCAAGATAACTGTATGTGGTTAACAGGACATAACAAACTTGAGATTTTAATCCATATATATCCAAATAATCATAGATATAAACCACAGATTAACTTATTATGACCATTGGATTTGTCATAATAAGTTCCAAACTAGTTTATTTGGATATATATAGGCCAAAATTATTGCTCCATTGGATTACTTGGGTTAAGATATTAAAGGACCCATTGTAATATGTATATATTATACCTTGATGATTAGATTCAAGTCAACAAAAACATAGGATGTCGAAATAACCTTACGGATATAATATCCCCATAATTTAAGGGTAGGTTATTAAGATATCTCAAGCTTACTCTTTTCAGTTAAGATGTACTTATTTAGACCTTGAGGTTTAGCAAATTAGTCAACCTGCCATAACCATAAGAGTCATAATGTTTGAGACATATGACGTAAATGATATTAACCATTTTGGATCATAAGAAACAAGTAGTATGTAACAAATATGTCATGATAAACTGACTTGGTTCGCATTGACCTTGTAGGTTAAAATGGGTATATAAAGTCTAACTAGGGTTAACTTAATTCTAGTCCGTAAAGCATTAAATATTCATGTCACCAAAGACTTAGTTTTAAATCAGGACACAACATATAGACACAAATGAGCAAGCACATGCAAGATAAAGTACAATCCTAGTGGATGTTTCTAAGGCCACTACAAGGGTGAGTGTTGGGGTTTGGTGTCCATTATTAGGAAGGACAACAGGATTAGTGTGATATTGGGGCATATAGGCTAATCGTGACCATCTACCGATTGTTATTGATTATGGGAGGGTCTGCCTAAATAGGCTTTACAGATTGAAGTGAACACCAGATTTAAATAAAAAAAAAAAGTAAATTATGAAGAACTCACTTTCCTAAACAAAGATTTCGAGTTCAAAGGGTAAGAGTTACTTATCTTGTTTCTTATTATATATTGCTTAATTACTCATTGCTTCACCCTAGTTTTGGTTTTATGATGCATTTTTTACCACACTTGTTCATTAGTCAATTTAAATGGAAAATAAACTGTACGATAGTTGGATTGAAGAGCATTCAACACAAAATAAGCAAATAAGCAAACATTCACTAAAGCAAGTAATAAGCAAACAAGTAGCACGTAGCACATAGCACACAAGCATGCAACAAATAATCAAAATAAGCAAGCAAATAAGCAAAATAAAAATGGGGAAAGGGATTAAGGAATACAACCCTTGGAAAGAAAGCCTATTCTAATAAATGCATCCAAAATGAAAAATAAAAGGGGAATCGGGATTAAGGATTACATTGCCTCGGAATTCCTATTCTATTAATTACATCAAAATAGAAAAAAGAAAATTCCTATTCTAATAAACTTGCAAAACAAGGGTTAGTCTCCGCACACATGCAAGCACACAAGACAATTACATATTTAATTCATAATAAAGAAATTAAATAGCTAAAATAATTAAACAAATAAACAAACAAGGATGCTAATGAGAATGCATGATGCAAAGATTTAAAATTTGGGGTATCTTCGTATAAAATTACCATTTTTTTGTCATGGAATAAAATGCAAATAAAATATTTGAAGTGATAAAAGTACTATTTCCACCGTAAAAATATTAACTTTACGATAAAAATAGTAAATTTATCTAAAAAGGCATGAAAATAACAAAAATAATGAAAATAGCCAAAATGCAAATAATAGTGATAAAATTCAGAAATAAAATAATAAAAGTGATAAAGATGTTGTTCCCACCATAAAAATATTAACTTTATGATAAAAATGACATATTTATCTACAAAAGAGGTAAAAATTGCAAAAATGATAACAAAGATACAAATAAGAAATAATACAATGCAGGATTTAAGTAATAAAAATAATAAAAAAATCATTTTTACCATAAAAACATTAACTTCATAATAAAAATGGCAATTTTTTCGGTAAGAGTCAACAAGATAGCAAAAATGGAAACAATGCAGTAAAATGATAAAAATAAATAAAAATGCAGGAAAATAAGTAAATATGCAAAATAAATTATAGAGATGATAAAAATATTATTTTCACCATAAAAATATAAACTTTATGATGAATATAATAAATTTACCATAAATGATGAAGAATCAATAAAAATAAACACTAAAAATAATAAAAATACAGAAATATTAATAAAAGTAAATAAAAATTCAGAAATGAGAATATTAAAATGATAAATGTGATATCTTTACCATAAAAACATGAACTTTATGATAAAAATGCCAACTTCGGCATAAATGCTAGAAAAATAAAATCAATATCAGAAAAATAACAAAAATTCCAGAAATGATATAGATAAATTAAAATGATAGAAATGAATAAATAAAAGTGATAAAGTTGACATTTTTCAAAACATAAACTTAATGATAAGAATGCCAAATTTACTAAAAATGGCATAAAGGGCATAAAAATAAGAAAAGTAGGAGAAAAATAATAAAAATTACAGAAATAAAATAAATAAATGAAAATGGCAGAAATAAATAAGAAAATGTGACAAAGTTAGCATTTTTACCATAAAAACATAAATTTTATGATGAAAAGGTCAACTTTGCTGCAAATGGAAAAAACGCAATACAAATGAGAAAAATGCAAGGAAAATAATTAAAATTACAACAATGGTATAAGTAAATAAAATGGAAAAAAATAAATAAACAAAAATGGTAAAGGAGGCATTTTCACCATAAAAACATAAACTTTATGATAAAAATGTAAGCTTTGCCCAAAAATAACATAAATAGAGTAAAAATAAGGAGAAATACAACAAAAATATTAAAAAATTCAAAAAATAATAAATAAAATAAAAATTACAGAAATGAAAATGGTAAATTCAGATGATGCAAAAAAAAGATAATGAAAATATTAACTTTACACCAAATACCCATTTTTAGTATAAAAGGAAAATAAAGCAAAAAATGATTGAAAAATGCAAAAATGAATGCAAATACTCACGGATCACACCCGAACTACACATATCTTCAACATATCATACATCTAAAACTTTATCACATCATCAAGATCACAACTTAATAAATAATAAAGTAAAAATACAAAAGGATGGAAAATGCAAGAAAATAGTAGAAAATGAAGAAAAATGCAAAAATGATGATTTTTAACTAAAAATAAATTGAGAGATCCTTAGAGGGACCAGGTAATTACCCTAGATGCGTGCTTTGACAAAAATATGTGTAGACAGCAGGGTTTAGTGCGCGTCCAAGATTTTAACAACCGCGACACTATTTAGGCTCAGGGCCTTAGAGAACACACTAACCACTGTCACAAAGACATGGCGTGGAGATGAGGAGTCGCCACCCAAGGTAATAACTGGGACAATTTGATTGGTGGTACTTGATTCTCTAAAAGAAAATTAGCACCACAACCAAGAGATTCTGGATACAGAATACTAACTTCTCTTAGTCTCGTGTTCATTTAGAATAATTTTATAAATGATTATTTCATCCTCTACTTACATGCAATTTTATTAAACCTTAATTAACATCCATCTACCCAAAAAGGCAACAAGTCAATAAAATTACAAGTAAAAAATACACTCAAGATTGCGTTGTCCCTAAGTCTAAACTATGTTAATTTTATAAAAAAGTTAGCTAAATCTACATTTTATTTACAAGTAAAATAGAATAAAAGTGGGCCTACATTAATTAATGAGCCTAAATCTATTTTTTAGTCTTTCTAAGATATGAGCTTAAGTCTATTCAATTTTAAAGGAAAATCAAATTAGTATGCCTAAGTCTAACATGATTTTATTTTTAATAAAATATGGGCCTAGATCTATTTATTTTAAAAAAAATACAATTAAGTGGGCTGAGCTAAGTCTAAACAAGTTTTAATTAACTAATGTGGGCCTAAAATCTAATTAACCTAATAGGCCTAAGTTGATTTTAATTATTTAAAGTTCTAAACCATTTTTAAACTTATTTATTTAGTGGGTTAGACCTAAACGTGGGCTTGAGGCCCCAAAACATAAAAAAAAACATAAAAAATAAGCCCAAAATAAATAAAACACAAAAATAGATCAAACAAACATTACAGTGATTTTTTTAAAAAAAGAACTCTAAATTAATTACATGCAAACCCTAATTTAAGCTATTGCTACCATTGATTTTAATTGATTTTTTTTTTTACCCAATTGAACCTAATTACTAATCAATTTTAAAATACAGAAAATGAAAATTTACTATTCCCACTACTGGGGCTATTACAAACTACATAAAAAATTAAAATTATACATCCAAAAATTAAAATAACTACACAAAACACCAAAAATGGAAAAAATAATAAATATAAAAAATCCTAAGAACTATTGAAGAAATAATACAGGTTAATCCATGGCATTCCATGGACCTTCTGTTCAATTCAAATATAGGCGGTATCCTCCTCAATCCATATGCACACATCAAAATAGAAAAAAAACAAGTAATCAGATTAGTAATGAAATTAAACAATCAAAAAGAATAACAGAATAAAAGAAAAATCACAAAAAGAAAAAAATAGAAAAGAGTGAAAATGAAATAGAAAAATATCACTTGAGATTTAGATGTTGTGCAGATGCTCTTTTTTGGCCCCTTCGATTAGGATTTTTACCGTTGAAATTAAATTGTTTGTTGATTCTGGACTCAGACTTGATTACGTTTAAGGACACTGGCAGTATCCAAAATTGGGGTTTTTAGGGTTTCTGTGTTTTTTTGTGTAAAAGCTCTCCAGAAAGAAAAAATCCTTTCGAAAATCAGAAGAAAAAAAAGTTTCCCCCCAGTAAAAGCTCTCCAAAAAAACCCTCCTCCTACGCACGCATGTAGACTCTGCTTTTAAATGCAGAGTCTGCGCATACTGAACTTCCTCTAAAAGAGGAACGGACTGATGATCAGATAGTGTTTGTTTTGATTTCAAAAAAAAACCTTCTGTGTTTAAAAAAAACTTTATCAGATAATCATAAGGATAAAATTTGAATTTTTAACCAATTAAAACACTGAAAAAATAGATAAAAAAAAGGAAAAATATGCAAAAAAATCAAAAAATGGAATTATTGCGCATCGATACTGTGCAATGCCGACCGGCATTATACAATGCCGATCCTATATATATATTAACTTTTAATTACCAAAAGACCCCTGAAAAAATGATTTTTTATAATCAAATCCTAAAAAATATTACAATTTAGTCCTTAAAGTCTAGAAAATCAACAACCAAGTTCAATTTTTGAATAAATTTCATCATAGGGGCTTACGTCGCAATTGTGCACAATTACATCCCGAAATTGGGTGCTTACAATATGGCTTGGTTTGGATTTAATGGTCTAAATCCTAAGACAAAATAAAGTGATTTTTGATTGAGTGTTTAGTTAAATGGGTCTCCAAGTGTGTTAGGAGAGAGAGAAAGGGTGAAAAAAGCCTCCAAAACAGTGGTTTTTTTTCTCTCATTAAATGTCTGCCTTCGAATGTGTGCCAATCTCCTCTTTTTTTTAAAAAAAAAAAAGAGGAAAATTGTATTTTTTTTATAGGAATAAAGGCTGAACCCATGAGCTTGGGTTCTGAATCTAAGCTTTTAGTTTGATCCCAAGCTCTTGGGTTCACGAACTTAAACTCTTTTTTAGTCCAGTTTTGCCCTTTTTATGGCTTTTGGGTATAGGTTTTGTATATTTTGGTATATTTTGGGTTTCTTTAGGGTTTATTTAGGATTTCCACTCAGTCTGAGCATACTAAGAAGATTCCTAAAGAATCATCCCTCTATCTGACTGACAGGAATCCTTCAGCGGATCATCAAAATTTAGGTATCAATAGTGAGTCAAGGTAAAAGGCCAAGGGTTCCTTTAGCTAGATGCCCTCCATTATGGACTTGAGTTATAGGCCAAGGTCAAAGGGGCCCAACATCTTTTACAAACTTAAGAGAAAACTACTCCCCTTAAGGACTTAGGTTATAGACTCATAATTTGACATTATCAAAGTTATTTAGGTTGTGCACGTGAGATAAGTGTCATGATGCAAGTTGGTATATAATAGTTTACATAATTGAAAGCATAGTTCAAATATTAGGATCAACATCTTTATCTCGAGTGGAGTCGCCATTGTTGACGCCAATGGGTCTAACTCAACACTCTTTGGATCACAGACCTTTTTTCCTTGTTATGGGAAAATAAAAGGTTAATAAGGGAAGTACTGAAAGAGCTTAAGGATGGCATAAATGCATTTATAACCTTTACTAAAGCAGGAGAAACAGGGAGTCACCACTCGGTAACACCCAAGAAATTATTCGTTTAAGGACTAAGGAAAACTCGGATCCCTTACTTGGAACCGTATTCACCCATTGAAAAAAGCATTAGGTTGAGATGTCGATGTCAGTAGGATTAGTCTCCTTATATTTGAGGCATCTCCATTCCATCCAGATGCTGAGCAGGGTTGGCCTTACCAAGAAATATGTACTATTATATATCAATTACTACATACAAATGCAAACACAATATATACACACAAGCATATAACAATATATAACATGCATGATAATGAAAAAGATGCATGAGCATTGTATAATGCATGAACATAATATATATGCTTTATGTACATGGCATAATGCATGAACATGGTAAATATGATGTATGACAAAAATGGCATAATGCATGAACATGGTAAATGTAACGTATAACTAACATTGCATTTACTAAACTAGCATGATATATATATACATGACATGGCAATCATAATGGCATAATGGCATTATCATAGCACAATCATGTCACAAATAATCCTAAGTATGCAATTCCAATTATATAAAAGAAATTACATTAAACAAAAATACAGAAAATGAAAGAAAGATAAACACTCAAGTAGGCTCCTCCATTTCTATGTTGTCTTTATTTACCAAGATTCGGGGCCATTTATTTAAAGAAATTAAAATGTTTGAAAAAGAACTTTTAAATGTAGGGAAAGATGGAAAAAGTAAAAAAAAAAAAAAGTTAAATAAAAACAAGAATATTTGTAAAAAAAAAGATAATCAAAGAAAATAATAAAATTCATAATAATTATTTGGACATGATAAAGCATTTAATCTATAATATGAGTAATCCATCAAGTTAGGCCTCAAAATATTAGTTTTGTATCTTGTATGGATTTCATTCATTCCATAGACTATTGCCTTCCCATGATTCCAACAATTATCAAAAAGAGAAACTTAAGAAGAAGAGAATGTTTAGAGATATTGGATTTTGGTTGAATCAAAGATCAAGTGTAAAAACACATAAGAGAGAAAATGGCATACAATACGCATATAACCCATATTCTCAAAAGGAATAAAATAAAAGAAAATTGAGAATGTAATAAATTAATGAGAAAGGAAGCCTTAAATAATTAAAATAATAATTAGATAAGAGTATGGAAAAAGAGATGAAAATGTATTTAGATATAATTAACACAAAATGAAGGAAAACTACATAAATAGAATCATAAAATGAAACAAAAACAATTTATGACAAGAATATAATATTAGAACAAAAATAAGTTCTATATAGTAACTCATAAAGATGGAAAATTATAATAAAAATAAATTTGAAATAAAGAAAATGAAAAGCAAATGGTTTATAAATATAATTAATAAGAAGAATTTGATTTTAAAGGATGAAGAAAGAAAGTTTTGAATTGAAGTCCCATAAATAATTACAATAATAAACAAGGACAAAATTGAATCAATTAATCAAGATGAGTAACAATATCCAAATAAACTTAAAAGAAATGAAATAGAGGATCATATGTAGAGAAAATAAATAATAAATATGATTCATGTAATAAAGTTAATGAAGTTAGAAACATAAAATAAATGGCAAAATAATAAAAATAAGAAAGAGATGAGAATAGAGGAACATATATGGAAATGATAAAAGAAATGAAGCAAGTATTAGGTTCATGAAATAATAAAATGAAATAAAAAGAGGAACAAGAGTGAGGTGAGAGATAAGATAATATTATTAACATGAAATATAAAAGTAAAAATAAAAATAAATGGATAATAAATAAAACACAAGACATAAAGAGAATAAGTTTGAGAGATTGAGAATTAATAAATAATAGCAATAGTATATAATAGGGTATTTAAAAGCAATATGTACACAGATTATGTAGTATTATGTATGGATATATGATACAGATATATATAATATATACAATATATAGTATAGATATAGCAGTATGTACACATATACATATATGTGTATAATATACATATAGATTGAGTGTTGATGATAATCATGAACAATATACAAAAATGAATAATAAATAAAAGTGCTGGAAAAGTAAATAACAATAAAAATAGATGTTAGATGTTAGTAAAGTTAGTAGTGTTAGTAGATTATTAGATTGAGAGCTTTGATATTGGATAATAAGATATATATATATATATATAATGCAATGGATGATGCTAATGCAAATGCATGATTCACACAAAAATTAAATAAATTTGGGGTGCATGCAAAGATGATGCATGACGCAAGCTGAGGTGTATGCAGCGTGATGCAATTCTAAAATTTATGCAAGAATGATAGTGATGCATGCTAGGTTTCATACAATGATGCATCTAGAGGATCTAAAATGGGCACACAAATGATAGTGATATGCATAAAGGCACATAAATTCATGAAAATGCAATAATGTAAAGAAAAAGAGATTAGCCAGTCAATAATAATCATAAGACAAATAAAAGAAGTTATTAGTAACAATTAATTAGATATTGGTCATAAGCAATTTGGTTAAAAATCATATAGACACACAATCAACAAAAATTTTCCCTTTAGAAGTGCCAAATTAACCAACAATAGTCACTTAACACTTCAAGGACAATACAATTCACATTAAGCACATTAAAGCAAATATTCACAAGATAAGATTCAAAATTGACATATAATAATCATCAAAGAATCAAAATAAGCAAAAAAGAAAGAGTAGTCATATCATTACACTAAGATCAAACATATAAGAGCACATAATCAAATCAACATTTCATCAAATAAGGACATAGAAAACAATAAATATTAATCATAAATTACTTCACAATTAGTAAGAATCAAAGATTAACAAGATCAAAAAAGCACACAACACCAATCAAAACACAATACAAAGAGTTTAAACTTAATCATCAACCAAAACCACAATCAAAACATAAAAAGAAAGAGGATCAAGGAAGGTTCAAAATAAGAGTTGGAAATAAAACAAAGGAATAAGGTTTGACCCTATAACTTTTTTAGAAAGTTTAATTTAGTCCAAAATGACCTTTTTGACAATTTAACCCAAAATTTGCACTTAATGTGTCATTTAAACCCATTTTCTGACAAATAATGGAGAGTGTAAGACACCTTCTGATTAAACACTCACAAGAAATTAAAAAATGATTAAACAATAAAAATTAAACATTGAGAATAATGGATAAAATTGCATAAAACAATTAACATTACCACTATTAACTCCCTTTCTACTTTAACTCTTCCAAAGCCATCGCCTCTGCCAGCTCCACCACCTGCACCACCTCCAAGGCCACCACCTCCACATGCCTAAACCATAGAGATAGCAAAAGCTTTATCATTATAGGCCAACACAAAAAGATAGAATGAGGATATATTCAAGAGATTTTTTTTCCTTTTCAACCTCTACTTGCAATGACGTTGCAGCCACCTTCAAGAAATTCACTTCATCAATTTCTTTTTGTATGTTTAGCTTTAGTAACAACAAGCTTGTTGAACCTTAAAGGGTAAAATAATCATTTTTTATGTTCACAAGTAATTAAGTAAAATTATATTTAATCTATGTGTTAAGTGTTTATATTTAAGTCCAAACATAAGCAATGAAAAAGTCACTATGTTGATTTTTGAAATCTACAGCCCTATAATAAGTGGTGACAGACTCAACATAACCATGATAAACTGAGAAGATGGAAGATTGAATTTTCTATTGAGATTCAAAGTCAAATTTGGTTAAGCATAGTGGGAATCTTCATTATAAGTGGTCACAAGCAAATCTCAATCATTAGAAAAAATTTTCAAGAAAAATTATGAAGTTCCAAATTGGAAATTTCAAAAAGTGGTTGAGACTTGTCATGACCAACATCACTACCAGTGTTATGATCATAACGGCCTAAATTATGATCATGATTATTTTTTCATGATCATGACAACCAAGTCCAAAAAGTTCCCAAGAGTTGTCATAACCTACGTCACCACCATAGTTATGACTAAAAAAGTGCAAAAATTCAAATTTCTTCTTAACTCCTCTAGAATTATAATCATAATAATTTTATCATAATCATGATGACATGCAAACCTGCTTTTTCTTGGATGGTTTAAACAACTTTATTTGCATTAAATGCACCTCCAACAGCTCTTTTTCTCTATAAGAGTTTAAATACTACTTAGAACAAAGCTAGAGTAAAGGAACGAAGTTGAGCAAACACATTTAGAGAAATCTTTGAGCCTTTAATCTTTAATTAATCCTTTAACAACCCAAATCTCTATCTTTAATTCTTGTAATTTTGATTTATCTTAAGAGTGTTCATGAGTGTGGGTTCGTGGGTATTTAAAACCATTGTTCAAAAGCTCAATAGTGAGATTGAGTGAGTTAGGTTAGGGTTTTATTCACTTGTAAGCTAAGAGGATTGTTCTTAGCAAGTAGGTTTGAGGGTGAGCCATTGAAAACACTTAAGTTTGAGTGTGAGCCATTAAAAACACTTGGGTTATAGTGTGAGCCTTATGAAAACACTTAAGTTTAAGTGTATGCCTTAGAAAAACACTTGGGTAGCTTGATTTAAGTTTGTAAGGGTTTAATCTACACCTTGAAGTAGATTAATAATGGATTGAAATTCTCAACTTGTGGTTAAGGAGAGGACGTAGGCTTTAAGGGCAGAACCTCTATAAATTCCTTGTGTTTTCTTGCTCTTATCCTTCATCTTTTAGTGCTCAAATTCTTTTTTTAGTTTGCTCATTATTAAAATTCAAAGATTCTCCATCTAGCTTAAAAAGCCAATTCACCCCCCCCCCCACTCTTAGCACTTGTAGAATTATAAAACTGCGCCTTAGCTACAACACTAGCCTCATCAGCAATCCTTTGTTCTAGTTCTTTAACCCTCAGCTTGGCGAGTTTATAGTCTTCTTTTACTTGATGCTCTTCTATCAATGCCCTCTCTAAAACTGATAATGAAACTGTAGAATTATAAAAATAGGAAATGCAGGTAAACATTTGTTATCACTTATACAACTTCTTTCCCAGGTATAATAGAAGTATTTAAAGGATCCTTGCTAAGGGATTCTGTCTTCTACCCTCGAAAAGAAACATCCTTTTGTCAGCCCTCCTGTACTTCCTCTAAGGCCACCACCTTCACCAGCACCACCACCAATTCCACTGCCTCCACCAGCACCTCCTCCACCACCAAAACCACCTCTAAATCTAACACCCTTTCCAATGCCAATTCCTAAAAACTTCTTTTCCTCATCCACTATATCTCTAGTAAGCACACTCACTAAAAGAACATTGAAGCAAAGCAATGATAACAACTACCCATTTTTCCCTAACACATCAATATCAATCCCAAATTAATGAAATCCCAAAAGCCCACAATAATTAGGAAACAAAATCCAACCAAAACCCACTATAATGCGTTCTAAATCACTTTCAAAATCAACCAAGTTAGCCAGTCTCTCATTGGCGATAGAAAAGTGAGTGCTTAAGTTTGTAACATCAAAGTGTAGTATAGGCAAAGAGGCAAATCAAGAGGGATGGTAGCCCAAACCAAGGTGAGAGAGAACAGTTGTGGTGCGTATTAGGGAAAAATCATGTGAAGAAGAAACAGACTCAGGTGGATCAAGAGGGAATTAAGACTAAAGTGAATCGAGAGGTAGGGGTTTAGGTTGGGTGGTAATAGAATGGTTTTAGGTTTTGTTTAGGTTTATTGGGCATGGACATAGGCATGCAGATAAAAGGTGGATATAGGATTATGGAAATAAAATAGGCGCTCACAACCACCATCATCATCTTGTTTCTCAGTTTTTTATTTGGAAAAGAAGACGATCAATGTTTTTTCTGGTGAAAGGAGAAAGCCATTTAGCACTTATAATATTTCCCATTATTAATCAGTTAATTAGGCTTAATTATCCTGATAATTTAATTTTTTGAACTATGGACGCACCTTCAAATGGATGTGTGTTACACACTCCAAGAATTATCACAAAATGGGTTTAAATGACACATTAAGTGCAAGTTTTGTGCTAAATTGTCAAAAAAAGTCATTTTGGGCCAAATTAAACTTCCTTGAAAAAGTTAAAGGCCAAATCAAACCTTATTCCTAAAAGAAATTTTATTTAAAAATAAAAACAAATAGGAAATAAGTGAAAAATAAATGAATTCCAATCATCCTAGGACCATTAAGGCTCATTTAGAGGATGCATAATCATCATGGAATGCATAGGAGCCTCTAGGACCATCCTCAAAGTCAATTCAAAGCAAAAAATTCAAGTTTTTAAAGCTTAGACATGGATGGTCAGATTTTCCACTTGAATAGCCAGTTTTGGCATTCCAATAGTCGATTTGAGAGCCTCCAATAGTAGGTTAAAATGACCTCATATGATGACAAGTGTACTAGGAATGGTGAGGTGGATGCGCATAGGGCCGTTTTGACCATCGAATGTCAAAATTTTGAATTTTTGCCAAATGAAACCTACAGACACACTATGATTTTAAAAGACAGTTTCAAACAAAAAATTAACTCTAAAAGCTCAATTCAACCTTTTAAAAGGTCAATTAACCAAAGTTTGACTTTTAATCCCAAGGCTTCCCGAGGTTAAACCAAGGCTAACCGAATAAAAACTAGTATGAAAACAAACATTACAGACACAAAAACAATTCTTTCAAGACTTTGCTAACTTTCTCTCTCTTAATCATTAGAACCTCTTTCTCAGGGTTACATTTGCTAATTTGGTAGTCAAATGGGTCTAAGGTTTCAAATGGTTCTAAGGTTTCAAATGGTTCTGAACTTGCTTTTCAATCATCATTCTTAATCAATCTCATCTGATAGTGAGATATTTTTCTACTTTCATCATCGGCCTTCAAAGTTTTGAAAAATGACCCCAACACTAGGATAAGAGTAAAAAGAATGCATGTTTAAGTTTCTTTAGTGGCTTTGGTTTTTGTTTAGCAATCAGAAATGTGGCTGCATTTTAGTTATGATTGAAACTGTTTTATCCTAAGCCTCGTGTTATTTTTTGGATAGTAATAATGCTTCCACCCTAAATGCATTTTGAGTTATATTAGAATTCTTGCTCAATTTCACTAGGTGGTTATCCCCTTCTCCCTCTCTTTGTCTGCTGCTTCTTTTCATTAAGTTTAACTTAATAATAATTTGTTCTAATTGAAAATTTGCCTCTTACATTTAATTAAATGTGCAAGTGAATCACAAAAGTATGGATGGATTTGCAATTTGGATTTGTTGATATACTACAATCTTATGCTTCGACTATTGATTTGATCATCTGAGATTTACTTATGTATATTTTTGAACAATGGTGGAAAGCATTCTTGAGCCTGTAGTGTCTTAATTTTTTATATATACAATCTAGAGAGCTTTTTTTTATTATTATTAAACTAACTATTCATTTTTTGTATCTAAGATTTAGTATTTAACTTTAGTCTTCAAATTGTAATTTTGAACGATGTAAATATATGAGCTTGATCTAAAACTATTGATAAAAAAATATATTTATGTTTATTCTTTATGAAGCCCATATATATTATGGGTCAAACCCATCCAAGCCCAATACGATGTCTAAACCAATTGAACTGAACCAAATTCAGCTTTCAACATTTTGTTTTATCTTCTCATTTGGTTCGGCTCAGCCCTAACTTTTCTTCTCTCAAAACCAATTGGTTGCATGGCAAAAAACTTCCAATCCGATCAACCCGGCCATGCTCAGGCCTAGGTTGAATCATGAAACAGAACAATGTCCGAGCATCAAATCGTGTATATCATGCAATTTAAAATATAATATTGTATGCATCAAATAATAGGCAACCAAAAATAAATTAAATTGCACTTGAATCTAGTACAAATCAAGAAAGCATATGTTTGACCGATACCGGTGTAGTACAAAAGATTGCATGTTGACATCAACCAATGTCAATATGGCCAGCAAATTATGTTACCAACCTCTTCCAAAGTATACCCTTGTTCTAAACATTCAACACTCTTTGAAGCTCCCCAGTTAGATCATCGAGATCGATGACTTCTTTCATTGTTGTTTTTTCCATCTTGATCTTGTTGAGCTCTAAATTCAATTCTGCAATCTGCTTTTGCAATTTTGCTCCTCGGTCCGGTAATCTTGAAACTGTAACCTGTCAATAGGTTTTCAAAAAAGCAAATGCAAGAAATAATGAACAATTGAATGAAGTGTTACAAGGAGCAGTTGGCATATTTGAATTAAAAGGAAAGAGACATGCCACATGTTTGAATGCAGGATCTTCTGTTAACTCCGTAGGTTTTGTATATTTTTGCACTCCTTACAAGTTTCATCTACAAATTCCTGATCTACATAAAATTATTAGATTAAGATAAACCCAAAATGCCTATTAATTTTTAACTCCCTCACTAACGTCATTTACAATTCAACATACCAATTCCTCAGTAAAGTCATATCCAGAAACGTCGGCATAAACAAAGCAATTTTCTTCGCCTTAGCCAACTACCACCAACATCTTTATTGATTTAAGAGCATAAGACAGCAGTATACATATTAATGAATCAAGATTCAAGATTGTTGCTTGAAGAAAACAGTTGCATAAAATTTAATAGTATTATACTTGTCAGTGATCTAAAATTAGCAAGTGATTGGACAATTTGGTCACTGACAATCATCCAACAGCAATCATAGATGGAGACAGTTAACAGACTGAATAGAAGGATAAATAAATAGAGATCAAATGTGTGCTATTTATTCAGTCGAGAAGCATAGAGGGGCCAGAATGATATCTGTTGTTAGCAAATAGCTATCCCTGACCACTATGCTCACAGCTGAAAACAGTTTCTTTTGAGTTTCTTGTCAATTTAAACATACTATTTCAGTCCACATTCTTCTTTTCTGGTACAACAGAATCTAAGCAGTCCACGTTCTTTAAGGCAACAAACCTATATTGCAAAGACTGGGTAAAAACCATACCTTATTCCCAAGTAATTGTGACAGCCGATTGATTCTCTCCTTGATTTCAGATTCTGTCAGTTTGCCAGAACTGTCTGGGGAAGAGCTTTTCTTGTTGATATTTACATCCTTTGGATTAAAAGCATGCTCAGCCCTATCAATAAATGTTTAACAACTGATTACAATGACTATAATTTATGTAGAGTACTAACTTGAAGATATATAGTAAATCCTAAAGGGCATACCCATCAACTTCCCGCTCGAGTGTTGTATTTGACAAATTTCGAGCAAATGTGGTTCCTTTTCTCCTGTATCCAGATCAAAGTGCCAAATGCAATATGCTTATAAAGATAAATACTTCCAGCACTTGCAAAAATACAGGATTCAGTTGCAATATAAATATGAACCTATACTCCTTGCTTCAATTGTACTAACAACCAGGTAAACAAAGAAATTCTAAAACTTTTGAGCCAATACTACTGGTTAGTAACTCTAAAACAAACACTTTTGAATTATCGTGATTTCAAATCAGGGCAGCAAATTCATGTAAAATGAACTCTATAATTTATATAAAAGTCTATTGATTCCAGCAGC
This sequence comes from Mallotus nudiflorus, assembly GCA_947683625.1. Taxonomy (NCBI): domain Eukaryota; kingdom Viridiplantae; phylum Streptophyta; class Magnoliopsida; order Malpighiales; family Euphorbiaceae; genus Mallotus; species Mallotus nudiflorus. The sequence goes on from CANTUR010000369.1 coordinate 640,427, forward strand.
TGATGATATGCAGAAATAATAAGGAAACAAGGAAAAAAAAAAAGCAACTACAAATGCATAACATACAATTCAATGAACTTCCTATAGATAACCTAAAAACAAGGAACAAGACAAAACGGGAGTTTCACCTTAACTCTTCCTCTTCTATATTTACAACCTGTACTGGTGCTGCTTTGGAGAACAGTAAACTGTGGTGACTAACCCCTGCAATACCTAGAGTCTCCAGGAACTTTACGTGGGCTTCAAGAGAATCATCCCTACAGAAAATAATAGGAGCAAGTACAAGTTCATATGTAAAAATTCAAGAGGCAATCACTAGAAATCTGAACATACATCAAATCTGAAAAACTATGAGCTATGGTCAGAAAGAATATAAAAGCAAGCACTATATATGCACAACCTAGGCCCTGTTTAGTTTCTACTGAGGAAATAAATTTTCAAAATATGAACATTTCTCCTATATAGTCAAAACTGACAGATAGCTTGGTTTCATGTCATGAGCAAAAGCAAATAAGAGCATGCAGTAGTTGCTTCTAACAGAAAATATACATCTTGTGTTGGTGGTCATGCTCCTCATGTAGTTGCCGCTGCGTAAGAGAAACATCAAAACCCTGCTTTGGAAGGCTGAACAGTTCACGAAGGTCCTGAAAAAGCATGACTTAAATTCTAGTGAAGACAGACTCAAAAAATGGTATTTCAAAATTACTCCTATAATGCAGCAAAGAAAAATCTTTCAGGTGTTCACCTGCTGGCTAAAGTACCGAATCTGCTCCTTGTGTTCAGTTGCAGTTTTAAACAATCCCCCTTTGAAAATCTACACCAAAGTGAAGCCAAATGACATCATTACACTGATATATTTACTGATGCATCAACTTAATCGACAAATACGCACAAAAAGTAGATTTAAAACATTCCAACAGTTGGAGAATATATCCCACATTAAAAAATTGCAAAGCAATAAAGTGGCTAATAAGTGGTAATAGATTGAACCTTAACACAAGCCAATTGATTTAGTGTTACATAGGCTCAACCCCATTTATAAGTCCACATGTGTGTGGCCCAATCCAATTGGTTTTCTGTTACATGATTCAACCCCATTTATAAGTCCACATGTGTGTGTAGGCCAACACTTTTGAGGCCAGTGGACTTGTTAACACCAACAAAGTAATGGAGAGAATGTATGTAATATGCAACTCTTGAGCAAAAGAATAAAAGAATCCATAAACTCAACCATTTCCGCAGTTGAAAATGAGCAAACAAAGGAGACAAAACAAAAACAAAAAAATCAAAGCCTTGAGGCTCCAAAACATATTGCACAACACTCAACAAACATGGCATTCCAAGCACTCACACAATATATTAAAGCATGACCAACTGCATTCTAAACAGCTTATAAATGGCTTCAATACTTAACCTGCTTTCTATATATCTTTTCTTCAACTGTTCCACACGTCATTAATCTATACACAAGCACATCTTTCCTTTGTCCAATTCGATATGCACGATCAACACTTTGGTTATCCGTGCTGCAGAGAAAGATATTTGGTAAGCTTTTAGACTGCTATGATGAACCTCCTTACAAAGCATAATAGCAAATGCAGAAGCCATTCCATGTATATTTTGTGCAGTACATTGGATCTACAACTAAAACAGATGAGAGGGATGAAAACAAACAAGATTTAAGAAAATAACTAAAAAGGTCTGATATCAAATGCACCACCCTCTTCAATTTGTTTGGGAAAGAAATCCTAATATACAAGTCAATTCTTTGTTTATATTAAGATTATGCTGCCTATTCAAGTTCAACTTGAAACTAATATGAGACACTAGAAGTATAAATATTACAAGAAAGCTCAATGTCAATTGAGAAAAGATCAAGATGTATGTCCACCATTCCATTTAAAAATTCCTAGAATATTTTCCAGTTGTTTTTCACCAAATAACACTTTCCAATCCGAAGATAGCCCACTCATGGAGGTCAAAAGAGCAGAAAAAATCTAGCTTTGAGGAGGTATGGGAATTCACATTGTGCAACACAATTAAGAACTTAGCTTGAAAAATTTGTAGGCCAAAAGCATACATTCTACGTTATATGAATCATTTAGGAAATGCAGCTGAAGCCATTGCAAATCTGCCACGCTACTTCAAAATGCAGCAACCATTTGTTTCACAGAAAACGTTTATCCATTTTCCAATGTTTAGGCTATTTAGGAAATTGGCCAAAAATGCTTTATTTGGGCAAAGGGAAACCCAAACTATCTTCAAGAAAAATGATTTCCTTTACAGAATTTTATGAACTCAAAAAAACAAGAAGGAACATATAAGGAAGCAGCATAATCACTTTTGAATCAGTTTACTAACCACTGATAGCTGCCAACAATAACTCAGTTTACAATTTTATGTGTAATTCTCTCTAAATATTGCACTGGATATAGAAAATTATTCGAGGAATTCCAGCATCTTATTATTGACAGAAAGCTAGTATATTCCAATGTACTACATGCAACACTTCTTTTAAAACAAAAAATGAACTGAAAATAGACCAAAAAATTATGAATGCGGGTCAAGGAAGAGATTAAGAAATCTGAATCAAATGCTCCCGTACCAAATTGATGTAGGACCACAAAGGTAAAACAAGCACAAAGAAAGAAAGTGCAATGATTTTAAAGTTGACTTAGCTCTTAACTGCTCAGTTTACAACTTATTGCTTCATTAACAAGGGTATTTATAGTCTAAAACTTAATACTGTAACTGTTAGGATAAACTAGGAGAAGTTCAAACCAGTGCTAACTAGTAAGATCCTACACCAACTATATAGTGTGAGAAGCAAAAATCTTATAGTTTTACTTACTGACAACAGAATTCTTAAACAGTAAAAATTAAACTTTCTGAAGAGAATAACTACAAGAAAAACATGAATTCCATAATGGAAACATTAAGTAGAAATTATTCATATATTTGGTATTCTTGAACTGTATAAATACTCCAAATTCTTAAAGACAATGTCCAACTATTATTATTGTAATTAAATAATAGACAAATAAGATATCTTCCATGAAAAGTTCTAGTTGAAAATAAATTATTTCCTATAAAAAAGCCATCTTACATGAAACAAACAGAGAGTCATATATTCCATAAGATATAATAAATATGAAAAAACAAAAAGCATAAGCACCTTGGATTCCATGCAGGATCAACAACAATGACACGGTCTGCTTTTGTGAGTGTAAGGCCAAGCCCACCAACTTGAGATGTCAAGAGGAATATAGGTGCACCAACACCTTCTTGAAAATCCTAAAAGCAAAAATATATTTTAAGATTTTAGAGAAAAGATCTATCAATGAAAAGGTTAAGCTAATCACTGGGAATTATCAGAACACTCAACATTGACAATCTTCACTCTGTCATTAGCTTTAGTAGTGCCATCAATGCGTAAGAACTCATAACCCTTGGACATTAGAGATTCCTGTGAAAACCAAAGATGATCCACAAAAAACTTGTTAAATTCCAGGCCAAGTAGAAAGGACACAAATTGCATAGACTTACAACATAAACTATGGCCATAAAAATTGAAAGGACTCAACATAAAAAATACAGCATAAACCACAATATTTCCCAGCTCTTTAAATATCAAGACCTATATACCATACAAAAAAATTTCCTATCAAAGAATAATGGCCACCTATGATGCACAGAAATTTCTCCTAATAGACGTTTCAACATTTCAGAAACTTCAAGAAACTCCTTGGAAATCGTTTCGGGACCGTTTATACAAATATGAAAAATTAGAAAATACATTTTCTACTTAGAAATGTGTTTCCAACATGAAAAATATATTTAGTATTTTCCTAAATAAATAAAAAAAACATTAAAAAATAATTTTATATTTTTCCTAGCGAAACAAAATAATTTCTATAATTATACCATTAATTGATAGAATAAATAAATTTTTTTAATATTTGTATATAAAATTTATATAGTTATATATAGTTATATATTTTTAACATTTATTTATATATCCCTATACTTTTAATATTTACACATTTCCCCCATGTTTCTGTTTCCTATATTTTAAGAAATGTTGTTTCCCTATATCCGTTTTCCACGTTTTCTCATTTCCGTTTCCATGCTACATAGATGGCCATTGTAATAATCATATCATAATGCATTTCAATATACACATAAGATATATCTCCAATTTGAACATGACCGTATATCTACAGTTTAAAGATATTCTTCAAATGAATGAAGCTGACAAGGAAAAGAAGTACAGTTATGCAACAGCTTCCTATCCTCAAACAAAAGTAAACCAACAAAATTTTGTAGTCAGATCACAAACGATTTTTAAGTTCAAATTGACATTTTATTATAGGAGAAAGAGGAGGTGAACCATCATAGTTAGATACATAAAGGTACAACTCTAACTATTTCAGGGCTGTTCAAATAACTGAACATAGGAGATGCAAAGCCATAACACTAATTTCTCTGTCTATTCCAGCTTCTAACTTTTATTTTTGCATCCATTCTTATGCCCATAAACTCCAATAATCTCATGAACAATTTAATGGTTAAGCCTGCAAAGCATCTTCTTTCACGACAATGAGTACTGTGTAGCTTCACTACATTCATCAAACATGTATATAAAAAAATTGACTTTCCTATTGACCTCAAGTCGTAGATGATATATATTAATAACAGAAAGACCTTCAACTCAAGTAACACTCTACAAATCAAGTAAGAACATGACAGTAAATCAACTAATCAAACATCACATCGGAAATTTCAAATGGTATTGATTAAATATTAAAAACAAAATGAGAGCTGGGTATGTGCATTACGTATAGCTATAGGAAAGAAATCAACATGTGAAAGTTAAAGGGATGAAAAGATGTAAAGAAGTATCATGATAGGTCAAACACTTAGAAAATAAATTAACAAGTCCAGTCAACATTAATATATGAATGTAAGCTCAAGTAAATAAGAAAAGGGAAAAGTGCATTTTTGCACCTAATGTTTACACTGAAGAGCATATTTTCCCTTTACATACTTTTTTGATGCAAAAAGTCTCAAATTGTCCAAAACCTTCAATTTAGAGGGTGTTTGATTCATCTAATTTAGGTAGCTAATAAATGTTTTTCCTCAAACAACTAAAGCTTTTAAGTATTTGGTAAAATTCAAAAATCAGCGGCTGATAGTTATTTTTATCCAAAATAGCTATTGATTTAATTAGCTCTTTTTAAGAAAATTTTCCCATCAATTAATAGTTTATTTAAATTTATTTTTTATTTGTACTAGATTATCATTATTAAAAATAACTAAGAAAATAAATTCTTTTAAATTAAATGCATATAATTAATTTTTTATAATTCATAATAAAATAAATATCATCTCCATAAATATGTTCTTGAAGTTGTAAGAGTTTCTTTACTTGACTAATTGGACATTTCATTATTGAAACTATAATCATGTAAATACTGATGAAGCTACATGTATCAATTCTTCCATAGCATATGGAGCTACATATTAAGCCACTTCTAGTAGAAAGGCTGACTTCGTAAACATTTCAAAAACCATGTGACCTTGAATTGTCACAATTCAAAAATGATCAAACATAAGTATGGCAATGTGAATTTAAACAAATATCTTGCATATTGAAAGAAAAGGCATCTAAAATTTGTAAAAACTTCAAACTAGTGTCAAATTAATATAAAAAACACTGGATATAGAAGAAACTAGCCAACTCCAGCAACATAGCTACTAAATTAAGAACTCACACAGGATTGAAGAAGCTCTGGCTGGTCGATCTACTTAATTACAATATTACATTAGATTTTTCAATTGAAAATGTTTTAACATGATAATAGTATTCAGTCTCCAGAAGAATAATTACAATATTACATTGGTTTTTCCAATTGCAAATGTATTAACTTGATAACCTTATTCAGAGTCCACATTCCACTAGAAGAAAAATTCCAGTAATTTACACACTTCAAGTTTCATGTTTGTAACTACAATTATCAGTGTGCTGGAAATCATAGTTTTAAACAAACCTGAATAAGATTAAGCATTTTGCGAGTTTGAGAGAAGATGAGAACATTATGCCCCTTTGGAATTAAGTTATCCTGTTAAAAAACCAATGCTTGCATTTCAACATGAGCAAGTTAAAATAAAACCTGAGCACCAACATCTGCTTAAAGTAATAGAAGCATATCTAACCAGTAGTGACAGTATAAAAGATATCTTGCATGAGATGTTGTCATGCTTCTCTTGAAATTCAGCTCGTTCAGCTACATCAGCAACATGCAAAGCCAATTTCTCTGCTACGCCAGCATCCTCAGGATTTAGAATTGAATCCATTCCTTCCAGTACATCCTCAGCAGCTCTTTTTGTCAAAAGAAGTGGATGATCGCATATTTTCTTCAGGATCTGCTCCAAGGCAACGGGTTATTTTCTTGTTGATTACATAAACACAGCCTAAGAATCAAAAGCAATGTCATCCATCACAAAGTCAGAACTCTTTTAAAGGCCGCTAATTGGTGCCTAATCAAGAAAACTGAAGCTCATACGATTTTGATGACTAAATGTTTCATTCAACACTAGTGTACTTGAGGATTTTTTTTTTTTCTTAATGAAATTAAGTATATGAACTACAGTTAACATCCAAACCATCTCAACAAGGAACAGTAAATTAGCACAATCTGTGCTATGATCTAGATTCTTGTACATCCCGAACAATTAAAAGAAAATGATACATGTATAAAGGAGAATTTTTTCATATTAATACAGAAGCACATTATGTTGTTACAGGTTTAAGTCGTAAGAGAAAAGTCAAGCACTTAAGTTAAAAAAACTAAATAATCAAAAGAAAAATTCACTGGCAACAGAATTTAGCAATCGAATCACAATTCAATGAATTTAAAATGCTTCACCCAATTGTATCCATGTTGTTTTCTCCTATTAATTCACAAAACATTAATACTAAATGTCATTTTCTCCTATCCATCATCCCTTGTAGATATTATTGCGTAAAAAATCCATCCTTTTTACTGGCCAAAAAAATTAAAAAAAAAATTTCCACCCTTTTAACTGTACAGGAATATTTGGTTCTTAGTTGACAAGCGACTGCCTATTACCATCATCAACTACTTCAAAGAACAAGAACTAATTACATTTCAAAATAAAAAAATTTTCTTTCGTATATACATACACAGACACATGTGAATAAACAAGAAAATGTTAAACTAGAGGATAAATCACCGTCAATGCAGCCAGTGGTGAACCATCAAAAGCAGATAGAACCAGCTCACTCTGCAAAAAGGCTTCATAGAGTTGTCGCTGCACCACATAAGAGCCATTAGGCCCATTACACAACTATAGATCATTATTAAAGTACAATAGAAAATGTAGACCATGCAAACAAACCAAACCTGACAACTAGTAAGTCTTAGCCACACAATCATCTCATTCTTTTTGGAAAGTGTGGCAGGTCCAGAATCATCTTCCTTAAACACTTCATTCTTCAAGCGACGCAAAAAATATGGTTGAATGCGTTCTCTTAGCTCCTGTGGATTAAATATCAAACAACTGCAAATGAGTTCTGCCGCATTTATGAAATTGACTCAATCGTTACTGACAGAACAAACAAACAAGCCACAATCTCAAAGTTGTAAAGTGCAAAGTGTAAAGAATATTTACTACATAAATTATGCAATTTGTCCCTCCCCTACTATCCATGTTATGAATATTAGTAACTTCTAAATTTACTGAGCTTACACTAAATCAAGTTCACTCTGTTGTTTATAGTTTTATTTCTGACAATTTACAAGACATTTTTCTTTGTTTTCTAATTTATTACAATGTTTTTATTAGGATCAAGGGACATGATTTCAATTTTTCATTTAGCAGAAGTTGCATGCATTTGTATTGCACCAATTTGACTCCACAAATTACACAAAGGTAATAAAACCATTTCTTTTTACCTAACTTTATTATGCATGACGTATTCGTCATGTCATGGTTATGTAATGCAGTTCAGTGGAAATATATTAGTCTAACTTAGGCGAAACATATGTTAGACCAGCAGTTATCATCCAACTATAGGACATTAATTAGGGTACCTACCTATTCGTTATTACAATTTACACCCCCCAAATCGCAACTGCCTCCTACCAATTCTGCAAATAACAATTTCTTTTTCTACATAAATAGGCCAGCATAAAATTTTACTTGTTCAACAGTCCAAAATAAGAAGTTAAAGCTCAAAGAAACAAATTAAAATGATTCATGAAGAGAGAGAGGGGGGTCCTCATTTTTACCTCTCTACTTTTATTTTTATTTTTATTTGCAAGACAAACATATACGAAGAACGATTTCTTAAAATCAAAATCTCATTAAAGAAAATAGTTAGGAGACATGAGATCTAAAGCCAAAATGCATAAATAACAATCTAGTAAATATAAATGTATTACCTTTGCAATTGTCGAACCAATATGCTTCTCCCTAGCAGAAGCATTTTTTTCATTTCCACGGAGGATGGCACGCTCATAGTTGTCCTTAAACCTGAGAAATTACCACACTAGATATGATAGGAACCAGAAATTTGATCAAAACCAACAACGGCATGAAGAAAGTCATTACCATTTGTAGTCACCAAGCAAATTGGGGCAAGCAAAGTTGAACAAAGTCCATAATTCCTGTTTTGAGACAACGCAAGCGCAAAATTTTACATTTAGAACTTGTTTCATATTGGAGGAACTAGAATACCAGGGATCTATCTAGATACAATCCCATAGATGGTACCTTAAGATTGTTTTGAATTGGGGTGCCACTAATAATAATACGATGAGCACTTGGTATCTCAAGCAAACTTTTTGCTCTCTGTGTACTAGGATTTTTTATGAGATGCCCCTACATAAGCACAATGCAGTTGAAGAAATTAATTGCTCAAATAAGAAAATAAAGTTTCCTTTACATTCAGCTTGAAAAAACATTATAATAAAACAGAATTCAAATAGAAACAAATTTATTTGGAAAACAGAGAATCTTGTAACAAATTTTGGCTGAAATTTACAAAAGACAACCCAACATTTGCATGTTTTCTCACTTAAAATCCTACATACTCTAAAAAATTAAATGTTACATATATTTCAGTTGAAGTTCAAATATCAAAACAAAAGAGAAAATGTTGCTGTTCCCATTGTCTTCTTCCTCTCACCTCATCTTAACTCTCTCGCTTCTAAACCTTATTATAACAATCACAAAGCACTAAGAAATAAGACCCAAAACACAGAGAAAACAACATGTTGACTACAAACATTCAACCATTAGATATTTGAAGAGTATTATTCACTATGAAAATTTCAAGGCTGAAAATGTGAGCTGATATCTTTCCATTTTCTCCCATAGTGCCATCCCATTGGAAGATGACTTAAGCTTATGATGAAGAAAAAAAGGGAGATAATGGTATCTGTGACGGTTATTTAAATGACCGAAAAACAGATGAAATTTAGATTACTTTATTTGATTTAGATGAAAGCATGAAGAAGAGAAGAGACGAGATGACAACAACTAGTTTTTTTCAGTGAAGCTACTGTCTTTTTTCCCCCCTAAAATTGTTGAATGTAATTTTTTTTTTTTTATTTTACAGAAAATCATTGATGTACATGTGTACATTAGTTTGTTGACACTAACAAGCATTTAATAGAGTTCCCAGATTGCAATGATTTATGTCAACTTGGGATAAGATAGCAAGCATATTTAATACAAGGTTTCAATCGAAACATACACATGGGTTAGAATATATTTTGAAATTTCCCCAAAATTTTGATGGAGGTAACTTGGTCCAAATTTAATATAAAGTCAAAAGAGCTATCAATTGATAGGAAAAGAACTCCAATTTGAAACTTTTGGAATCATTATTTCATAGAGCTCCTAACAGCTAATAATTAATGATTTAACGAATTAAAAAATTTTAGTATAGTTATTAAAATCTCAAAAGCTAATGGCTATTGATCCTTCCTAAATTTTTCTAGAATACCACTCCACGTCTCCATCCCAAACAATTAGCACAGGTGGATGTGAATGCTTTAGTGCAGGTGGATGTGAATGCTTCTCTACCTCACTAAAATAAACAAAAATTACATCATAAAATGGACGGTGATTGAATTCCAGTTATATATGAATACGGTGAATTGTATAGACAGGTTTTGAACAGCAGTAGATGGAGGCTGCAATCAGAAAAAATGATGGGTCAATGGACTGGTAAAAGAAAAATAAATTTGGTGAAAGCATACCATAAATGTTATAATAATTGAAATGTAATTATGTTTATTTAGTTGATTCAATTTTGAAATATTTAGGAACCAACAAATCCAAAACCATATCATTTCTGCTGGAGACAAATGGAAATCATGCAAAAATAAATAAATAAATTTTAATTATACAAAGTTAATTAAGGGAAAAAAAAAAGATACTGACTGCTATGGAAAAATCAGAATTTAAGCATCACAAGGCAGTCTTCAGCAACTTTCCCTTAAAGTGATCAGACAATCATAATATAGCTCAGTTTCCAACTAAATAGTACTTCTAACTGCATGTATATTTTGTCATTGAAGCCAAGGAATGATTAATGAGGCATAAAGGAGGACTGGAGGAGAGAAAGAGAACAACCAAGATGTTCATATAAAGGTATAAAAAAGTGATTATTTTATAGAATATTTATATATATAGAATAAGCATGCAGGATTACCATATACGGTTAAGAAAATTTAGCAATCCTTTCAGAAGCTGAAGGCTCAAAGGCAAAATGAAAAATTGCAAAATACTATAACAATTCTATAACCTAACAAGGCAAGGAAAAGGTATACTGCAACATACATCCCTGCTATCACAATATGTACCTCATCAAGAATCATGTAATCCCATGTGTTACCATCCGCACTTTCCTCATCAGAAAAATAGCCATCTGCTCTTAACAATTTTGAGTTGTTCCGCACTATATCATAAGTTGTAAGGAGAATACCTTTGTCCTGCAAGGTAATAATGGAATGGATGAAGAAAATCAGACAAACTTAACTAGATGTATATAATCTAAAATTGAGAGAAGGTAATCGAACCAAATTAATCTTTCTCTCAAAACCAAGATCACATAACATAGGCACAGAACTTCATGAGAAGATTTTCCATTCAACATCAAAAGTGGAAGATTTGAACTCTAAATTTCAGTCCAGGTAAGCTTCTATTTCATCTTAAGTTTTTAGAAAGCCACCTCCTAGTAGTCCCACTTCAACGTAAAGTTATAAATCAAGATTTGTTGCTTCCAATTTATTTGTATTTATAATACTTCATAAAATGCATACACAATATATCATGCATTGTAATTAAAGAACAATAATATCAACAAGGAAAGCATCAAAGTGTCTAGTGAGACCTGAAGTATATATTGCAGTTCATAATGTCGAGTTTTCAAAGATGTACCGAAGTATCTGCAGTTAAAAAATATAGGCAGTCAGAACTATTAACAGACATTCTGTTCAACAATAAAAGAGCTTCAGTCTAACAGCCATACTCCCTAGTTTCCCTTGAAAGTCCCACGGTGGCTAGTTCTTTGATCCAATGAGAAAGTAGTGTTTTAGGGGCTACTACCAATGCCCTTTTGATTAACCTAGAATGGAACAGTCCAGCTAGAAAACCACAAATCTGCAAAGAGAATGAAATAAAATCAATCAATTTTGCAATATGCCCAACTGCAACAGTATATCCATAAATTTTGCTCATTTTCTTACCTGCATTGTCTTCCCCAGACCCATATCATCCCCTAAGATTCCGCCCTTCCCCAGACAGTGCAAAGACCACAACCACTTTAACCCATCACGCTGATGTGGATACAACATTTTTGCAATTTTGCTCGGAAGTTCAAATGTAGATCTTGGACCAGCCAAAGCAATGGATCCCTCATCCTCCAAAACTGAATCATATGTACAATCATCCAACAAATCAACTGCACTGGAGAGATTAGATGGATCTCGGTACTTCCTATCATGCTTTCCACCATCTTCAACTGCCTTTTCCTGACTTAAAACCAAGCAATCATCACCATCATCATCCTCCTCTTCATTCCTAAGAATAGATGCTGAAGATCGACCTACAAACTGTAATCTCTCATGCACCCTTTTGGATTCATTGTTCTTCTGTAATTGAGTTTTTTCATTGGTTTTTGTCTGCCTAGTTACACAGTTTTCACCCCCACAATCAATTCTTAAACTAGTTTCCTCTTCTTCAACATTATAAACCAAAGAGCTCCCCACAGCTACCAATTGGTCATCCACTCTTCCATATTCATTCTTCATGAGCCCTTTCTTATTTTTTTTTGTCTCATCCATCTTATGAACGAAACAATCACCTTTAGACACATCCACATTATCATTGCTCTTATTCAAATCAGATGAAGAATCAGATAGATCAAATGTATCTGAAAGTGAAGAGCTAGCACTTGCATATTCAGGCAATTCAACCTTTTTCTCTCTACCTACTCTGCCAAGAAATTCTGTACAACCATCGGCCACGTTGTCCATGCCTGTCTTTTTCTCAATAGACAAAAGGTCAAGCCTCGAGCTCAAGTCATTAAGAATATCAATGATTTCATTGGCACCCTGATTCCTCTTACCACTAACCAAAGTTTTAGACGGCAGAGGCGAATCAAAATCAATAATATCAGCAAAACCAGGTTCATTACCTACAGCTGCTATCCCCTCAGCATTTTCCTTGTCTCGAGATGAGACTTTGCATAGGCGACGTCTTCCTTCAATCTTAACCTTTGTTGGCTTTTCTTCTTGAGCAATTAATTCCCCACAAAAATCATTTGATATTTAGTATACATATTATATAAGTACAGCATACTAAAAAAAAGGACAACTTTAACCATTTGTTCATGAAAATGACCTACCAGACAAATCAAAATCGGTGATTCCAAAGAACTGAGGGACGTTATGATCATCATGATCATTAGCGACATACTTGGTTTCAGTTCCTGATGCTTTGCAGAGACGTTGTCGTCCTTCGAGCTTCACCTTGCACGGCTTACGTTCTTCTTCTTCCTCTGTATCACACAAAGTTAATAATTAATAGTCAATAATCAGCATATAAAAGAATTCAAAACCCTAAAATCATAAAAATTGGAGAACAAAATAAAAGAGAGAAAGAGAAAAAGGGAGACCAAAGGAGGATGGTTTAGGAGGAGCAGAGAATTCTTGGAGCAGACGATAATGGCTATCGTTGAGGCTTACTGGTTTCCTGTGACTTCTCTTCTCATCGCCCATTTCTAGTTTTAAATATGCAGCGAAAAGGGAATTCTACTCAACAGTGAAATAACAGGAGAGAGTAAATGTTTTTAAGAAAATAAATGACCTTTGGATGTAGGTTGAGGCAGAGGGAGAATTGAATCGCCCTGGCTTCGGTCTTTCTTTGATCTTTTCCCGCTTGGTAGCGAAGATTTGAATTTTGGGTTAGCTTTAGTACTTTCTAGTGCTTTACATGCCTATCAGAAAAACACATAATTGTTGTTCAAAAAAAAACATCATTAACAAAAAAAATAGAGAAAAGTACATAAAATTACCTTATAGTTTTAAAATTTTATAATTTTAAGTATATGTTTCATTTTTTAACAATTTACATCGCCATTTAATGATTTCCATTATATACGGCTAACACCGTTAATTTGGTTCTACCAGGCACCGACGTGAACATTGTAGTCCAATAACTTATTCATTCATTGGGCCACACTAAATCAACTAATAATAAACAAAAGCAAAATCAAAACATAAAACATTGAATCAAACTCCATTAGTGCACTCCATTTAACTCATTAAAAACAACGCATTATAATGTCCAAATGAAATAAGTTCTCCACTTCAAATTAATTCCCCCTAACTCACAAAACACAAACCAAACCAATCATTAAAGATTGAAATCCCTAAAATTGAAAAATTAATGTTGAAATCAATAAGAAAATAGGGCTTAAGGAATTCAGAATTTTCAAATTCAAGTATTTTTCTATGTTTTTTGCTAGGGTTAGGGTTTAGGTAGGGCTTTTGTTTGTTAGTGGGTTATAGGTTATGGATTCGGGTTAGGGTTAGGGCTTTTGAACAGTTCGAGTTAGTTAATTGGATATGGTTTATAGGTCGGATGGAATTTAGGGAGGGAGTGTTTCAGTTTTTTTTTATCGCATTTAGTTCTACTAGGTGGAATTGAGATTATGAGTTTTAAATATATTAGATTTGTATTATGAAAGAAAGTTTATGAATTGATTGTGTTTGCTACTATGTTGTGTTATTTACACTAAAATAGCGAGTTCTTTTAAATGCAGTTCATGGCAGAGGTAATTAGCTTTCAGATTCACTATGGTGGCCATTGGAACAAGAATGATGATCAAAATTGGATATATGAAGGTGGTGGAATCAGGTATTTTTAAAATATGGATATTGACTACCTTTCGTATCATGAGTTTCTAGGTTATGGAAAAGAGGATTTGGGTTTACATTAGTGGGTCTAACATGTGGTTTAAAATTTCTGGGATTAATGGAACTATGGGTTATGAACATATAATAAATGATAAAAATGTTACATATATGTTAAAGTAAAATAAGGGTGAAGAATATATAATATTGTAATATGTTAGAATTAAGGAGCATATAGTAGTTCATTATGGTGATGGTGTCAAGGAGTTTAGGGCAATAATTATTAAAGAAGTACAAGATAATGGCAATTTTAATGCATTTGAGGGTAAGGGAGACAGTGATGATGTGTTAACTTGGCTAAAACATATTATGATTTTAGTAAGGCTAGTGTTGTTGATGCATGTGGTAGTGAAAAAGTTAGTGGTAATAAAGTTGTTGGTGTTGCATATGCTGATGCAGGTGTTGGTCATGCAGTTTTTGGTGAGGCATGTGTCAATGCAATAAAGGAAAATATGGGTGGTTTTTAGTAGTGTGAATGTGTTTAGGTATACTAGATATTTAAGAAGTTATAGTGTAGAGGGTCTGAGCATTAAAAAGTTATTAAAAAGTGATTTAGAGGATGGAGATTATTGTAGTTCATCAAGTGAAGGGACTAAGACATCATGTAATGAATAAGATGAACCAAGTGAACTATATGTAGATTATAAAGGTAGTGATGGTAGGTTAGAGTGCAATATGAATTATGAAAATAAAGCCACAGGTAAGGGAGATAAAACATTTGAATAAATTGAAGATAACGAAGAAAGAAATCCTCCATATAGTGAGGATCTTAATGAACATGATCTAAAGGAAGGATTTGAGGTTATTATAGATAATAAAGATATGAATTCATTGAATAGTTTAGATAATGAAGAAGAATTTTTTCCTGAATTTGATGAAGTCAAAAGATTTGTTAATCCACAACCCGTTAAAGGTTTAAAATTCAATAACTATAAGTTTTTTAGAAAGGCATTAAAAGAGTGGGCACTATTAAGAGGTTATCACTATGAGTTGGTTAATAACTATGCAGAAAAAGTGACAGCAATTTATAAGAACTAGTGTGGATTTAGAATACATGCCATTAAGTTTAGATAGACAATCGCTTTCCAAATAAAATACTTTATACCTATTTCTTAATGTCTAAAGGAATTTCAAAATAGTTTGGCAACTAATACTTACTTAGGACATAAATATCTTGAGGATTTCTGGGAGAATCCAAGCTGGGATGTCAATATAATGAAAAAGAAGTTTGAAAGGGAGATTGGGCATGTTGTCTCTATACCTCAATGTTATAGAGCTCATAGAATGGCAAAAAAAGTTAATAGAATGAGATGTGAAAGAGCAATATAAAAGATTATATGACTATGTAGTAACCATTCAGAAGTTGATGCTTGAGAGTGTTATGAAGTTAAAAATAGAGTTAAGATAATTTGAGCTTGAACTAAATGAAGATGAGACTGTTACTAACCTTCCTAAAGAAATTATTGTGTTTCCCTTTATGTATATAAAATTTTAGACCAACGAAGCAAGGATATTTCAGTGGGATAAGATCAATAATTAGTTTAGATGGGTATCATTTAAAAATAAACATAGGAGGTCAGTTATTGTGTGCAATAGGGAGGGATGGCAATGAGAACATGTTTCCACTAGCATTAGGATATGTTTATATTGATGTTGAAGATAAGGAATGTTGGGTATGGTTTCTTTAACTATTGTTTAGTGATTTCAGAAGGACTTCAAAAACACGATGGGTCTTTATGTCAAACTAGTAAAAAGTGAGTTCCTATATTAATTTTCCATTTTTGAAGTATTATGTCTAATTTATTTAATTTCTTAAATCATTGCTTATGGAGAATTCATATTATGTGTATGTGTATAGGTTTTGGTTGAGGCTTTCAAAGCAATGAACCTAGATGTTGAACACAAGCATTATATGGAACACATATATGAAAACTTCAAGAAAGTCTACAAGGATTTAGAATTCAAAAAATCTTTGCTTTGCTACTAGTGTTGGGACTAAGAAGCATTTTAAGTATCATTTGAAAGAGTTAAAAAAGTTGAGTGTAGGTTCATATGATTGGGTTATGAAACATGCTCTTATAACATGGGCCATATTTTACTTCAGTCCTTACACAAAATCAGATGCACTTCAAAATAACATTTTTGAGTCATTTAACTCTTATATATTGATTGGAAGGGATATACATGTCATTAGCATGTTTGAACGAATAAAAAGAAGATTAATGAAGAGGTTTCATGTGAAGAACACTGCTATGCTGAGATATAAAGGTGAAATGTGCCCAAACATTCAAGATAAACTAGAACAAATCAAAGTTAATAATAGAAACTGTTTTCAACACCAGCTAGGGAAAAAAGTTTGAAGTGGATTTTGGTGATACAACTTCAATAGTTGATATAAATTTGAAGACATACAGTTGTAGGATGTAGGATCTTTTAAGTATTCCATGTAAACATGTTGTGAATGCTATATATTATAATAGAGAAAGACTAGAAGCATATATAGATGAAGTTTATTAGAAAAAGATTTTTCTAGCTGTATATGATCATGTTTTCCATCCTATTCTAAGCAAGCATAAATAGGAGAGGACTACCTAACATTGTGAGAAAGCTAACTGGATGCCCAAAATTAAGAGAATTAAAAGTGCAGATGAGCCAAAGAATCCATATAGAGTTTTGAGGGTTGGTAATCCTATTGTGTGTGGCAACTGTAGGCAAGTTGGACACAATGTAAGGGGTTGTAAGGCAAATGTGATTAGAGAAACACCTTGGCAAAGGAGAAAAAGACTTGAGAAAGTGAGAAATCCATGAAGTTCTAATAATTCAAAAAGGAAGATGACCAAAAAGGCACCACCAGCTTTAGATATCAACTAGGTCATACGTTGCAATTTCTACAATTAATGTAAATTTGTAATTTATTCTGGTGTATGCATAATTATAAAAAGTGAACTAATGGTGTTATGTTATGCGTATATGTAGAATGGAGTAGAAAACATGAATGCCAAAAAGAGAAAAGAAGCAAAAAACTCTACATCTCAACCCTCACCTTCTAGGGAATGAACACCAATACCTAAAAAAGTATTAATTTTATAACCAAATCTTTCATCTACACCTCAGGCTTAGGTTTGTAATTTCAGTTTTAGTGTTTTAAATGAAACTTAAATTGCTATTTCAGTATATTAAATATTTGTATTTATGGGATGTTAGGCAAGTGGTTAAAAAAGAAGAAGGGATACTATTAATAAGGGGAAAGACAAGGGAACAAGCTTCACAACTATTCCAGCTTCCCTAACTCCACTTAGTCTAACAAGAAATAGAGGCAAACTATTGGTTTTTATGATAATGCAGTGAAAAACAAAAACTTTTAACCACAAAACCCATAACTCGAATCCATGTAATTCCAAACACTCACCAAGATAATCTAATGGCAAGATAGTTTAAAGGAAAAGAAGGGGTTCACTCCGGTGGCACCCTACCTTGAGCTTTTTATGTCTTCTTATCGGATTAAGACGTCACCAAAAGATCACGTCCTCTACAGTATCCATAAGAATAAGATGATCCAAAGCAAAGTAGGTTTGCTAAAACCTTTGTTGTCTCACAACACATTTTCTCTCTATGTGTTTTTATCACAAGAAGTGGCAGAGGAAGAATGAGAATATCACCTTTTCAAACCCTAGAGAAAGAGATGTTTATATATACATCCTACTTAGGGTTTCTCTTACCAAAATAGTTTTGGTAAGATTAAAGTTCCATTTCTACTTTGATTCTAATTCCAAATTATAATCATTTCCTATTTATTTACATAACTCTTACCTTAAATAAATTAGGAAATAAATAATTAAATACTAATCTATACATTTATTTAATCTTATATAGAGATAATTATTGGGTTTTATTAACCCAAATCTGCTTTGGGCTTGTTCTAAATATATGACCTTATAGGTTCACATAGCGTTGGCAATAGGCCTAAAATTCTCATTTTAGCCCATAAGTCATAATTGGTCTCTAGCAAGACATTATGACTACCCAAGTTGTGTGAAGGCTGACAATCCGACATAACCTAATACACAACTTAAACGATAGTTTTTTTGTCACATGATATCCTGATTGAACATAAAGCATAGATTATGTCATCTTATATTATTCAATTATATTGTTTCTCAATTATAATTAGACTGGCATTGATAACTCTTTATCATTCTAGCACGACCATGCATTTCTCTTTAGTTTAACTCATCGAGGGGCCCAACAAATATCTTCTTAAAATAACTGAAGGAAAAATTCCATCTTAACCACTCACATTCCTCACAGAACTCATTCTACATCCAATCACAACCTGTTTTACCATTCGATTAAAGTATGGTGTATGAATGTGCCAAAATATAAAACTTATCATATAAGAAACCATGGTGATCTTAGGTCAAAGGACTCAAATAATACTACTATGATGAGAATTACCTATCACAAATAATACATGTGGTATTCTCATAATGGGTCGATCTAGTACATCATTTCCTAAATATATACCTATAATTTTGACTTAATATCTTATATACATTATCAATAAAACTTAATTATTAGTCAACCTCATACTAGTCTTTATTCATTGTTATTCCCACAACAATAATTGACTAGGGATATTTATATTAGAATTCAAGTATCACGTAAGAGTTTTACTATCAAGTCATATACTTGATGATCTTAGTAGAATTAACTAATCAAGGATAATACTAGAATTAGCCAATAATAATAAAAATGCCTCTTTAAAATTAAAATAGAAATATGACAATGTCAAAGCATAACAATTACATAATTGGCCTAGGGCATATCACTAACAATCTCCCACTTACATTGGGCCCAATCAACATTGTATCTCATACCTATTCACCTAGTATAAGTCTCATATTTGGCTTATATAAGAGGCTCAGTTAGTGGATCAACAACATTGTCATCTGTTAGTACTCTGCATATCTTCACATCTCCTCTCTCAATGATCTCTTTAATGAGATTGTAGTGCCTAAGTATATGTTTGGTTCGTTGATGTGATCTGGGTTCCTTACCCTGTGCTATGGCTCCATTGTTATCAAAATACAAGTCCACTAGATTTGATATACTAGGAATAACTCCTAATCCATTTATGAACTTTTTAATCCAAACAGCTTCCTTGGCTACCTCTGAGGCTGCTATATACTTATATTCTATTGTAGAATCGACAACAGTGTCTTACATTAAACTTCTCTAACTCACTGTACTTCTATTTAAATAAAACACATAACCTGATTGTGATTGGAAGTCATCTTTATCATATTGGAAGCTAACATCAATGTAACCATTTATAACTAGTTCATCTTCCTACCCACTATACAGTAAAAATGCATCCGTAGTCCTTCTCAAGTACTTAAGGATATTCTTTATTGTTATCCAGTGACTTTCACCTGTGTCATATACACATCCTCAATTAGGTTTCCATTAATGAAAGCTATTTTGACATCCATTTGCCATATCTCATAATCATAGTATGCAACTATGGTGAGGAGAGTTCAAATAGACTTAAGCATAGCAACTGATGAAAAGGCTTCATAATAGTCTATTCCATGTGTTTGCTTGAAACCCTTTGCAACCAATCTTGCTTTAAAGTTATGCACATTGCTATCCATATTAGTTTTCATTTTGAAAACCTATTTGCACCTAATAGTTTTTAAACCTTTAAGTGGATCAATCAAAGTCCATACTTGATTATCATACATGGATTACATTTATGATTTCATAGCCTCTAACCATTTCTCAGAGTTTGGACTTTTTATGGCCTCTTGGTAGGTTATGGGCTCACTTTGATCTATAATCATTACATCATTATTATTTGTTATGACAAATCTATATCTTTCAGGATTATAACGTGTCCTATCAGACCTTCTAGGACCTTATGGTACTGGTGTAGATTTAATATTTATTTGTTGATCCAATTGAGGTTACATATGTGGTATAATGCTATTTTGTGGTTCTTGAATTTCTTTAAGTTGTACGTTACTCCCACTAGTTCCTTTGGAAATATATTCTCTTTCCAAAAAGATACCATCCCGAGCAACAAACACTTTATTCTCAAAAGCATTATAAAAGTAATATCCTTTGGTTTCTTTAGGATATCCCATAAAAAGGCACTTGTTTGATTTGGGTGCTACTTTATCTTAAATTTAACGCTTCACATAAGCCTCACATCCCTAAATCTTAAGAAAAGATAAACTAGTAGGTTTCTTATTCCATATCTCATATGATGTCTTTTTAACTACCTTTGATGGAACTTTATTTAAAAGGAATATAATAGTTTCTAGAGTATAACCCCAAAAGGAGATTGGAAGATCTGACTAACTCATCATAAACTGAACCATATATAATAATTGATTTCTCCGTTCAGATACACCATTCCATTGTGGTTTTCCTGGTAGAGTTAATTATGAAACTATTCTTTAATCTCTAATATGATCAATAAATTCTTGGCTTAAATATTTGCCACCTTGATTAGATCTTAGTGCTTTAATATTCTTACTAAGTTTATTTTGTACTTCATTTTTGAAAATTTTGAACATTTTAAAAGATTCAGATTTATGCTTCATTAAATAGATATAGTCATATCTACTAAAATCATCAATGAAAGTAATGAAGCACTGATAACCTCCTCTAGTAATAGAACTTAATGGACCACACACATCAGAATGTATAAGGCCCAATAAGTCATTAGCCCTTTCACTATGTCCAATAAAAGGTGTCTTTGTCATTTTTCCTAATAAATAAGAATCATAAATTTCAAATAATTTAAAATCAAATGATTTCAAAAGTCCATATTGATGGAGTTTTAAAATGCGCTTCTCATTTATATGGCCTAAATGACAATGCCAAAGATAGGTTGTGTTTAAATCATTAGATTTTAATTTCTTTGTATTAATGTTATAAATGGACTTTTCATTTGTGTCTTTTATGTCTAAAATATAAAGACCATGATTTAATGGAGCATATCCATAGAAAACATTATCATGATAAATGGAGCATTTATTATTCCTAATAATAAGTTTAACACCATTCTTGTCCAAACAAGAAACATAAATGATATTCCTGCTCATATCAGGTACATAATAACAGTTTCCCAAACTCAAAATAAGTCCACTAGGCAAAGTTAATTCATAAGTTCCTATAACTAATGCAGTAACTCTTGCTCAATTTCTAACTTGTAGGTCAACTTTGCCTTTAGCTAAGATTCTACTCCTTTTTAGTTGCTGCACATCAGTACAAATGTGAGATCCAGAACTAATATCTAATACCCAAGAATTAGAAGTAGATAAATTGACTTTTACAACATGAATACCTAAAGAGGCAGTCGTACTACCCTTATTCTTCCTCAGAACATCCATAAAGAGTTTACAATTTCTTTTCCAATGACCTGGCTCATTGGAAAAAAAGAATGTTCCTTCCTTAGGTGTTTTTACTTGGGACGTAGGCTTAGGCTTAGGCTTGGGCTTAGGCTTCTGAAATCCTTTGGAAGCCTTAATTTTGCCTTTACCCTTTCTCATCCTTTTTATACCTTTCCTTTTATTAACAATTAGAACATCCTTGGTAGTCTTAATGTTCTTCTCAACAATCTTAAGCATCCTATATAATTTATAAATAATTTTGTTCATGCCATGCATGTTATAGTTCATAACAAAACTATCATATGTTTTTGGCAAAGCATGGAGAATAATATTAATGGCCAATTCTTACTCGATCTTAAGACCAAGCTTGTCTAGATCTTCAAGATGACCTTTCATCTTAAGAACATGAGGACTACAGAGCTACCAGTAGTTAACTTGCAAGAAAGCAATGCTTTTATAGTGTTAAACCTTTCAATTCTAGCTTTCTTTTGGAACATTTCCTTGAGATGGCTTATCATGGTATAAGCATCCATTTCCACTAATTGCTTTTATAGTTTTGATTCCATGCATCCAAGCATGAGGCAAGTGATATCACTAGAGTCATTAAGATGCTTATTATAAGCATCCTTTTGAGCTCTAGTAGCATTAGCAGTTGGTTTATTTGGGATAGGTTGATCAAAGATATATTCCTTTCTTTCTTACTTAAGAATAATTCTTAATTTTCTATACCAGTCAAGGAAGTTAGTCTCATTAAGCTTATCCTTCTCAAGGACTAATCGCAGTGACAAATTAGATATGGTGTCTAATGCCATTATCTACAACAAATATATATGTAGTGTTTTAAGTATCTTATCAAGTTATTTTAATGAGACATAATTATAAATCCCATTATTCAAATTAATAGCCCTCAAGTTAACTTGTAAATTTCAATGGGCTAAGATCCATAATTTACCACACTCTAAGTGAGCTTTGGCCCATCTCCTAAATGTATGGTTATTTAGGTAGGTAACTCTTACCAATTACATCTCATATAACTCTTAGAAGGGTATGGGATTTTGACATCACATGTCCTGGTTAAAAATCCCATCTGGTGCCCTAAGAACAAAATCCTTTTGATGACCTAGTTAAGTCAAACCATAATAAACATTTGGAAATCACTCTTTTCCAACTTGCCTTCCTTGGATGATTTAATACACTATGTTGTGGTAGACCTATATATAATAATCTAAGGCTTGTCAAGTGTTTGAGCATATAGGAGGCATCATGGTGACTTAATATTGAATAAAGGATCCCATTTGTTTTACTTTATTTGGATATTATTATTTTATAGACATACATAACATGCATAGCATCTCATACATAATATAATAATAAAGCAATAAAGTAAATGTGACATAACATGGCCCAAATCTAAATTGATCTTCATAAGCCAATATGAAGATCAATGGTCAATCCTAGGTAATAAGACTTCCTCCATTCTGAGCCTTTCACCTTGGATTTCCACTCTAAGTTTGCTCCTTAAATCTTCATCCTTGGCCTCTTCTTGTGTCTCTATGTTGGGTCTTCATTTACATTACATTACAAGTTGTAATTTATGCTATTATTTTACTACTTAATAAAATAAAATTACAATAAATGAAAAATGACTCATAAGTCGTATTTAATAAATTATAGCCCATAAAAATAAATAATAAAAATCCAATCACATTGGTCTTAAGGGTCATGCCATGCACCATGCATTTTTACACTAAACAAATTGATCATAATAGATTAATTTCATTAAAATTAATTATAATGATAAGACATATTTATGTGGTGAATCCATTCGACATCTCGCTAGTTGGTTAGCGGGTAAGGGTCAAAGGGGCAATGCCCCTTGCAAGAACAAAAAGGTAAATAATTTACCAAAACTCTTTGAATAAGTAGTTGCCAAAACCTTAAACCATTATAATCATATTACATTAAATCTATATATTCAAAACATGTCAATTTTGTTCAACATTTGAACAAGAACGCCACAGCCTTTCCATCTGCACTTTGTAGATTTGTAGTCAGGCATAGCCATGTGCCTTAATGCACACGACTGTGTGCCCTATATTCTGTAAAAATTGCTCACAAGCATCTATGTAGCCAAATTTTTGCCTTTAAAAACAACATGATTTTGCTAAAAATTCATACTATAAATGGTGTTTAATCATATTAAACAACCATAGACATTAATCTAATTAATGTACATAATTGTTTTCAATATGGATTGTTTAAATCATCATATAAAAATAATAAAAAGAAATTTTAGAAACACTTTTCAAAATAAAATATATCGTTTATATTTCAAAACTTATTTTTCAATTCTCATGTATGTATCACATATATCAAAAATCAATCTAATCGAATTACAAGTGGCTCTAATACCATTGTTGGGTTTCATGATACATAACATAGTGGAAAATAAAAAACTTTTAACCACAAAACCCATAACCTGAATCCATGTAATTTGATTA
Source organism: Mallotus nudiflorus (assembly GCA_947683625.1). Classification (NCBI taxonomy): domain Eukaryota; kingdom Viridiplantae; phylum Streptophyta; class Magnoliopsida; order Malpighiales; family Euphorbiaceae; genus Mallotus; species Mallotus nudiflorus. The sequence goes on from CANTUR010000369.1 coordinate 664,841, forward strand.
AGATTAATTGAGAGGGTTTAGAAACACTTACTACGATGATTTAATGGCAAGATAGTTGGAAGGAAAAGAAGGGGTCCACTCTAGCGACACCTTACCTCAAGCTTTTCATGTCTTCTTATCGGATTAAGATGATACTAAAAGATCATGCCCTCTATAGTATCCACATGAACAAAATGATCCAAAGCAAAGTAGGTCTATTAGAACCTTTGTTGTCTCACAACACGTTTTCTCTCTATATGTTTTTCTCACAAGAAGTGGTAGAGGAAGAATGAGAATATTAGCTTTTCAAACCCTAGAGAAAGTGATGTTTATATATACATCCTACCTAGGGTTTCTCTTACCAAAACAGTTTTGGTAAGATTAAACTTCCTTTTCTACTTTGATTCTAATTCCAAATTAAAATCATTTCCTATTTATTTAAATAACTCTTACCTTAAATAAATTAGGAAATAAATAAATAAACTAATAGAAATAAATAAATAAATAATATATATATATATATATATATATATATATATATATATATATATATATATATATATATATATATATATATATATATATATATATATATATATATATTAAAATGTGGTATAGAAGTGTACTAAACATAAATAGAAAGTAGAATAATAAAAAAAATAAAAAGTTGTGTTTTCTATAATATTATTTTTATTTTCTTTTTACATTGTATGGACCCTACCACACATCCAATTGTGCAGTTGAGAACTAGTTAATCCCTGTATTTTTATTTTATGGCCACATAATGTATGAAATTCATAATATTGAGGGTAAATACACCAAGGACTATGGATATCAAAAATGATTTTGCTAATATTAAGGGATATTTATAATTAAATTTAAATATTAAGGGTATTTTTAATATTTTTGTTGCTATCTCAATAGGTGTTTTTGTTGCTATATGTATATTTATTTAATCTTACATAGAGATAATTATTGGGTTTATCAACTTAAGTCTGTTTTGGGTTTGTTCTAAGTGTGTAACCTTATAGGTTCACACAATGTTAGTAATGGGCCTAAAATTCCCATTTTAGCCCACAAGTCATAATTGATCTCTAGCAAGACATTATGACTACCTAAGTTATGTGAAGGCTAATAATCCAACATAACTTAACACATAGCTTGTAATATAGTCCTTTTGTCACATTATATCCTGATTGAACATAAGGCATGGATTATGTCATCTTTATATTATTCAATCATATTATTTCTTGATCCCAAGTAGATTGACTATAAGCGACTCGTTTTGCTCTCAAGTGAAAGAGCATTTTTTATAATTACTCCTTCTGGAAAGTTTTGTGAGTATCTTTGTGTTTTATTTCTAAAGGACATGACAACTAAATGATTAGTCTCGAGAGGAATGAGATGCTTTTATTGATTTTATGGAGTTGCCATCTGATTTTTAAAAAATTAAGAAAAGAAAAGGACAACATCGGGACTACACTCTTGGTGCATGGTCATGCGCGCACATTATGCACCCAAATTAGGCTTTTTTAGGCTATTATGAGGTTGGTTTTTAGGGGTTTTATTCCTTCTAGATGTGTTTTCGAAGTCCATTTTGTCTAATTCAGACTCAATTTTAGTGCAGACACCTAGGGGTGTTCGTCGGTACATGCGCATTTCTAAGTAATGCGTGCTAATCCTTGGGTTATTTTGGACTATTTTGGAACTACTTCTAAAGGTTTTAGAGTCTTCCAAATGCATTTCCAAAGTTTATTTTATCAAAATCATGTCTATTTTGTCATAAAGTTAGGTATCGATTTGATGAAATGAACATCGACTCAACAGGCTGCATGTTCTGAGAGAAGATTTCTCAAAATAAGCCTCTTATTATTATGATAATTTATACTTTATAAGATCAGAGCATAACTTAATGGCTTGATGATCAATTTTGCACACTAGTAGGATTAGTTAGGGTTTTAAGGTTGCACACTTTAGAGGTGTTATGAACTAGCAGACTCTAGTCGTTTTGAAGATTTATTTCATCATTGGACCTTTTGGGGATAGTCAAATTTGAGGTATGAAAATTTCCCCCTGCTTTCCTTGTGTTGCATAGCGTTCTAGCACTAGTGTCAATAGACACAAGGCAAATGCAAGGATGCAAAAATCATTTAATAAGGAGAGAGGTACTTACCTGTGAGTCATCTAAACATCTTATCGAGCTTTGATTGTTGTTGTTATGTTGTGATTAGACTTGTTATTGTTTGGTTGCCATGCAAGATGCAGCTTTATGCAAGGATGTGATTTTAGAATCCATGAAAGGTATAAATGTGATTCATGCAGAGATGTGATTTCCATATGAATGGTATATGTGCAATGAGTATACAACTATAACCTCTTAGGTGTTATGCAAATAAAAATATTGTTAAGCGAAAAGAAATGTGATTATAACCTCCTTAGGTGTCATGTAAATGAATGCATAAAATGCTACTAAGCAATGTGAAGATGAGATTATAACCTTCTTAAGTGTCACGCAAATAAAGATGCTACTAAGCAAAATGCGGATGCGACTATAACCTTCTTAGGTATCATGCAAATGAAAATGCTTCTGAGCAAAAAGAGATGCGACTATAACCTTCTTAGGTGTCGCACAAATGAAGATGTGTATCACACAAAAGAAGATACAACTATAACCTTCTTAAGTGTTATGCAAATGAAAGTGCTTCTAAGCAAAGTGAAGATGTGATTATAACCTTCTTAGGTGTCATGCAAATGAAGATGCAACTATAACCTTCTTAGGTGTCATGTGAATGAAAATGCTTTTAAGCAAAAAGAGATATGACTATAACCTTCTTAGGTGTCACATAAGTTAAGATGCGACTAAGCAAAATATAGATGTGACTATAACCTTTTTAGGCGTCATGCAAATGAAAATGCTTCTAAGCAAAGAGGTGCGATTATGAAGACATAAAGTGCTACTAAGCAATATGAAGATGCTACTAAGCAATGCAAATGCTCTTAAGCAAAGCGAATGCTCCTAAGCAATGCTGATGAAGTGGTAATGATGATGCAATAATGATAAGGTGGTTATGTCATCACTTGTCGTGTTGTAGATCTCATTTTGATGATTTTGAGCAGGATATCCTTACATTGATTCTTCCCTATTTTTCTTCTTTTAGGAGGTATTGAGTTCTTTAAAAATGGTGAAGCCGCATGTGGTGTCTTTAGATAGATGTAGTCCACATTAGTGTACTTTTATGTGAGTTCGATGCATGTCTTATGCTCAAATGTAGGATTAGGACAAGAGAAATGAGTGTGCAAAGTCTTGAGGTGCACGTATAATTTTACAGGAGCATATAGAGGGGGAAGGGCATGTGGCTACGTGTGTAGAGCACGTGGCCACGTGCCATGCGCCTTCCCCTCTCTAGTCTATTTAAGACACACATTTTTTAGGTTATGGGAGGCTTCTTCCAATCTTCTTTGGATGTTTTTCATCTTTTCTTTACCCCTTTTGAGTTTTAGGTGTTTTCTACTCTGTTTTTGCTTCTAATGTTTTTTTTCTTTGGATAAGATGGAGTTCCCCAACATTCATGAGGGTTTGGAGGATATCCTTATTGATTTGGATGTTGAGGGTGACTTTATAGAGGCGATTGGAGCTGGGACTTTCATTGTGAGGATTAGTACTAATGGTCTATCTGGTACTCAGGGTCCTCAACCATCTAGGCTTTTTCAAAGAGATTCGATCCCCATAGTTCATAGTCTGGAGACTCACACTTGGGCTCGTCATCATTGCCAAGTAGATTCTCTTTTGTCCTTTATCTTTTGTGAAGTTATTTATTTGTCTGTGCTGCTTTATAGTTTGTTAGCCCTTATTGTACTTGTTGTATTTTTCAATTGAGTTTGTCATAGCTGCAGTTTTGTAGCTCTTACTGTGACTATTAATCCACAGTTTTATTATGAGTGTTGATAACCTGATAGCTCTTGCTTTATTTTTTATTCTTATCATGATTGTCTGCTAACGCTTACTGTGATGCTTCTTTTTCAGCTTTTGTTATTATTTTGATCCTGTTTAATGATAGAGAGAACGATGTGTTAGTATTTTAGCAACTGTGTAGATTCTTGATAGCGTACCTGTTATTTGTAGCCTCATAGGTTTGTTACTGTGTTTCCTAGTAGTTTTAACAAGGTCAGCACTTACTATCAAAGTCTCCCATTGCATGTGAAGCAAATGGTTGCTAGGAAGGGCTTCGATGGGATTATTGTTGCACTGTCTTATGACTCATATGCGTTGAGTCATATCACTATGTATACATTGATTGAGTGATGGATGGACACGATGCATACTTTTCACTTGCCCGTTAGAGAGATGACCATCACTCCTCTAAACTTCATTGCTACCATGGGCTTGAGCTTTTCCGGGGAGCCTGTTCTTTTCAATGAGGGGGAGGCGGTGCCGAGGAGGCACCTTACCATGGAGTTGCTTAGGGTGACCACCTCTATGGAGTCGGGTTGCTCGCACCTCACTCGTTATATCAAGTTTTTCTCTATTGTGCAGATGATGTATAATATTAGTCTTATTTTGATAGAGCAGTTAGCTTGTTGCTTTTTTTATTCTATTTGTTGAGTGCTATCATCTTCATGGATCCTTTGAATATGGGTAGTCTATAGTTGTTGCCTGTCTTGAGGGACCTTGACAGCTTATCGAGATATTGCTAGGGTATTGCTACTTTCACCTACATGTACTTGGGTCTGGATGTAGCATGCTGAGGTGGCTCGAGGATTTATCAATGCTTATTTATGTTGGATGTGAGTAAGAGTTCTTGTATTTGTCCTTTTCTTTTTGTCTTTTACTTATTTTTTTTATTTTTTAAGTTCTTATTTTGATAGATCTAGGCTTATGAGTTTAGGGTTCTCCCTCGTCTGACCGTCAAGCATCTCTTGGAGGATGGTTTTCCTTATTATTCCTATTGGATTAGGAAGACTATTAATTTGGTTAAGAATTGCATAGAGGCTTAAGACTACATGGGTAGGCTATCCCTTGGATAGGTATGCTTAATTCATGTTGTGTTGGTTGTTTCATTTTCTGGTGATTCTTCATTTACTTTTGCTTTTTAAGCAACTCTTCCTTTGCTGGTGGGTGGCGAGGTCACATTGGTTGGCAGAGATGGTGACAGCATGGTAGTTGATAGAGAGACGAGTGCTGCTCCCTGGCCTTATTGGCAAGGTATGGTATCTAGGTGAGCGAGTCCATCATTGGTGGGATGGTTTGTTTGTAAGGAGAGTCCTTGTTCCTCCTCCTAATGACATGTTCTTAGGCCATGAGCTTAGTGGGGATGAGCTTGCTGCTGTTATGATAGGATATTCTTCTGAGGGTCTTTTAAAGGGTGTAGGCTCTCTTTATACTGATGTATTGATCCCACAACTAATTAATGTTGTGGCTGGTGGCATTTTTCCTCCACCTCCTCAGGTAGATGGGGCTCATCCTTCAAACTTAAGGATCAGGGCATCACGCCAATTGTCGAGAGTTACTTCTTTTGATCCAGTAGACTTTTATTCTTGTTAAGTATGTCAAAAACTTTGTTAGTAGTAAGCTATAATTGATATGGTTATGAGGACTTCTCTATAACGATGAGGATCTCGTTGGAAGAGATCTGGATCCTACTTTAAGGAGGATGAGGGCACGTTTCGTATTGAGGCAACTACCCATGCTAGTAGTGTGGCTTCCGGTGGTACCATTCTTGGGGACTTGGCATTTAGATCATCCTTAGTTCTATCTAGGATGGACATCGTTGGTAGAGGAGTGTATCTTGATTTGCCTCATCTTGGCTTTCCTCAGTCAGATATTATCCCTTTTGTTGCTTCTCATGTTCATGCTTTATTTCACTTATTTTGCCTTTGTTTCACCTATTTGATGACTAGTGCTTAACTTATTTGCTTATATTTTGTAGATCCCTATCTCTTCTGGCTAGTACTAGTATACTATTGCAGGGAGTGCGTAGCAGCACTTTATGGAGTTTATGAGTAATCAATAAGTATGCATTCATTATTGTACCTATTTATTTATGCACATGTTTTATGTATGTGTGTATCATATGCAATTTTCATGTAATGCAAGTTGAACACCTTCATGCTAGTAGCGAGTGGGAGCAAGAGCATACAGCTTATCTTGATCACATTGGTGAGATGGAGTCACGACTAGCATCTTTCATGATGGATGATAAGGAGCCTAAATCAGATGATAGGGATGCTTTAGTAGAATTAATACTTTCTTTTGATGGCAACCACAGCTAATGTAGTTGTTTTAGGAACTAGGTGTAGGGCTTTTTGGCTTGTGGTTGCTTTATTGTATCATTTTCCTGAGGTCATGGACTTTTAGTGTTGTATCTAGGCATTTGTCCCACATGTGTTGTATGATACATGTATGATGATAACTGTAGTGTATATGCTTCTTACTGTATGCCATTATTATGCCTAGAGATGTTTGCCATTGCTATTGTCTACCTCTTTTATTTTTCCCACCTTTGACTATGGCATCTCCTTTTAGAGCTTTTCACACTTAGCTGGGTTTTCTTTTTTATTTTCCTTCCCTCTTTTGCCTAGGGTGTCCCCTCTTAGAGATTTTCACGCCTATATGGGCTTTTTTTAAGCTTCGATGATAATGGCTGATCTTAAGGAGAGAGTTCAGAGAAGATGGCAAGAATTGTGGTTATGTAATGAAAGAAAATGCAAAGCATGTTTGATGCAATTCATGATGATAAAATGTATTGCACTTTTTCAAAGATATTTTGCATAAATTGGTAATCATTCTCATTTCATTGAAATCATTTAAGAAAAGCACAGGTGCATTCATACAAATTTTGAGCTTGAGGTTACCTTTGTCCCTAACTAGCGTTCTTAGGTTTTATAGTTAAGTATTTTCTCTCTTTCCCTAATTTTTGCCTAGGTTGCCTATATATAGGGTTTTCAACCTAGCGGGAAATCCCTAACTTTTACTTGAGCTACCATTTTTAGGTTTTTAACTCGGTGGGATTTTTTTTGCCTTAGACATAGTACTTCTTCAAGAGATCTATATAAACAAGTTCAGAGAATTCCCTCTAGGACCTAAAATGTTCTGTCTTATTTGCTTTAACACCTAATCTCTTGTTTTCATACTCTTGTGTTTCACTTTCTTATTGAAGGTTTTAGTTAGCCGAGCTTGATGTAACTATGTGTGGTATAGAGCCTTAAGTCTTCGACTGTCTAAGAGAATAAGATTATCATGCCTCTGTTGAGCCCATTGTACTTCTAGCAATTCAGATTCAATTACTACCAAAAGAGACTTGATTTCTATTTCAACTGGAAGTATTGCTTCTGATCTGTATACTAGTGAGAAAGGAGTTGCTCCAGTTGAAGTTTTGATTGTTGTTCGGTACCCCTATAAGGCATATGGCAATCTATCTGCCCAATCTTGGTAAGTTTAAGTCATCTTTGACAAAATCTTTTTTATGTTCTTGTTTGCGGCTTTGATGGTCCCATTTGCTTATGCTCAGTAAGGAGAAGATTTATGATGTTCCACTTTATAACTCCTTAGTAGTTCTTTAACTTCCTTTTGGAATTAAACATCGTTGTTAAAGATAATGTGATGGGGGATACCATATCGACAAAATAGATTTTTTTTATGAACTTAGCCACTTGCTTGGCTCCTATCTTTATGAATGATTTTGCTTCAACCCAGTTTGTGAAGTAATCCACTAAAGGTGAACTTGTGTTCATTTGAGGCTGTCGGGTGGATTTCCCTAATTATGTTTAGTCCCCATGTTGAGAAGGGCCATAAAGAGGAGATGTAATGTAATTCTATTAGGGGAAGGTGGTTGACATTCCCTTGGATTTGACAATTGTTGCATTCCCTCACAAATTTGATACAATCTTCTATCATCGTCATTTAAAAGAACTTTTACCTAATTAGCTTCTTAACTAGGATTGCTCCATTCGTATGAAGACCACAATACCTTCATGAACTTCTTCTATTGCTCTTGTAGCCTTAATTTCATTTAGACATCAGAGTTATAACCCATATGAAGTTCTTCTATATAACACACCCTGGTGTGATGTGAATTTTGATGTTAATCATCAGATGACTGCCTTATCTTTTTCATTTTCTTGATTGGGATTGGCTCATTCCTTCAGATATCTCTGAATGTCGTAGAACTAAGGTTTTTTAGTTGTTTCTATCTTTGTTATTCTGCAGTTCTTATGATAAGGTTATCCTGATCTGAATAGGATTAAAGGCTTTATGAGCATTTTAGATGGTCCTCCCCACACTGATGCTAGGGAAGCAAGTGCATCTGCCATTTGATTGTGGTTCCTGGGGAGATGAATGAATTTGCATTTTTGGAAGGGCATGGTAAGTAGTTTCAAGTGATCTATGTAAGGTTTTAAGTGCTGCTCTTTCAATTCCCACTCTTTTGTGGCATGACTGGTTACTAATATGGAATCTTTGAAGATTTTGACTTCTGTAACATCCAGGGCTATCAATGCTTCTATTTTAAGGGTACATGCCTCATATTGTACTTCGTTGTTTATGACTCTAAATTTAAGCTTTTTGGCAATTAGTACTACTTCATCTTCTAGAGATTGTAATATGACACTGACTCCTACGTTGAATTGATTAACTGCCCATCAAAATACATCTACCATTCTTAAATCTCAATGATTGAACTAAGGTCATTCAAGAAGTTTAGTTGGATTTCTTCTGAGTTTGGAATGGGGTTAAGAGCTAGAAATTCAACCATTACTAATGTGATCCTAGCTCCAAAGAGGAAGATTTCAATATTTGTTCATGCTAATAAGGCAACGTTCATTCAAGAAAAGAGCAATTAGCATAAATTCATATTTTGTGTAGCATACTTTAGTATTTTGCTCATAAATCACTCTACAAAACTCTTATTGAGATGATTCAAGAGGCTGTTGAAAGATAAGAAAGAGATCTACAACTTTGGTGAAGATATCTAGAGTTAATTCGTCTTTATACCTGACCTAAAATTATGAAAGATTATTAGATCGTGAATAATACTGGGCAGACTGAATATACATCAGTAAATGGGCTGTATCTCACTCAATATAGATCCAAATGAAGTGATTCAAGATGCTGCTGAAAGATAATAACAAGGGCTACAACTTTTATGTTTTGGGCTTAAGTTAATTCGGCCATCATTGTATTTAAAAGTGTGCTACAATGTGCTAAAAAATACCATTATAATAGCCCAGACCAACCCGCATCAGATATTGTCCGCTTTGCCCAGGCTCAGCCCGTAGCGCACGGTTTTAAAATGCGTCTAATGGGAGAAGGTATCCACATCCTTATAAGGCATGCTTCGTTCTCCTTCCCAACCGATGTGGGATATCACAATCCACCCCCCTTAGGGCCCAGCGTCCACGCTGGCACACCGATCCGGGCTCCGGCTCTGATACCATTGTAATAGCCCAGACCAACCCGCATCAGATATTGTCTGCTTTGCCCAGGCCCAGCCCATAGCGCATGGTTTTAAAACGCGTCTAATGGGAGAAGGTATCCACATCCTTATAAGGCATGCTTCGTTCTCCTTCCCAACCGATGTGGGATATCACAACTTTAATGATGTGATCCTAGCTCCAAAGAGGAAGATTTCAATATTTGTTCATGCTAATAAGGCAACGTTCATTCAAGAAAAGAGCAATTAGCATAAATTCGTATTTTTTATAGCATACTTTAGTATTTTGCTCATAAATCACTCTACAAAACTCTTATTGAGATGATTCAAGAGGCTGTTGAAAGATAAGAAAGAGATCTACAACTTTGGAGCTAGGATCACATCATTCCTTAGGTAAGTGATACGGACCCACTAGACGACCTGCTCTAGGAACCCGTTCAACATGAACCCAAACCCATGCTCTCAAGGAAAGTTCAAATCAAGTTCCAATTCAGACATAGAGAACCTTCACCTCATGTTTAGTTAGTCCAAACAACCAAAGCTATATCAAAACTTTAACCTTTCGAACAATAACAAACAAGCAACAAAGGTTATTAAAAAGACGCCACAATCTACTATCTGAAAGATAGATTGATAAGTCATAAAGGTTATCACATGGTTAACCACCAAGTAACCAAAGAGAATCCTCTCTAAATTTTATTAATCATCCATGATTGCATACCCTTTAGGTTACATAAAATAAGGCTTTTATATAGGTTTAAAGAAACCCTAAATAAAACCTAATTAATATCTTAACTAAACAAGAAAACAAAATCCTTCTTAAATAAGAAAATATAATTCTACTTAAATAAGAAAATATAATCCTAATTAAATTCGGATTTACTTATTCAGCACATTGTAGCACACTTTTAAATATAATTATGGCCGAATTAACTTAAACCTAAAACATAAAAGTTGTAGCCCTTGTTGTTATCTTTCAGCAGCATCTTGAATCACTTCATTTGGATCTATATTGAGTGAGATACAGCCCATTTACTGATGTATATTCAGTCTGCCCAGTATTATTCACGATCTGATAATCTTTCATAATTTTAGGTCAGGTATAAAGACGAATTAACTCTAGATATCTTCACCAATGTTGTAGATCTCTTTCTTATCTTTCAACAGCCTCTTGAATCATCTCAATAAGAGTTTTGTAGAGTGATTTATGAGCAAAATACTAAAGTATGCTACACAAAATACGAATTTATGCTAATTGCTCTTTTCTTGAATGAACGTTGCCTTATTAGCATGAACAAATATTGAAATCTTCCTCTTTGGAGCTAGGATCACATCAATTACTCTTCCCTTTACTGCCTTCTTAATCAGGTATTGCACATCGAATTTTGTCAATAGCACGAGCCACTTGGTAAGTTTTCCCCAGGGAGAGAGATTTATAGAGGTACTTTATTGGATCCATTTTAGACACGACCTGAATTTTGTAGGATTGAAAGTAATGTTTGAGTTTCTTTGTTGCCCATACCATTACTAGGCATATATGCTCGACTTGACTGTACTTTTCCTTATATGGCGACATCTTCTTACTTAAGTAGTAGACTGTGTGTTCTGCTTTCATTTCTCCCTTTTGGGCTAACATTGCATCACTTGCATTTCCTTTGATGGCTAGATACAGGGTTAAAGGTATCCCTAGTTTAGGTGATTTTAGAACTTATGGGTTAGCTAAGTAGTTTATGATCTTGTCGAATGCTAACTGACACTACTTGTTCCACTCAACTGGCTGATCTCTTATAAGTAGCTTTCACACATTACTATGAACTTGGTGATGAATCTATTGATGAATTGTAGTTTCCCTAGAAACTCTCTAATTTCTCTTTCTATTTTAGGTACTAGCATCTCTCTAACTGTTTTTGCTTTGTTTGGATCCATTTCAATCCTATTCTAACTGACAACATACCCCGGTATCTTTCCTGAAATGACCCCAAATACGTATTTCTTTGAATTAAGCTTAAGGCTGTACTTTTTAACTCTTTTGAGGAATTTTTCAAGATTAGATGGGTGTTCTTCCCTAGTTTTTGACTTGACCATCATGTCATCGACATATACTCCTACTTCTTTGTGTATCATGTCATGGAATATTATAGTTGCCATTCTCTAGTAAGTTGCTCTTGCATTCTTTAAACTAAAGGGCATTACTTTGTAGTAATAAGTGCCTCATTCTATTATGAAAGTTATCTTTGCTTTGTCAATGATGGCCATTAGGATCTGATTGTACCTATAGAATCCATCCATGAAGGAGTACATTACACATGTTGTGGTGCTGTCAGCCAGTATGTCTATGTGAGGTAATAGGAATTTATCTTTCGGGCAAGCCTTATTCAGATCTCTGTAATCGATGCAAATTCTAACCCTTCCATCTTTCTTTGGTATTGGCACTACATTTGCTAACCATTCTAAATAGTCTACTACCTCTAGGAATTTTGCCTTGATTTTCTTTTTAATGTCTTCTTTCAGTAGTTAGGCCCATTCTAGTCTAAGTCTTCTCAACTTTTGCTTTACTAGTTTGCAGTTATCTTTAGTGGGGATGAAGTGTTGAGCAATTTCTTTGTCAATACCAAGCATATTGTTGTACGTCCAGGCAAATACTTTTAAATATTTTTTTCAATTTCTCTCCTCTCTTTAAGGGTAACATCTTTCAAAATATACAAGATGTATGGTTCAGATTCCATGTCAATGTTAAATGATTTAGTGCATATGGAATGGATGTCAAATATGCTAATGTTTTTATTAATGCAATACACACTACCATCAAGAATGACATCACATAAGTAAGCAAAATCTGATTTCATTGCATTAACTTTAGAGTTCATTACATCATAGTTTTAGACAAAGATAAAGTACAAAGATCATCATCAGTAGTGTTTTCAAACAAGATGTCATTAATGCTTGATTCGAGAATGGTAGCAGCTTGAGCATAATTGATAGTCTCACTCTCAAATTCTAGCTCCAAATTTTTAATCAGCTCATTGATGTCAGTCTCCATGACCATATCTAGTAAGCGCTTTCCTTTAAGGGTGTCATTGAAGATCTCAAATCCTGGTTTCTTGATTCCATTGCCTACCCATTTCTCAATTTGTCCTTGGTAAACTCAGGTTGAGCATTCAGCCATAAAAGAAATTGACTTCTTAACCCTATTGTCCTCTTTAGGATTGTACCCTCGACCGTATCTATTAGTCTATCCTTAGAAGTTAGGGAATTCCATGACTCCAATGTTCCTTCCGCCTAATCCTGTTTTAGGTAGATATTGTATCTTCTTCATCATAGTAGCAACTTTAGGATTGACATGACTGTCGTTGATTATAGAAACCTAAAATCCTAGTGGGACCATGTTTATACGGGTAATAATATTGTTTGTTTTAGCAAGGATGGTAATGACCTTTCCATTTAGAGGGAACTTAATCTTTTGATGCACAGTGGAGGGTATGCCCCTTAGTGGGTGGAACCAAGGTCTTCCTAGTAGCAGGATAAAAGTTAGAGGGATGTCCAAGATAGTAAATTCTATTACTGATTTGATATTACCCACTGTAACTACTGCTTTAAAAGTCCCAATGACTAGCTTTTTTTAATCATCATAGGCTCGTATAACCATGTTGGATTCTTCTAAGTTTTTAGTATTCATCCTAAACTTATGTATCAACCTAAGGGGGTAAACATTAATAGTAGATTTATCATCCACTATAACACATGGAGTCTTCTTAGATGTGACAATTGCTTGTATGAAGAGAGGATGGTTGTGTAACCTTCCCTCAAGGGGTAAATCTTCATCCGAAAGGTGATTGCATTAGAGGGAGCTATCATTAGAAAGGCTGTCATCTCATAAGATGAGGCATTAGTGGCAATTTTTGCCTCAACTAGTAATCTAACCAGGGCATCCCTATGCTTTTTGGAGGCCATGAGTAGGTCCCAAATACTAGCTTGTGCCTAAGTCTTCTTAAGCTATTTAAGGACAATGTCTTCCTCTTTGACTAGAGCTTGATCACTTGTCACTTATTTTCCTTTAGGGGGATATTTCTCTTTCTCAAGGGGTTGATATACTTACCTGCTGTGAGTCACATGGTTGATTACTAGTGATGGTTTTTTCGTTGCTTGATTATATACTTTTGTATTATTGTTCTAGTCTTAGATAATGATTTTAGGATCATCGAAGTCATACCATATATTGATCCCCATGACCTGTAAGTTCTGAAGTTGAATAGTACTGTCCACCCCATCTTCATTGTTAAATTATTCTCCCCATCCTGAGGGTACTATGTCTTCTAATTGAGTGTGAGTAGTAAGGGGTACTATGCACTTGACTTTGTAGTTAAACTTCCCATATGGTTGGCCTAGTAAATCCTATAATTCATGGCCACTGCTAAGATTTTTGGCTGTGTCTACTTCTTGTGAGTAAGGGCAATTAATCACTTCACCGTTCATAGGGAGAGTTGTATCCCTAGCTTTTTTTTTTGCATCATCAAGTGGGGAGGAATTTTCAAGGCATCAGAATGTATTCAATAGTAGAAGGACATTGTTCATCTTCACTAAAGTCATAAGGTTCAAGAATGAGGCTCGAGAGTTTGTCTTCTAAAAACTTATCTTGGGTTTCTTGGATGGCTTGGATTGATTGTTCGACAAGGTCTTCTAGTAGATTAGAGGAAATCATGTTGATAATTGGTGGAGGCATGTTTTGATAGTTTGGGAGAGGATTGGTCTTAATGCTAGGTCATTTTTCTAGGTTGTCAATTTTTCCAGATTCAATGAGATCTTAGATTGCATTTTTAAAGGTCTACATGCATCAGTGGGTGACCAGGCATTTAGTGCAAGTGGCAAAACAAATTTTAATCAATATAAAGGGGAAATGGGTTTAGAAGAGGCTTAGGCTCTTGAGGCTGTAAGAGGTTCTTTTGTTAAAGTCTCTAGAATACTTTAGATAGTGGGAAGTTAAAGCTTAAGAACTTTCTCAGTAGTCTGATGGCATTAATAGATGGTGAACTGTAAATGTTGGGTTGGATTAGATTTATTTCTATGGCTTGAGTAAAGGTGTTTTGAATGTTTGATTAGGTATTGTGGTGGAAGGTGTTTCTAGCTTGCTGAGGTTCCCCATCTTCAATTCTTATTCTAGCATGATAGAGAGCTCTAAAGTCAGGATAATGAGTAAAGATCATTTATTTCTGAAATGTGGTAATTCCCTTTTGATTATCAGTTTTATCTATTCATTTTTAGGAGGATGCTTTCTCATTTTGACTACCTTTCCCCTCCATCTTGTGACTTAATCAAAGAAAGCTTCACTGAGTTTCTGTCTCGTAGTCTCAACATCTCTACGAGTGATGTCTAACTAAGTGTTGTATTCTTACTGCTTGATAAAATTTTAAGTTAACAGTAACCAATTACTTTTAATTTTATCCTCAAGGTTAAAGAATTATGCTTTTGGTCTTTCCTTTAGTGATGTGAAGAAGAATCAAACAATCTGGGATTTTGTAAGCTTCATAGCAGCCATGAAGGTCGCATATTGCCTTTGATGGACCCTTAGGTCCCCTGTTCTATCGAATTTAGCAAAGTTTGGTAGTTTAAAATCATATAGGAGTGGTTTATATTTGAACAATGCTAGGTCAATAAAGCTTTTGGAGCCATAGGTTCCTTTATCTTTAAAGGCAAATTCCAACTGAGCCATTCTGTTAGCCAATAATTTAACCTCCTCTGCCAATTCAGGCTTGGTTATGTTAGCAATTTTTATAGCTTTTGGTGCATTTCTGAGATCTTGGTACTAGTCATTGTCATCATCAACTTGAATTGGAGTGTGGGGAATTCCTTTTGCTTTATCTACCCTAGGGTGAACAGATGCAGAAGCTTCATTCAATGGTGTATTATTCCTATCTCGACATTTCTAGCCTTAATTTGGGCTTAGAGGATTTCGTCTATGATACCATCAGCGAGCAATTTTTGGATTCCCTCTTTTAGTCAATCTTAGAATTGTTGACATAAGGTATCTTCTTGGTCACTCATGTTTGAATATTGTATTCTTGTACATTTATTAAGGTTACCATAATGAATAATGCATAAGGTGTGCCTGCAAAAGAAAGGGGTGAGCATGTATGCATGGAGTGGATGCAAAATCCTATAATGAAAGATGATCATTGCTACAAGAAACAATGGTTAGTTCATGCTATCTATATGTATGTTATGTGTGCATGATTAATCTTAGAAAGTTGGTTAGTATTTCCTACATAGTGAATAAACCAATCAAATGCAAGCTCTAGCTTCTAACCTTATAGGGTCGTTCAATTTCTTTCCTAGGTAGGTTTCAAACCTAGAGTCATCGGAGGACTATGGTTCTACTGATATGGACACGGCCAAGCTTAAGAATGGTAATGGTGGTAGCATTTCTAAAGATAAAGTAAAGGATGGGCTTGATGGAGAGGACAGTAAGAAAACCAAAGATAAAGCTAAGGATCCATTAAGCATGCTACAAGGCCTAATTACAAGGTCAAAGTCTAAGAAGCTACAAGAAGCTTTAATTGGCTATATGCAAGATTGGGCTAGTCAAGGAAGTTCAATTGATCATGCTAGGTTTGGCCCAAGTGAAGACACAATTAAATGGACTTTGTTTAATGTTTGATAAGTCCAAATACATGAAGACTAATGTGGGCTAGCATGTGGGCTCAAATCCCTTATTTAAGTTCAAAACTATATTATTTTCTATTATGCTTAATAGTTTTATTAGGGTTTCTTATGTTAGGATGTTATAAAAATCCTCCTTATGGTGTGTTTTAGACAGATTGACAATTGAATGAAAAGTAGTCCTTTTGCATATTTGCTTGAATTCTTGAATTCTTGTTGAATGCATAAACCACTTATCAAGGAATTGATCTATCCTTATGGCGTGTTAAGAGTTAGGGTTTCAAGAACTTAGTTTTCTTTAGGTTCTAATATTGATCAACCAAACTTTGCAATCTGATTTAAGTGATTCTTGGGTTTTGAAACTCAATTTGTTATTAGGTTTTCAAGATAGTAATTCAAGGGTTCATAATCATTAGGGTTCATGGTTCTAATCCTTAGAGGTTCTTAACATTTGGCATCAGAGCTTTGGCTCTTAAATCAGGTTATCAATCCTTTTCTTTACATTATTTGCTTATTTTCTTTACATTCTATATTGTTTAGTTTTTTATTCTTGTAGTTTTTTTTTATTCTGATTCAAAAAAAGAAAAAAAGAAAGAAAAAAAAAGAAAAAAGAAAGAAAAAAAAAAGAAAAGAAGAAAAGAAGAAGGAAAAAAATGAAATCAGATCTAAAGTATCCAAAAAAAAAAGAAAAAAAGACATCAAGGAATAGGTCTGATTAGTTTGATTGTGTCTTAATTGGCTTGAAAATGTGTTTGATGTGTTAATCCTTCTTTTTGGCATGTTTATATAGATATTAGGGTTGTTAAAAGATTCCTATTATAGCTAGCCTTGAAAGTTTCCTAAACTCAAGAGGAAATTAAGAAGATTTTTACAATCTTACACAAATAAGGATTAAGTGGCTGTTTAGGAAGATTCAAAGGGACATTGAATTCCATTGACCTGAACCCTATATATACCATCTTATTTGAATTATTTCAGTCTTAAATTCGTCTTTCTCCTTCAAATATTCTCTTTTTTGCATGTTTTTAAGTTTGGGCAGAATTGACACATTTAAGGCATACAGAGGTAACCTTCCTTCTTGATCAACTTTCTTTGTGATTTTTGCTTCCTAATATGATACTTATATGTCTTCTACATCAATTGAAGTTTTTAATTCATTCTTGAGCCCTAAAAATCAAGTTCCTATTGTTGTTTAGTTAGAACTTTCTATTCAGGCTTAAACTTGATTTCTTAGTTCTTGAACTTAATTCCTTGTTTCTTGCACCTTATTTTCTTTCCTTTTACATGAACATTGCTTCATTTGAGTTTTTCAATTGTTCTTGATTCATTAAGCACTTGTTTTTATTATTGTTTCCTCTTTTCTTATTTCAAACTGAATTGCATCTTTCTTGTTTCTTCGTTTAATTTTTGTGTTTCTTGCACTTATATTGTTTCTTTATATGTCATTTACATCCTTTTAAAGTTTTCTTTTGTTTCCTTCCTAATTTTATTAAAAGCGTGGCTATTTGTTGATTTTTTCTTGATTCTTCATTTTGCCTCAACTAATCTTTTTAGATAATAATTCTTAGTGCTTTGCAAGGACAGTGAAATAACTTGATGTGTGGTTATTGATTCATATAAGAATCCTTGAAAACAAGCCAAGTGGTATGAGTTTTTTAGCCTTGTGTGATCATTCTTGATTGTGTAAAACACGAGTGACCATCCTAATTAATTGAGTGTAAACATGTAAGGGAGTGATAGTGAGGTCCCTAATTCTTTTTATTTTTTTATTGCATACTAATTCTTATTGCAGCATGTCAAGTGGTTCTAATGGAGGTGATAATATGCCAACTACCGGCATACCTACGACACAAATGCATGAAAATGAGAGGGTGCAACGAAACATAAGGATATGAATGAGCAAATGGAGAGGCTGCAACTTGAAATGGCAGCCAATCAACAAGCCATTCTAGACCAATTAATGCACTTGCTCGAGGTATGGGAAATAGGCCAAATGAAAGGGTAAATGTGCAAGGTAATTATGGGCAGCAAATTAGGATGAATGAGGATGGTGTTGGTGAAGGCTTTAAGGAGTATGATAATGTAACCTATGGTAAGGTTGGTAGAGGCATGAGTAGAGGAGCTAGGAGGTACCAAAATTGTGGTAAAGGTAGAGGATACTTTGGTGGTGAGTATAGTGGCTATAGGAACTATGATGATGTTGATAGGAACTTGGATAGCATCAAACTTAGGATTCCTATTTTTTTGGGCAAAACTGATTCGAAGGCATATTTGGAGTGGGAAAAGCGAATTGACCTTATCTTTGATTGCCATAACTTTTCAGAAGAGAAAAAGGTGAAATTGGTGGTTACCCAATTTAGTGAGTATATTATAGTTTGGTGGGATTAGTTGGTGGTCAGTAGGAGGAGGAACACAGAAGAACCTATTAATAGTTGGATTGCACTTAAAACTATTATGAGGAGGCATTTTGTACCTAGACATTACCATAGGGAGTTACATCAAAGACTTCAATCTTTGAGGCAAGGTACAAAGAGCATTGAGAATTATTATAAGGAGATGAAGATGCTCATGACTAGGGCTAATTTGGATGAGGATAGGGAAGCTACCACGACACGATTCATTAGTGGGCTTAATAAAGAGATTGCTAATAGGGTAGAGTTACAATATTATGTGGAGCTTGAGGAGTTAGTTCACCTTGCAATTAAGGTGGAAAAGCAATTAAAACCTATAGGAGCAACTAGGTTTGAATATAAGGGTACTTCGAGTGGTAGGCCACATTGGTCTAATTCATGGAATGGAGGCAAGAAAGATGATGTGAAGTCTGTTTTCAATGAGAACAAAGGGAAAAGCATTTTGGGCAGCAAAGGCACATCTACACCGAAAATCAACAAAGAAAAGAATAGAGATATTAAATGTTTCAAATGCATGGGGCATGGCCATATTGCTTCATAATGTTTAAATAAGCGGACAATGGTGGCTAGAGAACATAGGAAGATTGAAACAACAAGTGAGGAGAGTGACAATGATGCTGAGATACCACAATTAGAAGATGGCAGTGATGATTGCATTGAAGGTCCTATGGGAGGTGAGCTTTTGGTTGCAAGGCACACACTAAGTATTTAATTAAAGGAAGAAGATGCCTTGGAGTAGCAAAGAGAGACATAAGATGCCATGTACAAGGTAAGACTTGTCTTGTTATTATTGATGGTGGTAGTTGTATAAATGTTGCTAGCATTTTAATGGTTGAAAAATTGGGTTTAAATCTAATTCCACATCCTAGGCCTTATAGATTGTTATGGTTAAATAATTATAGTGATATCAAAGTCAATAGGCAAGTTGTTGTACCTTTCATAATTGGTAGTGTAATATCCCGAGTTTTTAAATAATTTTAAATTGCATCGGGATATGCAGTGTTAATAATTTTTATATATATTTAATTAGTTTATTATTTATTAAAGTCATTTTTAATTATTTTAAGTCTCTTACGTAAAATTTTTCCGAAAGTTTTATTTTCGGGGGAGTTAAAACCTAAATAATTAATTATTAATTATATTGGTCGGATTTATGAATTTGTATGAATCCATGCACGATTTTAATTGTCATATTAATATACGTACATATATATACACATTTAAATAATTAAGGTTTATTTTTAATTAAATTTATAGTATATAGTTTTAATAAATAATGTGTGTTATATATATGTATATGTATGTAAATATTATTATTTTAATATGTGGTGTATAAATATTTTGGAATATAATAATAAAATATTATAATAATTAAAGTTATATATATATATATATACAAAAAATGAAAGTTTGAAATATTTACGAAATTGCCATTCTTCTTCCCCAAACACTCTCGACGCATTTCTTCCTCCTCCACCGCTGCAACTTCCGTTGTCACGCTGGCGAAGTGCCTCCCAGGCATCCTCCTCCTTCCCAAGCTCCCTCTGCCGCCCTCTCTTTCCTTTTCCGGTGTCGTTTGGTCATGAAAAGCTAAAGAACCCGAGAATTGAAGCTAGCTCCGATCACCTTGTTTCCGACCACCGTTTTGACTACCACTAGTCTCTATCTCTTCCTTGAGCTCCGGTGAGTCCATTTCTAAGCTTGGTTTCACTTGATTTGGTGTAGATTTTCCTAGGTTTCCAATTTTCAATTTCGGCCTATATGTGTTCTTGATTTTTTTGGGCTCCGATTTTAATGATTCAAGCTAACTTCCTTCACAAAGATTGATCCTAGTAGCTCAATCTACATCCTGTAATTTTTGTGGAATTTTTGGGAATTATTTTGATTTTTGTGAATTTTTGATTATTTTCTAATTTTCATAAATTGAATAATTAAATTATGAAATTGTGATTTGTGGTGTTTATAGGTGTTAAAATGAATTTTAGAAATTTATTTGTAATTTTTATGATTTTTGTATAATTATTGTGAATTTATTTAGTTTATGTGATTTTTAGAAAATTAGGTTAATTATGTATTTTATTGAAATTAATTGGTTAATTGATTATAATTATTGATTTTATTGAATTATATGTTGAGAAATTAATTTTTGAGTAATTATATTATTTTTAGGGAATTTTTGTATAATTATAGCGATTTATGTGAAATTATATATAACTAGGGGTATTTTGGTAATTTGGTAATAAATTGGCTAAAAATTTAGTTTAATTGGTTTTAATAATTATTTGACATATAAAAATGATTTTTATAAATTATTTAGTATTTTTAACTAATTAAAACTATTTTTCGTAAATTATTTTCAAATTATATATCATATACTATTTTTGTAAATAAATGAGTGTTTATCGATTTTTAATATGTTTTAGGGCTAATTGTGTAATTTGGAGTTTTAAAATGTATTTTGGTCAATATTTATGAATTTATCGAGAATTATGGATTTCTAATAATATTTTATTAAAATTAGGGTTTTTATGTATTTGTCGGTTAAATAATTATCTTTAGTGTTTTAAATATCTAATTTGCAATATTTTGGTATAATAAGGGTATTTTTGGTATTTTTAGAATTTAAATGTGTTATGTGCATATTTTGCGAATTGTGAACCTCAGTCGGTGGAATTGTAGTTTGGGAGTCCGATCGACGGGCTGTGTGATTGTGTATTTTCGAAGTGTGTTTTCTTGTAGGACCGGCTCTACTTTCTGAGTAGAGAGATGTCCGTTTTACAATGGAGGTTCTGCCGAATTTTCATTAGAATTCTCGTAAAACGTGATATCCGGTCGAATTCATATTCTTATTCTATGTCCGGTATTTCTAGATCGAGTCTCTAGAATTTCGTTAGATTTATTCTAATTTCGTATTGTCGTTTGTTTGTTTAGTTGCGCCGAGACAGAGGCCTAGTGGACCAGGCCCGTCAGACCCTTCTCGTGGAACGCATAATTGTGAGTTATTATTTTATATATACGTGTTTTAGGAATGCATGCTTTAGAAATGTATGTTTAAATTTTATGAATTTTGCATAAACGATTTAATAAATGCTTAGGTATGTTTTAGTATATTTTTGGTATATTTTAAAATAAATGCATGTTTTATTATGGAATTATACCTAAAATGTTTTTAAGTATATTTATAGTTTATTTTTGGTTTATTTTATAACTAAATTGACTTTATTTTATGTATATATATCAAAATATACTTGGTTTATTTTTTGTATATTTCTAGTATATATATGGTTTATATTGTTATTTTACTTAAATTCATGCATCATTTATTTCATGAATGAATGGATTTATTTTGAATGAAGGATATCAATAGAACGTGCTATCTAGTGGGCAGCACTAGGACCGAGTACGTACCGGTACGACGTTAGAATTTAGGTTATATTACTAATCTATTTGCGGATATTGATCGGATTGATTTATTTTATGTGTAATGTGATTGAGAGTGTGATTGCTGGAGCTTGGTTGACCAAGTGTCTCGGGGCCAATCACACTGACAGTCAGACTGCTGGAGCTCGGTTGACCAAGTGTCTCGGGGCCAATCACACTGATAGTCAGACTGCTGAAGCTCAATTGACTTAGTGTCTCGGGGCCAGTCTACTGTCCAAATGGAACAAGTGAATTTATTTGGAATAAGTGAACCTATATGGCTAGAGTGTTGTCTAACACTATTTAAGATTGCGATCATTTAGGGTTCTATTTGATCCTTCATAATCGGATATTATTTTCAGTATTTATATAAAATGATTTTGCTGCATCTGTGTGTATTTGCCTATATATATATTTATTATATATTATTGAATGTGTGCATTGTCATTTAGCTATGCATGTATATATATTTTAAGAATTCACTCAGTGAGGTCTGACTCCCCTCCGTTGACTATTTTTCAGGAGAGTCTTCGTCCTCAGACCTCAGTAGCAGACCTTTATGCTAGATTTCTTCTGCCTCGGCTTTACTATGTAATCTGCTTACTTAATTTTATTTTGTATTCTAGACACTGCAGTAGTTGTAGTCAAGTTGTGGGATTTATGTATTATATATGTTTGAGATTTGTATTTTAAAGATTTGACCCAAAAGTTTGTATTCAAAGATTATCTATATATGAGATGAGTTTGTTTATTTAAATGAAGTAATGGATTATTATTACATATAAGATTTTAATTTCCGTTGTAAAATATTTTATTTATGTTATTATTTTTGCATGCTTTTATTTTATTTTTAAAGGCTTGCTACGGGTTCTGGATTCAAAAGAATTCTCGTTCCCTAGCGTCGGTCATGGCCCCTGTTTTGGGTCGTGACAAGTAGGTATTCAGATGAGGTGCTATGTGATGTCGTGCCAATGCATGCTGGCCATATCTTATTAGGTAGGCCATGGTAATTTGATATAAAGGCTATCTATGATGACTTTCTAAATAGGTATTCATTTGTGAAGGATCGGAGAAAAGTTAAATTAACACCTCTTTCTCCTAAGGAAGTGTATGATAACCAATGTAAACTAGAAAAAGAGAGGAGTCAAGTTGAAAATAACAAAAAGAAGAGTGAAAACCCAAAGGGTGAGATTTGGCCTAAAGAGAAAACAAAGGCAAAGGGTAGTTTTTTGGCTAGGGAAAGTGAATTTAGGCATGCATTGCATTCAAGTCAGATGTTATTTGTTGTTACTTGTAAAGATGCATACTTCAACACTACTGAACTTGATATTTCCTTGCCGAGTGTGTTTGCTAATCTTTTGCAGGAGTTTGCTGATGTCTTTCTTAAGGAAATGCTAAGTGGATTACCTCCTTAAAGAGGGATAGAACATCAAATAGATTTATACTCGGAGCTGCCATACCAAGTAGACTAACCTATAGAAGTAATCCCAAGGAGACAAAAGAGCTTCAAAGGCAAGTGGAAGAACTGATGTCAAAAGGGTAATGTGTGTGAGAGCTTAAGTCTTTGTGCAATTCTAGTGATTTTGGTTCCAAAGAAGGATGGCATATGGAGAATGTGTGTGGACTGCCATGTAATTAACAAAATAATGGTCAAGTATAGTCATCCTATCCCTAGGTTAGATGATATGCTTGATGAGTTGCATAGTGCATGTTTGTTTACTAGGATTGATTTGCGTTCTGGTTATTATCAAATCCACATGAAAGTTGGGGATGAGTGGAAAATGGCTTTTAAGACTAAGTATGGTCTTTATGAGTGGTTAGTCATGTTGTTTAGGCTTACAAATGCACCTAGTACTTTTATAAGGTTGATGAACCATGTCTTGCGAGAGTGTCTTGGTAAATTTATGGTTGTGTATCTTGATGATATCTTAATTTATTCCAAGTCTTCTTAAGATAGAAAAATTGTATGCCAATTTGAAAAAGTGTAGTTTTTGCATGGAAAGAGTTAATTTCCTTAGTTTTATTATTAGTTCAAAGGGTTGAGAGGTTGATGTGGAGAAGGTGGAAGCAATTAGGGAGTGGCCAACACCTAAAACCATTAGCCAATTTAGAAGCTTTCATGGGTTAGCTAGTTTTTATAGAAGGTTCATTAGAGACTTTAGGACTATAGCTACACCCTTGAATGAAATTGTCAAGAAAAATTTTGGGTTTACTTAGGGTGATGCATAAGAACATGCTTTTAATATGCTTAAAGATAAGTTATGTAATGCTCCTTTGTTAGTTTAACCTAACTTTGACAAAACCTTTGAGATTGAGTATGATGCTAGTGGCTTTGGAATTTGGGCTATTTTGATGCAAGAGGGTAGACCTATATACTATTTTAGTGAAATGCTAAATGGAGCAGCCCTTTGATACCCAACCTATGACAAAGAACTTTGTGCTTTGGTTTGGGCCATGCAAACATGGCAACACTATTTATGGCCCAAGGAATTTTTCATACACACAGTTCATGAGAGTTTGAAGCATCTTAAGGGGCAAGACAAGCTGAATTGAAGACATGCCAAGTGGATGGACTTCGTTAAGATATTCCTATATGTAATCAAGTACAAGAAAGGTAAGGAAATATGGTTGCTGATGCACTCTCTGGTAGGTATGCTTTACTTACTACTCTTGATTCTAAATTTTTAGGCTTTGAGTTCATAAAAGAGTTGTATGTAAGAGATAATGATTTAGCAATGTGTTTACAACTTGTGCAAATGGGGCTGTTTTTAATGATTTTTATGTGTTTGAGGGTTTTCTTTTAAAGAAAAAAAGCCTTTGTATTCCTAACGGTTCTTTGCGGGTTGTACTAGTTAGAGAAGCACATGGGGGCAATTTAATAGGTCATTTTAGGATATAAAAGACTTATGATACTCTAATTGAGCATTTTTATTAGCCATGCATGAAATGTGATGTGCATAAGATTTGTGGTTAATGCATTGTTTGTTTGAAAGCTAAGTCCAAATTGCAACCCCATGGGTTATTTACACCTTTACCTATTCCTAATGTTCTTTGGATAGACTTGTTTATGGACTTTGTGCTTGGTTTGCCTAGATCTAGGAAAGGTAAAGATAGTATCTTTATTGTTGTGGATAGGTTTAATTAGATAGCTCACTTTATACCATGCCATAAAAGTGATGATGCTATTCATATTGCTGATTTGTTTCTTAGGAAAGTTATGCGTTTGCATGGAGTACCTAGGACCATTGTTAGTGATTGAGATGTTAAATTTCTAAGTCACTTTTAGCGTGTGCTATAGGGTAAGTTAGGCACTACTAAATTGCTCTTTTCTACTACTTGCCATCCATAAATAGATGGACAAACTGAAGTTGTGAATAGGACTTTGGTTCAATTGCTTCGTGCTTTGATTTCTAGGAATTTAAAATCTAAGGAGGATTTGTTGCCATTTGTTGAATTTGCATACAATAAGGCTATTCATAGCACTACACACACTTCACCATTTAAAATTGTATATGGCTTTAATCCTTTAACTCCTATTAATTTGATTCCTTTACCCCTTAATAAGCTTGTTAGTATTGAAGGTTCTTCCAAGGCAGATTTGGTTAAAAAGCTACACAAGCAAGTTAAAGAGAGAATTGAGAAGCAAAATGCAAAAGTGGCTGAGAGGTTTAACAAAGGATGAATTCTAATGGTATTCTAACCTGGAGATTGGGTCTGGGTTCAATTTTGAAAGGAATGGTTCCTAAATCTACGAAGGTTTAAGCTAAGTCCGAGGGGTGATGGTCCATTTTAAGTCCTTGAGAGGTTCAATGACAATGCCTACAAGATTAATTTGAAAGGTGAGTATAATATGAGTGGTACATTTAATGTTGCTGATCTAAGTCCTTTTGATGTAGTTGATGAGCTTGATTCGAGGATGAATCATCCTAAAGATAGAGGGAATGATACGAACATGGCCAAGCTTAAGAATGGTAATGGTAGCAGCATTTCTAGAGATAAAGCAAAGGATGGGCTTGATGGAGAGGACGACAAGAAAACCAAAGATAAAGTTAAGGATCCATTAAGCATGCCACAAGGCCTAATTACAAGGTCAAGGTCCAAGAAGCTACAA
The DNA here is from genome assembly GCA_947683625.1 of Mallotus nudiflorus. NCBI lineage: Eukaryota > Viridiplantae > Streptophyta > Magnoliopsida > Malpighiales > Euphorbiaceae > Mallotus > Mallotus nudiflorus. Next base: position 690,844 of record CANTUR010000369.1, read on the forward strand.
GAAGCTTTAATTGGCTATATGCAAGATTGGGCTAGTCAAGGAAGTTCAATTGGTCATGCTAGGTTTGGCCCAAGTGAAGACACAATTGAATGGACTTTGTTTAATGTTTAGCAAGTCCAAATACATGAAGACTAATGTATGCTAGTATGTGGGCTTAAATCCCCTATTTAAGTTCAGAACTATATTATTTGCTATTATGCTTAATAGTTTTATTAGGGTTTCTTATGTTAGGATGTTATAAAAACCCTCCTTATGGTGTGTTTTAGACAGATTGGAAATTGAATGAAAAGTAGTCCTTTTGCATATTTGCTTGAATTCTTGTTGAATGCATAAACCACTTATCAAGGAATTGATCTATCCTTGTGGCGTGTTAAGGGTTAGGGTTTAAAGAACTTAGTTTTCTTTAGGTTATAATCTTGATCAACCAAGCCTTGCAATCTGATTTAAGCGATTCTTTGGTTTTAAAACTCAATTTGTTCTTGGGTTTTTAAGATAGTAATTGACAGGTTCATAATCATTAGGGTTCATGGTTCTAATCCTTAAAGGTTCTTAACATCTGCTCTCATAAATATGCTATTTCAATTTATGTTAATTAGAACCAAAGGGAAAACTAAGGAACGATACCAAAATGTATTTGAGGTAATTACATGATGTCAATGTGGGGGTTAATTGTCGGGTTGTAAATGATGTCCAAAGCCCGTATGCACCCGTATGCATAGGACTAAGGTTAATAGGAAGAAGCCCGAATTCTTGCCCTCATATCGATATTTAATATGTTTACCGAGAGTCATAAAAGTATCATTTGATAGTTTACTATTTGATTTTGTTGACATAAAGGCCCACAATCTAGTTAGATTCCCAACCCGTTCATTTAATATAATAAGAATAAATGGATGACGTCTCATAGGTTTCATCATCAAGGGACGTCGTTGTTTATTAGTTCGTATAGACTCTTTAAGTTGACCTCATGCTTCAAGCTCGCACGAAGATGAGAATCACATGGATCTTAGCATAAAAATTATATGAAAATTGACATTACGACATCATTTGGTGATAGACACTAGGAGAGTCATGTTATTTATGAATATCAGTATAAGCACACAATTTTAAAATGATGAAGTGTGGATGCGATAGAGGACTCCAATAATGAAAATATTATAAATAGATCTTCAACACTTGAAGTTTGAACCTCAAAATCCTAAATGCATTTTCAAAAGAACTTAATTGTAATGTTTTCTTTAAAGACCTAATTAAAAAGTTTAAATTCTTTTGGGGGTCTTTTTTTAATTAAAAGTTAAAAAAAGAGATTAAAATTTTGTAATTTCGATCGGAATTATGTAATTTTGATTGGAATTATATAATCCCGGTCAGAATTAAATGTGTTCCGTCTGTATTTTTTATTTTTCAATAAATAAAAAAATTATTTTCTGATTTTTGATTGGTCAAATAATGTGATAAATCACTTTTCTAGGATTTATTTAAATTTTTCAGGAAATTAAAAGTGCTTATTAAATAAAAACTTTATCACTGTGAATAGGAGAAGTCACAGTAGGAAACGTGACTTTAGCTATGGTTTTCTATATAAACCCCAGCCCAACTCTGCTGGGGAGTGGATTTTTAGGGACTTCTTCTTCCTTTCTCTTCATCAGCTTTTCAACTTAAAAATTTTCTTTGGATGTATTGGTCTTTTAAGAAGAAGTATTAGACTTTTTGGGAGGAAAAATCAAGCATTGAAGATCTATTCTAAAATATAACTATGATTTATACCACTATGAGGAGCAAATCAATACTGCATCCATCCAATCATCTCCTCTTCTACCCTCTCTTTTTTTATTCTATTTGATTATTCTAGTTTCATTTAATTTTAATTTTAATTTTTTTTAATTTTTATTTTTATTTTGTTTAATTACTAATCATTGTTTTTTTTGTGTGTTTTTGTTTGTGATTATAGAGGGAGTTACATAATGAATTCACCGTAGCGAACAAAATCCATGAAGATCTATAGGATGTCATGGATTGAATTTTATAGTTGAATATAGTTTCTAGGCTTTTTATTTGATTTTTTATTATTTTTTTGGTTGTTTTATTTTGTATTTTGTGTTCAGTTTTTAGATTGTATTGGTTTTTTTTTTTATCATTGTAATAGCCCCAATAGTGGGAATAATAAAATCTTGTGTGCATGGTTGTGTTTTTATTTTAATTAATTAGGTAGTAAGATTAGGGTTTTAATTAGGTGATTAGTTAAAATTAATGGCTATAGAGATAATAAGGGTTTTTAATTAAAATTGAATTAGATTTAAGTGGATATAATTAGGGTTGCTTGTTAATTATTTTATTTATTAATAATTTGTTGTTTAAGGCCACTTTAACTAAATTAGGTTTTTAGAAGAAATAAATTAATTGATTATTTGATCTTTTATTTGATTTTTTTTTTTTTTGTGTTTTTAGGCTTGTTTATTTATTTGTATGTGTTTTGGACCCAAACCCATGTTAGGCTCTAAACCCATTTAATTAATTTTAGGTTTAGGTAGTTCTTTTTTTGCCCATCTTTTAATTAGCCCATTTCATTTAGTAGGTTATTAATTAATTTGGTATAGATTTTAATTAATTAAAATGCATTTTAGGCCCATAATTAATTAGAAATTAGGTTAGATATAACTTAGGCCCACCTTAGGATAATTAAAATTAATTAGACATAGCCCATTAACTGAAAGTCTTTCTAATAACTTGTAGATTTAAGATAACCTTAGAATTAGGCCCACTAATTTAAATACTTCATAATTTGTAGATTTAGGCTCATTTTTAAAATTAAAATAAATAAACTTAGGTTCACTTAATTAAAATTAAATAGAAATTAGGCCCATTAGTCTTTAGGATCACTTGTAAATTAAAATATGTAAATTTAGCCCACTTAATTAAAATCAATGTAGATTAGACTAACTTAGGGATTATGAACTTAAATGAATGCATTATTTACATTTAATTTTCATGACTAGTTTGCCTAGGGTTAATTTTTTAAATAAGGGTTTATATAAAGTTGAATGTAAATAGAGGATAAGATAGTAATTCATAAAGTAATTCTAAATGAACACGAAATTGAAAGAAGTTAGTATTCCATATCCAGAATCTCCTAGTTGTGGTGCTAGCTTTCTTTTAAAGAATTGAGTACCACCATTTTTTATTTGTCCTAGTTATTACCTTAGGTGGTGACTCCTCATCTCCACACCATGTCTTTGTGACAATGGTTAGTGTGTTATTTAGAGCCCTGAACTCAAACAGTGTCGTGGTTGCTAAAATCTTGGACGCATGCTAAACCCCGTTGTATACAATCAAGTCAAATGAATAGTGTTAGGATAAGCACAACATGCACAGCTTAGTGGAATCCTAGTGGATGTTACTACTGGCTTGTCTATATAAGCTGAGTTAGGGTGAAATGCATATTCCTTTTGCAAGAATGCCCCATATGACTAGGGTTACGAACTCCGATCAATGAGTCTAACATTTTTTAATAACTCGGTCGCCCCCCTTTAGGACTTGGTGTACAAAATTTGGTCAGATGAGTTTGGCGAATGCACAAGTAAAGACTAAACCTAATAATACCTATCTTCATCACCCCATGACTCCAGTGGAATTATAGTGGTAATGTCATTCAGCATTATTGAGGTTTTAGGGACTAGTGGTGCACATATGATGTGTAGTGCAAATGTAATAGTGAGGAGCTCTATATGATTGAGTATTGTATAATGAAAAATAGTCATTTTTGAGTTGATCTCTCTTAGAAATCCCTAGTAGAGTCGCCATTGTGAGTGACCTGTTTTGATCTCGAGTGAAAGAGCTTATTTGATGATTACTCCCTCCGAAAAGTTTTGTGAGGATCTTTGTGTTTTATTTCAGAGGGACATGGCAAATTTACCGAATAGGGACAAATGATTGGTCTTGGGAGGAACGAGACTTTTTTATTTATTTTGTGGAGTCTTAAAAATCAGGAAAAGAAAGGGACAACATCGGGTCACTCAACTAGTATTGCCCCTAGCAGAGTTTTTCAGGTTCAAGGGATCACATCTACTTTTTTACTATTTCTCATTATATGATATTCAATGTATAGCTATTGTAACACCTTAGTTTTGGTAATGACAATTTGTATAGCATTCACATAATATATCAGATAATGGAAGATAATAAAGCTGAAATATCATTATTACATTGCTTTCTTAATAAAATACATATAAAAGGAAAAAAGGATCTCAAAAAAGTAAATGTAACTTAGATATAATGAACCTACAAGGTTAACACAACTATGCATGTAGCTTGCTTGATCATATGAATAAAGAGTAAGCAATGAACTTTTCACGTTATTGATATGTGCGGTGCGATTTCACATTTTGAAACTAGAGGTTGCAAAATGATAGTATGAAATAAGCAAAATAAAGCATATATTAGTCATATAGCATGCATGATTATTAGTCTCATCACACAAGCATAATAATATTCACAATGCTAAAAATAATAAAGTAAAATGCAATGCAATGAAATAAGCATGCTAAAATGATTGTGTGGTCCTCATATTCGGCTGAGCTTATATGAGTTTTAAAACTTTAACTTTAAAGGATTATTAAGCTTTCCTCATCAAGAGGTTCAAAATGATGTATATAATGATGCTAGTTTGTATACCTTTGAAGCATGCTCTGATAAAGATGAGGCTAGGTTTGGTGGAAGGGACGCCTAATAACCTAAGAAAAACGTAGTGGGAGAGCAAAAACTATTTGGAAGTGGGTTTCCAACATCTTTGAGCATACAAATTTTTGAGTGTGCATGCATGTGTTTTCCTTTTGCTCCACCCCAAAATGAGGTGTGGAGACACCTATTTATAGTGCAAACATCAAGGAAGAAGGGGGTATATGTGTAGTCATATGCGCATCCCTAAGACGGAGCATGTGGTCATGCGCACTTTCACGCATTACGTGTTTTTGGGCCTTTTTGATGTGTTTCCAAAGTTCATTTTTTCTAATTCGGCCTTCATTTTAGCTCATGACACTTAAGGGTGTTCATGGGTACATGCATACTTCTAAGTGATGTACGTTAATCCTTGGGTTGCTTTAGACAATTCCAGGACTACTTTTGAAGGTTTTGGAGTCTTCTAGATGCATTCTTAAAGTTTATTTTGTTAAAATCAATTTTCTTTTTTTTCACGAAGTTGGGACCCGATCTGATAAAATGAACACTGACTCAACAAGCTGCGTGTTCCAAGAGAAGATTGCTCGAAATAAGCCTCTTATTGTTCTGATAATTTGTATTTTGTAATATCAGAATGCAACTTAATGGCCCAGTGATTGATTTTGTACACTGGTCGGATCAGTTAGGGTTTTAAGGTTGCACACTTTATAGGTGTTACGAATGAGCAGACTCTAGTCTTTCAAAAGATTCATTTCATCATTAGACCTTTTTGGGGACAGTCAAATTTGAGGTATAAAACTGACACTGATAATTCTTTATCATTCTAGCTTGGCCATGCATTTCTCTTCAGTCTAACTCATTGAAGGGCCTAACTGATATCTTCTCAAAATAACTGAGGGACAAATTCCTTCTTAACCACTCACATTCCTCACACAACTCATTCTATATCCAATAATAACTTGTTTTACCATCCAGTTAATGTATGGTGTAAGGATGTGTCAAAACACAGAACTTATAATACAAGAAACCATGGTAATCTTAAATCAGAGGACTCAAATAATACTACTATGATGAGAATTACCTATGACAATAATCCATGTGGTATTCTCATAGTGGGTCGATTCAGTATATCATTTCCTTAAATTTATACCTGTGAGTTTGACTTAATATCTCATATACATTATCAGTAAAACTTAATCATTAGTCAACCTTATACTAGTCTTTATTTGTTATTATTCCCATAATAATAATCGACTAGGGATATTTATATTAGAATTCAAGTATCACCTAAGATTTTTATTATCAAGTCAGAATTATCTAATAAAGGATAATACTAGAATTAGCTAGTAATAATAAAAATGACTCTTTATTATTAAAATAGAAATATGATAATGTCTAAGTATGGTCATTACATAGTTGGCCTAGGGCATATCACTAATATAGACCACCTAAACTTTAACTAAAAGCACCCTTCAAGTTGCCAGGAATATTGAAGACTCCAAGAGTAGCAACTCCTTCAATTGCATTACTAGTGTACAAGAACTTTAAGAGGATAGAACATCTTGCAAACATGGCTACATGTCTAATTGGGAAATCTACTAATCCACAAATGAAGAAAAAAGTCTAATGGAAGATTTAGTTAGAAATTTTGTGTTAGGATTATGAAAAGGAATTATTTTACTTTATCTTTTTAGCTACTGTTTTATAGCCAATATTGGCTAGTTAATTTATATGTTATGCATGTGATTTAGGTAATGTTGTTGGTTTATGCTAAATGCTTATGTTGGAATGCTTTATTTTTGGCATTTATTTGACAGGTATTAACTACCTTTTTTTGTTGCAAGTTGTGGCATTATTAAGTTATAGGTTTTTTTTGTTATGAATAAGTTGTATACCAAAGTTGATGTTCAGTTGATTATAAGTTTTCTTTTTCTTTTTTCTACTACATATTAATGTTCATTTTTTCACAAAAGCATAAAATCATTTTCTAAGAAAGATAAATTCTTAGTGTTATTAAAATAAGCATAAATTCATAAACATCAACACTTTATTTTTCAAACACAAACAAAAAAGTCATTTTCATTAATTGAAACATTTTTGCAAACACCTAGAGTTCATGGCAAATATAGTGCCTTCTTACTACTACCAACATTACTATCTCTAAACATCACTATAACAGCCATAACACCTATTAACAAACAGAGCAAAAAACCAAAAAAAATTACAACATTAAAAAACCTAACTTTTTCTCATTTAACGCCTCATCTAACTGCATCTTAATAAATTATTCTTTTTAGCCAACATTGAAACATCCCATTATTCGATATAAGCTCTTTCAAACTATTAATTTCAAATTCATTTCAACCTCTCTAGGTCTACACTCTAATAGCTCTGCCTCACACTCTTTAATCCTTGTCAAGTAGCATGGGATTTGCTCTCAACATCCATTACAGTTCTCCACATCAATTCAAAAGAAATTACACCTCCTAGGATATTATGCACATCCTTTAAATCTTCTTCCAACTATTGCAGGTTGCTTCGAAATCCTCATTGGTGATGGCATCAAACATCTATAATTCTGATTCGATGAGTTCTTGGGAACTGAAGATAAAGATGATGAAAATGATTAGGAGTGGGGATCCATATTGATTCTTCTTCTTTTTCTTCGATTAGTGTTTTCTTTTTTAATTGAAAGATTAGGGTTTTCAATTTACAACATCTTCTAATTTCCCTCCTAAATGTGATTTTATTTTTTATGTTTTGCTTTTTACATATCTTTTAGTTGTCTTAGTGTGGTCCAATGAATGGATGAGGTGCCCTTAGCTATTGGACCATAATGTCCACATCGGTGCTAGGTAGGACCAAGTTAACGGTGTTAGCCGCATATAATGGAAATTGTCAAATGGCATCAAACACTGGACATAAATTGTCAAAAAATGACACACATACTTAAAATTGCAAAACCTTGAAACCACATGGTAGTTTTTCGTACTTTTCTCAAAAAAATTCCATTTTTTAAAAGTTATAGGCATACAATCTTCAAAAAAAATTATAGGCATACATTTTTTAATTGGAAAAAGTATAAAAAAGTACCATGTGGTTTCAACCTTAATCACTTATTGACATGTGGTTTCAACCTTAACAAATTGGTACCCTATGCAACAAACCGTTAGCAAATAGAGGCAAATCGACTAACACCATTAAAAATGATGATGTGGCAAGGGTATTTTAGTCATATCACTTTGTGGTTTTATATTTTGAATTGTGGTTTATCTTTATAACAAATAAGTACCCTATTTTACAATATAAAAAATAAAAAATTTATTTATTTATAATAATAATGATATGAAAATTTTTTATAATTAATTTCTTAATAGATAAATTTATTTATTTACAAAATTAAATTTTAACTATTGTAAAATTATTGACAATTTATTAACAATATAAGTTTCAAATTAACTAGATTAAAAAAATATAAAATCCTAAAAAATTAAAAATTATTTATTATAAAATTATTAATACTACATTAATAATATAAAATTTTAAATTGATCAAATTAAAATATGTATAAAATAATTGATTATAATCTTATAAGAATATAATTTTTTATTGTATATATATAAATATAGAAATTAAAAAATTATATTTTTATAAAATTATAGAAAAATTATAAAATTGGTTCACCCATTAAATTATTTATAAAAAATTTTCATATTTTTATTATTATAAATAAATAAATATATTTTTTGTTTTTTATATTGTAAAATAGGGGGTACTTATTTGTTATAAAGATAAGCCACAAGTCAAAATATAAAACTAGGGGTGAGCATATACCGCCCGAACCGAACCGAACCGAACCGAACCGAAGTTTTTATGCAGTTTGGTTACCATAGTTTTGTGGCATGTAGTTCGATTGAGAGAGTAAGGAAAGATCAATTTTTGATTTTTGGTTTGGTTGATGCACAAAGAAAATCGAACTGACCGAATTACTGAAAATATATAAGAGAAATAAAACTACATCGTTTTATAGGGTGCTTTAAAACTACATATATAAATACCTCTCATTTATTTGAAGCCCTCATTCATCTAAACCTAATCATCATTCTCTCATTCTCTCGTAACCCTTATAGAGTCTTTTATCTCTCGTCTTTCCTCTGCAACCCTAAAAACCTAATAATTCCTTACGCCATTCTTCTCTTCACTCCAGTAAAGCTTTACCACTTCCCTCACTCTCCTCTCATGATTCTAATCCCCTTTCATCTTTGTGTCCTCTTAATTATCACATTACCTCGAGTCTCTTACTCTCAGAGACTCAAATCTGCTTATGTTTCCTTAATGTTTTGAGTATAAATAACACTTTGACTCAGTGTTGGGCATATAACTTATAAATCACTAATAACATCACTTTTTTTTATTGTTTTTGTTATTGTCAGCATTCAAAAAATAACATTAACAGTGAGGAAATCAACATGCAAAGTTCTTTTTAGAGAAATAAACTAGTTTTGGTAAAGATCTTGTTAGATCTTTGGTTTTCTTTTTTTTTTTTGTATTGCATATTGTATTTTATTTGTTAATCTCATAAATTTTAATGTAATTTGTGTTTTTTTTTTCAATTTTTTGCATGATTTTTTGGTGAATGGTATCTATGGGTGGGTTGGAGTAGTATTTTGTGATCTCATATATAGATCTCATAGTGGAAGCATAAAGTTGGTTGATCCTAATCGAAGTTAGTTTTTGGTGGAAGAAATTATAGCATTTATCAATACTTGAGTCAAATCAACATCTAAAACATCACTATTAAAGGTAATATATTTTATTTTATATTTTTATTTAAAATATGATTATTGATAATATGAAATGTTTATAAATTTTAAATTTGTCTTTGGATCTCATGTATATTGATTTTAAAAATTGATTTTTGAAAAAAATATAATTTTTTTCTTTATATCTTCTTTAATAATTTTTTTAGTGAAATATCTTTAGCCTCTATTGATTTTTAAAAAATGTTGAGAATCTTTTTCTAGTGCTATTGTTTATGCTAATATTTTGCCTCTATTGATTTATAAAAATTAATTTTTGAAAATGCCTCTATTTTATACTATATATGGTGTGTCAGGTGTGTCTCTTGTTTTAGTGAATATGTGTTTAAAAAAAATAGAGGCATTTTTATATTGATCTTAGTTTCTAATTTTATGTTTTAATTTGTTATTGTATATAATATATAATGTAGATGGAAACTGAAGGAGGTCCTGCCAGTGGCAGTCAAACTGCCTGCTATTGGTGGTGAACCTCAACAACCTGTAGAAGTGGAAGCCCTAAAGTAGACCCAAGTTGCTTCGAAAAAAAGAAAGGACATAGAAAGCAAAAGTCCAACATGAGAGTACTTCGAAAAAATCCTTAATAAGAAAGGGAAGTTATTAAATGCTAGATGTCTATATTGTGCTAAAGTTATTACTGTTGATCCTAGAATAAATGGCACATGATTCATTAGACATCATTTGCTCATTTGCATGAAAAACCCTTGCCCTAAAAATACTAAGCAAACCCTTTTAACTCTCTAACCTGTTGTGCATTCTGAGTTTGATATGCATGATTGTGTATGTGTCCTAGGTTCATGGAAGTTTGATCAAAATGCAATTAGACATGCATTATGTAATATGGTCATTATTAATGAACTAAGTTTTAAATTTGTTAAGGGGGAGGGATTCAAAAATTTTATGTTAGTTGCTTGTCCTAGGTTTAAAATGCATAGCAGATGGACAGTCTCAAGAGACTATTGTAATGAATATTTAAGTGGGAGGTTGAATTTGAAAAAAATATTTTTGAAGCATTGTGAAAGTCAAAGAGTCAGCATAACAACTGACTCTTGTACTTTAATTCAATGAATTAACCACATGTAAATTACTGCACATTATATTGATTCAAAGTGGCAGCTCCATAAAAACTGAAAATTCCTTAAAAGGGGGGTGGTGAATAAGGCCATTGAATAAAAATAGGAAATTAAAATAATTCTTTGCAAGAATTGAAAGAATGTTGAGAAGGAAGAATAAAAAACACAATGATTCAAAGAGTTCAGATTCAACAACAATCCTACATCTCCACCTAACTTATCCCCAAGTTAGGATTTTTAATCACCCATAATATTATTCACAAGATTAAGATTACCCAAGAGTTTTATGGCTCACTCTTACAACCTTACAACAACACTACAAACATCCTTCCTAGGATCAAGCGAGTTTGATTCATCAAATACAACATGCATTGACTCTTCAACTACTAGAGTTCTCTTATTAAAAACTCTATATGCTTTAGTAAAAATAGAATAGCCTAGGAAAACTCCTTCATCGGCTCTGGAATAAAATTTCCTAAGATTATCCTTGGTGTTTAATATAAAGCGCTTGCATCCAAATACTCTTAGATATGAGATTTTAGGTTTTCTATTGTTCCATAGCTCTTAAGATGTTTTATTTAAAATTAGTCTTTTGAATACTTAGCTTGAAATGTAAAAAGATGTGTTAATAGCTTCCACCCAAAAGTATTAAGCCAAATTATATTCATGAGGCATTGTTGTAGTAATTTCCATAAGAGTTTATTTTTCCTTTCAACTACCCCATTTTGGTGAGGAGTTCTAGGAGATGAAAATGTATGTGAAATACCATTTTCATTACAAAAGGTTTTAAAGAATTCATTTTCAAATTCAGTTCCATGACCACTTCTAACTGATGAAATACAAAATCCTTTTTCTTTTTGAATTCTTTTTGAAAAATTTTTAAGAGCCTTAAATGCATCATTTTTATAAGCAAGAAAACACACTTAAGTAAATTTAAAGTAGTCATCAACCAATACATATGTATAGTATATTCCACCAAGACTAGCAACTCTAGTTGGTCCAAATAAATTCATATATATAAGTTCAAAAGGTCAAGAAGTGGACACTACATTTTTTTAGCTTAAATGAGGACTTTAATTGTTTTCCCTTTTGACAAGCATCACAAGGTTTATCTTTAGTGAATTTAAGCTTAGGTAAACCAATCATAAGGTCATTTTTACAAAGATCATTCAAAAACTCAAAATTTGCATGTCCTAACCTTATATGCCATGTCCATATGTCATAGGATATATACATTAAGCATTTGATGTCTTTGTTATCAATCTTATTCAAAATATAAACATTATCTACTCTTTCACCACTAAAAATTACTGTCTTCAATAAAACTATTAACAAAGCAATTTCTAGGATAGAAAGTCACTTTATTTCCCATGTCACACAATTGACTTATAATTATCAAATTATGTTTAAGACTATTAACAAACAACACATGATGTATAGATAAGGATTGAGGATTACTAATTTCTCCAAAGTCAATTATCTTTCCTTTTGCATTGTCTATGAATGTGACATGTCTTCCATCCTTAGCATCAAGCTTATTGAATTGCTCATAATCTCCTGTCATGTACCTTGAACATCCACTATCGAGATACCACTTGTTTTTTGTTCTTGTGGATTTCAAGCACACCTACACAAAATAATTTAAGTGTTATTTTGAACCCAAACCTTTCTTGGTCTAGGTTGGTTAGTTTCAAGATAATTCGAAGGAAGAAAATTTATATATAGTCTTCTATAGAAGCACACATTATTGGTGTGTCCTTTGATCATGCAATATGAACATACAACATTTTCAAATTTGTTTCTCCTAGGATGATATGTTTTCCTAGAACATGAAGCACACCTTTGGTGTTGTGGTTGTGTGTGTCTCTTATTATTTTGAGTCATAGTATGAGACATGCATTGACAATGGCAATGTGTATTTTGATAGGTTTGTGCAACATATTTAGGTGCATTGTATTGTGCAACATGCTTATGAGTGTTATGTCTAGTGTATATATAAGCATGTTTGGGTTGTGCTTGTCTCGAATGAGACTTACCTCTTTGTCTCTTATAGGATTGGGTCTTATGAGACTTTCCTTTACTATTTGACACATGGGACTTATTATCTTTGAAAGCTTAAGTCTCAATTGGTTTAAAGGTTGAAGGAGTGGAATTATGTAAGGCTTTAATAAAGTTAATGTATGATGATAAATATATGATGATGATGATGAAGGCATTCCATTTTTATATCCAATTCCATGGTTATCTCCATGAAATTTTTTAGAATCAAGAAGACTATCTAAAGTTTCTTTTCCTCTCTTGAATTTAGCAATGAAATTCTTTAATTCTAAGACCTCCTTAGAAAGCTTATGATTTTCATCACTTGCTTTCTTAAGTTAATCTTCCAAGGAATTAAAAGATTTTACATCACTAACAAGTTTTTCATTTGATTTAACAAGTTCAGTAAAATCATTTTTTAAGCTATCAAATTTTGTGGTTAAGTTAGATAGCTCATGCTTGTAAAGCTTTTTCTTAAAAAGTAAGCTTTTGCATTTAACTAATAATTTATTCACAATAGAGCTCTCATCATCACAATAATCATCACAATCATCAAAGGAAGAATACGAAATAGATGGTACCTTATTTTCATTTTCAAAAGCCATAAAGCAAAGGTTGGCTATTTCTTATTGTTCCTCTTCCTTTTCGGATCGAAGGAGTCATCACAAGTAGCTTTGAAGGCCTTTCTTTTCTCTTTGCTCCTTTGTTCTTGAATTTGAGTTTAAGGCACTCACTTTGGATGTGACCATATTTTTTGCATTCATCTTACCTTCCCCTTTATAATTTTTGTTAAAGTCTCTTGTTCTTGAAAAATTTTTCTTTCTCAAAAACTTCTTGAAGTTCCTAGTGAGCATGATAATATTATCATCTTTATCACTAGATTTTTTAATATTTTTATCTTCACTTTCTCCTTATGAAACCTTCAATGCTATGATCTTTTTCTTCTCTTCTTACTCTTCACCTCTTTGCTTAATTATGAGTTTATGTGTCAAGAGCTTGCCAATAAGCACATCAGTTAAGAGGGTAGAGAGGTCTTGAGCTTCCTCAATTAAAATGACTCGAGATTCTCAATCCTTCTTAGGTAGGATTCTTAAAATCTTAGAGAAATATTTTCCAAGTTCTTTAGGGTTGTGAGGAGAGCATTAAGATGGTTTGTCATCTTTATGATTGATTCTTGAGGCTTTATTTTGAAGAGTTCATATTCATACATATGAATTTAAACCTTTTTGCTTATTACTTATACATTGCCTTCATAATGGTTCTCCAAGGTCTCCTACATTTTCTTGGCCAAAACGCAATGTTGAAGCTTGCCTCCTTCTTCTCTTATCATTGAAGAGAGTAGAGTGATCATAACATTCTTGTTTTTATAATTTTTTTTCTTTTGATCATTGCTCTACTCACTTCTTGAAAGAGTAGTTTGTATACTATAAATGGTAATTTTTGGTGTTGCCAACCTTTAAGAACAACTTCCCAAAGTCTAATAAAATCATAATCTAGATATAGCTCCATTTTGAACTTCCAATGAGGATAGTCACTACCATCAAAGAATGGTCTAAGTGAAGAAAAACTTTGAAGTTCACTCCCCATGATCTTGTATTCTAGCAATTAAGTTCCTAGAATTCAAGCTCTAATACCAAATAAAAATGCCTTAGAGAGGGGGTGAATAAGGCTATTGAATAAAAATAGGAAATTAAAATAATTCTTTGTAAGAATTGAAAGAATGTTAAGAAGGAAGAATGAAGAACACAATGATTTAAGGAGTTCGGATTCAACAATAATCCTATGTCTCCACCTAACTTATCCATAAGTTAGGATTTTCAATCACCCATAATCTTATTCATAGGATTGAGATTACACAAGAGTTTTATGGCTCACTTTTACAACCTTGCAACTTAAGTTTTTAAGGCTCATTCAAAAAACCAAATCCCAAGTGTTTCAATGGACAACACTTAAACCAATTTCTTTTAGAATAGAATCTCACTTCTTGTTTTCTTAATCCTAGAAAATATAAGAACAAGAATGTATATTCTAACACTTACCAACTCTCACAAGATTTACATAAATACAAAAATTGTTTAAGAGGGAATGAATAATAACCAAGTTTCTTAAACTTTCAATTGAACTCTATAAGTTGCTTATATAGATAAACAACTTAGATTATGGTTGTTGGATGCATTGATTATGTCTCCAATGTCTCTTGTTGATTATTGAATCATTTTGGACATATTTCTATCAAAATATCGCTCACAATTGTGAGGAGCAAACCTTGGCTCATGAGTGTTAGTTTGAGGACCTTATTTAAAAATGCCCATTGAATATCGTCAGGATTACCCTCATAAGCTGATCTCTACTCCTCACGATTGTGAAGGCAGCTCATGAGGAGCACTGACCATTTTACCAAAAATGAGCTCCTGAGGCACTATATAAGGTCGGCTCATGAGGTGCTCATGAGTAGATCACTGTAAGTCCAAATTTGTATATTTTTGGTATATAAATATTTCTCAAAGATTGGGGACTTGCATAGATTGAGATACTTCATTGAAATGCATATTTATATTCTTTCAAGGAGTATTTCATTGTCTCCCATCATAAAATAATTATTCTTGATAATCAATCAACTTCCTACACACTTGAAGAAAATAATTAGAATCTAAATTATTTGTTAAAGTCCAAAATTAGGAGTTTGGTCATGCAAATGGTCAACAAAAACATCATTTCTTTTGTTCCTATAACATCTCATAAGGGGGAGCACATTGCTAAAACATTAGAAAACTGTCTTCTTGATTAGGGGATTAAAAATATGTTTACTGTTACAATTGATAATGGCTCTTTTAATGATGCTACTTTGGGTTTTTTTTAAAAAATTGATACGTTGGGGAACATTTACTGTAAGAGTCAAATATGTTCACATAAGATGTATTACACACATACTAAATCTTATTGTTACTGAGGATTTGAAAGAAGCAAATGCAAGTGTCAAAAGGGTTAGAGAAGTTATAAGATATGTTAGAAATTCACTTGCTAGGTTGGCAAAGTTCAAAGAGTTTTTAGATTTAATTGGTATTAAGAATAAATTTGCATTGAGTCTAAATGTTCTAACTAGGTGGAATTCTACATATCTCATGTTAAACACTGCTTGCTCTTATGATAAAGTTTTTGAAAAATATAAGGAATGTGAGTGTGCTTTTTGGGCTGATTTAAGGGATGATGTGCCTAATTATTTGGATTAGCAATCTGGGAAATAACTAATTGATTTCTTATAACACTTTTATCGTAATACTTTGAGAATATCTAGTTCTCAATATATGATTGCCAACTCTTTTTTAGTGAAATATCTTATATTTTTTACATTATAAATGAATGATAATTATGTATTAATGTTGCTAAAAAAATGATGACATTTTCCATAAAAAAAAAATTTGATAAATACTGGGGGTATCTTGAAAAGATGAACTTGTTAATATTTATTTCAACTTTCTTAACCCCAGAGATAAGCTTGAATACATGGAGTATTCATTGAAACAAGTTTATGGTCCAATTATGGGTGGAAGCCTTTTTATTTCAATGAAAAGTGCTTTGTTTGAACTGTTTACTTATTACTCTTCTTTATACAAACCTGATGCTGACTCTTCTTCTCAAACTACCCTTCCAATTAACGCTTATGAACCTGTTGAAGTGAGTATTGGGAAGTCAACATCTCTGTTAAAAGCCCAATTTAAAAAGCATAAACAAGAACTTGGAATTGGTGGAAGCAAACAATTAGAGATAGATATTTATATATCTGAGTTAGTTCTTAAGGAAGAGGGCACATTTAACATATTAAGATGGTGGAAACTTAATAATGAGAGATTTCCAATTCTCTCATGCATAGCCTGGGATGTTTTAGCTATGCCCATCTTCACTGTAGTTTTAGAATCGGCTTTTAACACATGCGAGAGGGTACTAGATTGTTTCAAAAGCTCTCTAACTCCCAAACTAGTTGGATCTTTAATCTGTTCACAAGATTGGCTTAAAAAGTCAACCAACCCAGTGTCAATTGAGGAGACAATCGATGAACTAGAGAAGTTTGAGAAGGGTATGTCTTTTATTATTTATCTGTTCATAAGATTCTTTTAAAATTCTTTTCTGCTATTTTACTTTCTTAACTTCTAGTTCCTTGCTTTTTTTTCAAAGTTGCCCCCAGTTGGAATTAATCCAAATGTGGCATCATCAAGTGCCACTTAGCATTACTTTTTTAATGATGTTATTGATTTCTGTTTGATTCTAAGTCTCAATTCTGAGTATATATATTATCTAGTCTACTTTGTTATGCTTTGTTATGCTTTGTGCTTTCACCTTATGTGACCTACACTAAGGTGGCAATTTATTTATTGCCAGTTTTGTTGTTGCTTGCTGTATGAACTTAGCTTAGGAAACCAATACTCAGGTGACATTTAATTTGTTGCCAGTGTTGTTGCTGCATGCTTATTAATGGGCTATGATGATGCTTCCACCTACCTTCTAATTATATGAATGTTGGTAGAAATTTCAATTATGGCTTCTATATAAGTTATAAAATTTTTTTACTACATTTTGTACATGAATTTATTCTAATATTTTAAGCCCATTTTTTTATGCATTTTGAGTTTGCTTCTTATTTCAGTTTACTTCTCATTTAAATGTGCTTTTATTTCTCATATCTACTAGCTATGCCTTTGATTTGATCCTTTCTCTGTCCATTTTGCTTTGAATTAAGCTAACTATATGTCTTATACTTTCTATTTTGCCTTCACTTCCAATTGATTTTTATTGTCATGTGTATCTTCATTATTTCCTTGGTTTTAGGCTATGATGTTGCTTCCACCTAAATCTTCATATTATGTGAATATGGTGGCTTATACAATTTCTTAGGTGGCATCTCTTTGTTGCTGCATATTCACATGACTTGAAACTTTGAATATGAGTCTAATTTTCCTTAAGTTTGCCCCTTGTGTTGCTTTTCATGAGTCAAAATTTATAATTTTATGTTTGTTTAGACTTGTGTTATTTATTTGCAAGATGCTAGTATATATTTTGGGTGCTTCATTAATGACACTGCAATTAAATTTTTTATTATTATTTATGCAGGCCATTACTATTATTTTTTATATAAATTTGGCTGCAGCCTACAGGCTTTAATAGTTTTTGTTCTAAAACCTCAACATGAGGGCAAGTTGCCTTGGGCAACTAACTAAATATACTTTAAAAAAATTATATCTAACAATTAGTTTTTGTATATTTTAGCCCATTTTTTTGTATTTAACAAATGGCAAAACTTGTATATTTGCTGTTTTTAATTGTATTTAAGCCCAGTCTGTAATTATTCTTAGTTAAAAACTCATGGGCCTTGTCCCAATATATAATATAAGATGAATGTTAGTTTATATTTCTGTTATTTTTTGGCCTAGCCCAAAATTAGGCCCAATCGAACCCATCCAATTAACCGAACTGAAAATACTAACTATTTTCAGTTAACTGAACTAATATTTCTAATGCTATTTTCGACTCATTTCAGTACTTATTTTTCACTTAAAAATATCAACTAAAAAATAGGTTATCTATATCGAATCGAACCAACCGATGCTCACCCCCATATAAAACCACAAAGTGATATGACTAAAATACCCTTTGCCACATCATCATTTTTAATGATGTTAGACAATTTGCCTCTATTTGCTAATGGTTTGTTGCATAAGGTACTAATTTGTTGGGGTTAAAACCACATGTCAAAAAGTGACTATAGTTGAAACCACATGGTACTTTTTTGTACTTTTCCCTTTTTAATTTTTCTCTATTCCCCATCTGTATGCCACTTCCATTCTTTTGTCTCTTGATTACTAGGTTTACTTTGTGCTAGATTTATTGTTGTTGTTGTTATTATTAAAGCAAATTACATTTACCCCCTTAAGGTTTGACCTAATTCCAACTCTCCTCCCCCTTATTTGAAAATCGAACATTTACATTCTTCAGTTTTAATTCCGTTAATATTTAAGTCCCTCCGTTAACTTTTTTGTTAGGTTTTTTATATCAAAATACATTTAACTCCCTTTATTTATAAAAGTAAAACAGTTTAATCCCTAAGCTCTAATAAAATAAAATAATTTAATACTTTAACTTTTTAATTATTTAAAATGTACAATTTCAATACTAACTAAATTTTAGAGATGTACAAATACTCCATCAATATATATTTTTTGAATTATACAAATACACACTAACTCAAATGTCATTGTAATTTTAATAAATCTATAAATATTCATAAATTTATTTTATATTCATTTTTACTTAATTTTATTAACTTTTGCTCCATTTAAAATTAGTATTATCTAAAACTAAAGTAATATATAAAATTAGTTACTTTAAAAGAAGGTAAAATTAATGAAACTAAAGATAAAAGATAAATATAAAATAAAATTGATAAAAATTAATGAGTTTATTAAATTTATAATTTCATTTTTTTAATTTTTAAATATTTATAAGGACATGTGTAACTGTTCATTTAAAAATTAAAGAACATAGGGATTAAAATGTTTCATTTGTATAAAATAGAGGGAGTAAAATGTCATATTCATTAAGATACTAACAAAAAATTTAACAGAAGGACTAAAGTGTTGATGGAACTAAAATTGAGGGATGAAAAAATTTAATTTTCAAACAAGTAGAAAGAGGGTGTGAATTAGGTGAAATCTCAGGGAGGTAAATATAATTTGCTCTTATTATTATATAAGTGCTAGTTCTTCTCAATGGATACTCAACTTCTCCTTTGGAGGCTCTACTGATCATCTTTTTACTGCTAGTTCAAAATCTAAGATTTTTTATTTTCTTTGCTTACAAATTGAATTTATGGTCATTAGCTTGGGTTAATATATTGGTTGGAGAATGTAACTTAAAAGATCATAGTGTACTTTCATTGCTTTTTTGCTCCAGGCATATTGGTCTGCAACTTGAATTAATGTTGATGCTAATTTCTTTTTCTTTTTGCAACTATTTAAAAAAAAGAGATATTTTTTATGATTGGAGAAGCAAGAAATAAGTTGTATCTCTCTCGAAGTCACTCAGGCTAATTTTACACTACTAAATTAGTTTATGTTCAATTTCTTGATACCATATTAGAAGTAAGTAATGAAGAAGTATAGGATAGAGGAATAGTTTATCAAACATTTTGCATTTAAGGGTGAGTTCAAAACCTTAATTTTATACCTCAATTTTATTACACTAAATGATGGTTCCTTATTGCAAGGACTACATACTTGTCAGTCTAAGGGTGTAATTGTCACGATCCCAACCCAGGAGTTACGACCAGCGCTAGGGAACGGGAATTCACACAAATCCGAAACCCGTAGCAAGCCTAAAACACCAATTCACACTGAACACAATCATAAATATACCAAAAAATTAAAAAATTTTAAAGCATAATAAATCTTTCCATATGATATCATAATAACATATTTTTACAAATATTTGAGTACACAACCACTATTAACTCAACATAACATACTACAACCTGTGCATACTACTACTGCAGCGTCTAATAAGTACAAAGGAAATGATAGTTTAAAATTTACATAAATCAGCCAGTAAAGAAAGGGTCCGGCAAAGAGGATAACTAGGGGAGGTTAGCAAAAAGGAATCCTGAAAAAAAATAATTAAGGAGGATCAGACCTCACTAAGTGAATTATTATTATATATATGCATGCAACCTAAACATACAAGCAACTAAGCACCAATACAATGTTTATATGTTTATATTTATATTTATTTAATTTATACACATATTTTCATGCAAATGCTCAAAAGCAATTTTCATATTAATGTAATAAATGAAAAGTAAGTGAAGGATCTGAGCAGCACCTTAAAAATTCTGTAACCTCAATTAATATACCTCACTAATGGATAAACTTTTTTGAATCTAAAATATTTCCCTTTTCCAATTTTGTAGTGGACTGGCCCTAAGACATAGAAAGGTCAACCGAGCTACCGCAGTCTTCCTGCCAGCATGACTGCCCCTAAGACATTATAGGTCAATCGAGCTCCCGTAGCCACACCACTCTTTATCCATAAATCTCAATAATCATTTATCTATATCTCAGACCATATAATCTTATATCAATCAATATATCATAGCCTAACAACTAGCGTATTATTACACAATAATCCTAGTATAGCCCACTAGGTAGCGCATAATAAATTCATAGTTATTCAAAATACGGATGCCAATAATATTTTTTATATGTAATACATACACATAATAATAACTCATAGGTAGAATGCGCTCCTCGATACTGACTCGATTAGCCCCGACCTGAATGCCCTGCTCTCGGTATGGCTATAAGAAAATAATAAAAATAATTAGGATTAAAATTCCTAACCTTAAAAAGTATAGATTTCTAAGAAAAAATTCAATCTAAGACACGACTCCAATAAAACTCAAAACTCAACACAAACCAAATGTTACGTTTTATGAAAAATCTACCGAAAATTCGATAGAGTCTTCTCTATAAAACAGACATCACTCTACTAAAAGTTGAGTCATTCATGCACAAAATGACATTTCAATACTACCAATAACTCCACATCTCGGGTTAGGCCCTTGAACTACACATTATACCCAACTGAGAACCAACACAATAACACATATAAAAACAATATAATTTTTTTCAAATCCTGATATAATAAAAAAATTTAGTCTACTACCAAAATTTAATTTATTTATATAGTAAAAATATAAAAGAATTTATTATTTATTTATTTTCCACAAAATTACTACTAATTAACTAATAATTGAAAATTAATTATAAAAAATTATTTTTCATACTTTTATTATTTAAAAATAATCTAAAATAGAATAAATAACAATAACTTAATTAAAATTAAATAATTTACTAATTTCTAATAATTTTTCCAAAAATACATATTTAAACATAACCTTTAAAAATTTATAACTTAAATTCTATAAAGCATTTCACAAAACTTTTTTCACAAAGTTTACTTTACATAATTAATAGAATTTATTAAAAATATAAAAAAAATTTGAGCTCGGAACAGTAACATGAACAATAACTAAACACCTAAAAAATTCCAAAAATATAGAAAAATAAATAAAAATCATATTTAGCAAGATCTCAATCTCAATTTTATTTCATAAAACTACAACATAATCCAATTTAACTGAATTCAAACTCAATTTCAATAAATTAAACATATAACCTTAAAATGAAGTTACTTGAAATTAAAGTTGTTTGCAATGTTACCCGGTCAAATTGACTTGGAGGAAATGAACCCCAGGAGGAGAGGATTCAAATGACACTAGCAGCACGTCCAGGGGTGGCTGAAGTCAACGCCGGCGAGCTCTTTCTTTATCCGGTGAAGAAGAAATCTGAGAAAGAAAGAGAAAGGAGGAGGAAGGAGGAGGGAAGGGAAGCTGAGCAGCGGTGTGGGGTGTCTGGCAATGGCTAGGTGGTGCTAGCAGTAGTATCGAGTGGGGAAGGAAGGAGAGGAAGGAAAGAAGAAGAAAAAAAAAAGGCCATATTTTTTTTAATAAAGTACACCCAATATAGATAAAGTATATGTATATAATCTAACAAAATTTAATACAACATACACATATTTATAAATATCTCCTTCTTAATAAATTATTAAAATTTATTAAATTACACATATAATAATAATTTTATAAAATGATAAAATAATAACTCACACTTTAAATCCTCAATTCGATTTAATAATTAAGTAATATAGGCTTTATTTACTTAATACTAAATTAATATTATATAATATTTACTCCATATTATATTTACTTTATAATTAAAATTTATTTACTGAATATGAATACTAATTTTCTTCAAACTAAAAAATTTATCATCAAATTAAAGTTATATTTAATAATATTTATTTAATTAATACCTAATACTGTAAATTATATTTATTTAATACAAATATTAATATTAACATTAATTTATACAAAAATTGTATAATTTCACTAGTATTGCAGGTTATGCTACACATATTACTATGGGTTATGTATTGTAAGTTAATCCTACTCCACTAGTACCAATAGGCGGCATAAAGGAAAAAGCACTATATCTAGGAATCAATAATATGAAATCTTTGTTATAAATTATCCTTTTTCTTTATTAGGATCGGGACTCAGAAGAATGGTTGTGGCAACAAACATCCATCTTATTCGTACTTTGGATATATATATATATACATATGTTATATTCTAACATTAACCCTATTATTATCATTTTTTGCATGTCCCTAAAAATTTAAAGTAGGTGGAAATTCTCCCAAGTTTTGGCCCACCATATGATATGTTATATAAATAGGTAAATGCTCCTTTCCATTATGGATAGCATTAGTATGGTCGATCATTATGGGTATAATATATATACTCCCGCATGCATGCACCATCAAATTATTCAATTAATTCATCCTGTTGTTCCAAGCCAAATAAATAATTGTTCTTCTATTTTTTAGTATTTTTTGTGAAATTATGATGAAGAATCTGAAGTATACTTTTACTCTATAAATTTTTTTATCAAATAAGAGAGTTCATACACCAATAATATCCCTACATATGCTCTGATAAATTCATACACCAATAATATCCTTACACTTGTCATTCTATATTTTAGTGTCTTTTAACTTCTCTCTATATATATATACTCCCACATGCATGCACCATCAAATTATTCAAATAATTCATCATGTTGTACCAAGTTAAATACATAATTTTTCTTTAGTTTTCCAGTATTTTTTGTGAAATTATTATGAAGAATCTGAAGTGTACTTTTACTCTTCAAATTTTTTTTATCAAATAAGAGAATTCATACACCAATAATATCCCTACACTTGTCATTCTATATTTTAGTACCTTTTGACTTATATATATATATATATATATATATATATATATATATATATATATATATACACTCCTACATGCATGTACCATCAAATTATTTAATTGATGTGTGGGATCATTTTTAACGACTTACAAGTAAGGAGGGGGATAAAAAATGCAGTGCAAATATTGTCGTAAAGAATTTTTTGTTGATTCAAAAAGAAATGGAACATTGTCATTGAAATATCATATAAGTGTATACATAAAGCACCATCATAGCTTAGAAACAAGGTAAACACAGTTGAACTTTCAATAAAAAACAAGTGGGAGTAGGGTAGTAGGTGTTCTTAGCACTTGGAATTTTGACAAAGACGCTATTAAAAAACCATTAGCTTATATGGTCATTGTTGATGAACTTTCATTAAATTTTGTTGAGGGGGAGAGATTTAAATATTTCATGTCCATAGGTTATCCTAGATTTAAATATTATTGTTATTATTATTCTTATTCTTATTCTTATTATTGTTATTATTATTATTCTTATTATTATCGTTATTATTGTTATTATTATTATTCTTATTATTATTATTATTATTATTATTATTATTATTATTATTATTATTATTATTGTTGTTGTTGTTGTTGTTGTTGTTGTTGTTGTTGTTGTTATTGTTATTCTTATTATTATTGTTATTATTATTATTATTCTTATTCTTATTATTATTCTTATTATTGTTATTATTGTTATTATTATTATTATTCTTATTCTTATTATTATTGTTATTATTGTTATTATTATTGTTATTATTATTGTTATTATTGTTATTATTATTATTCTTATTATTGTTGTTGTTATTATTATTATTATTATTATTATTATTATTATTATTATTTACTGATTTCTCTTTGTTATTTTTTTTTATGGTTTTAAGGCTGTGATGGGAGTTGTGATTAAATTGGTGGGAATCTGAAGATCCATAGAATGTCATGGATTTAATCTTGTTAAGATTTTTACGTAGATTTTAGGTTTCTTATTTTTTTTATTATACTGTGTTTTTTTATTTTATTTATTTGGTTTATTGGGTTGTGTATTTAATTAGTTTTTTTATTCTTTGTACATAGGAATTGTAATAGCCCAAATAGTAGGAATAGTAAATATTTTCTTTTCTATATTAAAATTAATTAGTGATTAGGTTCATTTGGTAAAACCTAAATTAAAATCAATGATGACTTTAGTTAATTTAGGTTGCATGAAATCAAATTAGGTTTTTTTTAGAAGAAATAATTTTAATTGCTTGTTTGATCTTTTTATTTGATTGTGTTAGTATTTTTTTTTTTATGTCTTTGGGCTTGTTTGTTTATTTTGTGCATTTTGGACCCCAATCCCACATTTAGGATTAGCCCATTTAAAATAGGCTTTTAATGGGATTTTAGGTTTTAATTAACTTTAAAATCAATTTAGGTCTATTAGGATTAACTTAGACTTAAGCCTACTTTAGTTTAATCAAAATTAACTTAGACTTAGCTCAGCCCATAAAGCATTTCTTTAAAAATAAATAGATTTAAGATCATTTCATTTAATTTAAAATTAATTAGAATTAGGCCCACTAATCCATCCAATTAAATCCAAATCAATTGTCTATAAAATCAATAGACTTAGGCCTACTTTTTAGAATTAAAAAAAATAAACTTAGGCCCATTAATTAACTTAAAATGTTGGCCCACCTTTAGCTTTATTTCACTTATAAATAAAATGTAGACTTAGCTCACTTAAATTAAAATCAATATAGATTTTACTAATTTAGGGACATTGCGATCTATGTGAATGCATTTTTTATGTGTCATTTCATGACTAGTTGTCTTGGGTTAGATGTATGCTAAATTAGACTTTTAAATGAAATTGAATGTAATTAGAGAATAAAGTAATAATTAATAAATTAATTCTAAATGAACACAAGACTTAAAGAAGTTAGTATTTCGTATCTATAATCTCCTAGTTGTGGTGCTAACTTTCTTTTAAAGAATCGAGTTACCACCACTTTCGAATTGTCTTAGTTATTACCTTGGGTGGCGACTTCTCATTTCCATGCTATGTCTTTGGGATATAGTAATGTGTTCTTTAGAACCTTGAGCTCAAACAATGTTGTGGTTGCTAAAATCTTAGATGTGCACTAAACCCCGTTGTCTACAGGTATCTTTTCTTTATTAAATTTTATTAAAATTTATAACATATTTATCATTTATATTATTTTAATTAAATTTTTTTCTTTATTTGTTTTACATGTTTAAAAAATACACAAAGGGAGATAGCAATTGATATATAGGCAAGGTTTGTCATGAAGATTGAATAGAATTTTAGGTTTGTCATGAGCTTGCTTTTGTAAATTGTGTTTCTCTATTATTTTTTTGCCTATATTAAAGTTTATTTCAATTGTTCAAAGTTTATTACTTTAATTTTTTCAGTCTTTAATTGAGTGCATAATTACTTTAATTTAGTTATATATTTAGCTAGTCTATACTCATATATTAATATTTTTTTTTTTAGCTTTTCATTTGTATTACAACCTATTTTTAGTCAAGATTAGGATGGTGTATAGTTGGACCAGTTGGTGCAAAGCTAATGAATGAACTACATTTGAAGTTGAAGATCGGAACCACAATGAGCATTTTAATATTATTTTTAGACCTTTTTAATCTAGTTATTAATCGACTTAATTATGGACTATATTAACTTAATGATTTATTTATGGACTTGTATAAATTGAATTTTAAACCTCGTATGGACTGTAATATGGACTTATGGATTGATAAGCTTAATTGTTTAATTATTTTTTTATAGGTGGCAATATTGGCACTGCCTCTAAGTACAAAAAAATTTGACACTGATTGTAAATTCCAAAAAATAGAAAACTTCAAATATTTTAGGTTGAAACTGTAAAGGCCATATCCATAGGCCAATTACCCAGAAATCGAACCAATAGAAAATTGAATCAAAAAATTCAGTTCGATTTGAATTCGGTTATTAAAAAAATTCAATCGGTTCAGTTCTAGATATGTAAAATTCAATTATTTCAGTTAGGTTAGCAAAATCCCTTAAAACTAACTGAATGCACACCCCTAAATACCTGTATAACCATCTAAGACTGTTGAAGTAACTAATTCCTAGAAATTAAAGGACATTGAGGACAAAGAAATTGTTGGAGTTAACTAACATAACATTTTTATTTAGTACGAACATGGTTGATGTTAAGAAAAGATATTAATATCTATTTTTATTATAAAACTTAATAATTTTATTACAAATATAAATCTAAAAGCTTAAATATTAAATAAATAATTCAAGTAGTAGCAAAGTTAAATTAAAACAATTCTCATACATTAAATTATATTCACAAAATACCATTAAAAGGCTCATTTTATTGTTGATATGAAAAAGTTAAAGGGCTTAAACATCTACTTACCAAAATAGTTTATAAACACACAATCAGCTTAACAACTTGCTTGGTTTGCATCAACACCTTCTTTACCCTACCTAAACGTACAATTTTATATAATAATTATCGATATAATAATTCTATATGTTGCTCTAACCATGTAGCCCCCAAAATGATATGCAAAATATGCAATTCAACTCAACTCTACAACTTGGTTCAATTCTACAAATCAACTTCATTAAGTCTAAAAGGGTTATTTTCAAGCCTAAGTTTAAGAGATTTCTACAAATTGAAGAAAAGGAATTTTAAGCCCAAAATTTAAACAAACTTAGATCTATCTGTCTAGTACCTAAAAATTTCATTTTAATTCAATAACCATAAAGAAGTTTATAGAGGTTGAATTACAAGCAGCTTAATTACTTTGACAGATTGAGCAATAAAAAGTATAGGTTCGTTAGACGATAATACAGGCATAATCAGCTCTAGATTAAAACTAAAAAGTTTTAGATAACTCTTTAACATTTCCTTAGAATCAAGCCAATAATAATTTGGACTTTCCTAGCTTAAGTTATAATCAACATACCAAGACTAAAAACTAGGAAAATTTAACCAAAGAACTACTACTTATAAACCCTAATCGAGATCAACCAAAACACTTAAATTACTTACCAAATGAATGACTAGAGCCTACAGGGATAATGATTGATGGCCTGAAATAGTTTTAGATCATCAAACTTCACTTGTAAAACTAGCCTAAACTTAGAGAATCAAGTAGCCCTCCTAGTCCTCCTTTTTTCCTTTCTTTTCTTCTCTTTTCTTTAACAATGGCTACCCACCAAAGAAAATGAATTGGAGAAGGTTCCATCCCCTTTTATAGATAGATTGAATTATAAAATTAGATAGATTAAATTAGAAAATACTCATTTAAGCCCTTCATGAAATGCTAGTATTACTTATTAACCTTTAAACTTTCAATTGTTCATTTTAGGACAATTATTTTATGTCAATTGAGTCCATATCATCCTAAACATTTTAATTCTCACTCTTTATCATTTTTACTCCTAATCCTTTTTATTCTCATAATTTCACTCATTTTGAGTATCATTAAAATTAAAAATTCTTGCTCTTTAATCGAGTATAAGTGTACACTCTGCCCACTTTCCATGGGAATAGGGATAATGGGATCAGTGTGATATCGGGGCACATAGGCTATTGGCAACCATCTACCAGTTATTATTATTTATGGGAGGGTCTGCCTGAATAGGCTTTGTAAATTAGAGTCACCACCTGATTTAAATCGAGAAAAAATGAATTACCAAGAACTTACATTCCTAACCAGAGATTCTAGGTTCGGGAGGTAGGATTTACTTATATTGCTTCTTCTTATCCATATTTTAATTACTCATTACTTCACCCTAATTTTGGCTTTATGATGCATTTGCCAAGTATATTTGTTAATTGATTAAAACGCGGGATAATTGGATTTGGCGTGTGAGGATAACAAAATAAGCAATTAAATAAACACTCACCAATCAATTAGACAAGCAATAGTGCAAACAAGTAAACATGTAGTGAGTAGTACAAAAACATGCAAGAAATAAATAAAAAAAAACACACAAGTAGGCGAAATAAAAAGAAATGGAGAAATGGATTAAAGATTACAACCTTTGAAAGAAGCCTATTCTAATAAATACATCTAAAATAGATAATAAAAGGGGAATTGGGATTAAGGATTACATTGCTTTGGAAATTTCTATTCTATTAATTATATCAAAATAGAAAAGAAAAATCCTATTCTAAAAAACCTATAAAACAAGGTTAGTTTTCACACACATGCAAGCATACACCATATTTAAAGCAATTATATATTTTCCATTCATAATAAAGGAATTAAAATAACTAAAATAGTTAAACAAATAAGCAAACAAGGATGCTAATGAAAGTACATGATGTAAGGATTTAAAATTTGGGGTATTTGGGTATAAAATTACCATTTTTATTATGAAATAAGATTAATAAAAATAGATAAAGTATAAAATGCAAGTGAAATAATTGAAATGGTAAAAATACTATTTCCACCATAAAAATATTAACTTTATGATAAAAATAGTAATTTATCAAAAAAAAGATACGAAAATAGCAAAAATAGCCAAAATGCAAATAAAAATAATAAAATGCAGAATTAAAATAATAAAATGCAGAATTAAAATAATAAAAGTGATAAAGATTTCATTCCCACCATAAAAATATTAACTTTATGATAAAAATGACAAATTTATCAACAAAAGAGATAAAAATAGCAAAAAATAAAAATAAAAATAGAAATAGCAAAATAAAAATAAAAATCATAAAATATAGAATTTAAACAATAAAAAGTGACAAAAATGTCATTTTTATCATATAAACATTAACTTTATGATAAAAAAAGGGCAAATTTATCAACAAAAGGCATAAATATAATAAAATTGATGAAAATGCAATAAAAATGATAAAAATACAGAAAAATGAATTAAAAATGCAGAACAAAATTATAAAAATGATAAAAAGTATTATTTTTACCATAAAAATATGAATTTTATGATAAAAATAACAAGTTTATCATAAATGGTGCAAAATCAATAAAAATAAGGAAAACAACACTAAAAATAATAGAAATACAAAAATATTAATGAAAATAAGCAAAAATGCAGAAATAAATAAATGAAAATGATGAAGTTAGACATTTTTATCATAAAAACTGATAAAATGCCAACTTTGCCATAAATGACATAAATATAATAAAAATAAAGAAAAATGAAAGAAAAATAATAAAAATTGCAGCAATAATAAAAAATGTTAAGTTTACATTTTTACCATAAAAAACTTGAACTTTATGATAAAAAGTGTCAAATTTACCATAGAAGGCATAAACGCAAGACAATAAGAAAAATATGGAAAAAATAATAACAATGAAAAGAGTCCTAGAGGAGAGGTGAATAGGACTATCAAATAAAAATGAGAAATTAAAAGAATTCTTTGCAAAAATTGAATGGAAATTGAGAGGAAGAATAAAAGAACACAAAAATTTAAGGAGTTTGAATTTAACAACAATCCTATGTTTCCATCTAACTTATCCCCAAGTTAGGATTTTCAATCACTCATAATTTTATTCACAAGATTGAGATTACACAAGAGTTTTATGGTTCACTCTTACAACTTTACAACTTGAGTTTTCAAAGCTCCCTTAAAAAACCAAAACCCAAGTGTTTCAATGGACAACACTTAAACCAATTCCTTTAGAAATAAATCTCACTTCCCTTCTAATCTAACCTAAAATTTAAGATGAAGGGAAATTCTATTTCAAACACACAACCAACTCTCATACAAACAAAGAATTGTTTAAGAGAATTTAAGAGCTCAATGAATGCTTAAGAAAGAATGAATGATAAACAAGTTTCTTAATTTTCATTCAGCTCTAGAGGTGTTTATATAGATAGACACTCAAAAATATCATTGTTGGAGGCGCAAATAATGTGTCCAACGTTTATATTTTGAATCATTGAAAGTGATGTTGTCAGACAGCTATTCTTGGATTGAAACCATGATTGGCTACTCAAGACATTTAAATTTGCCCACACTTTTTTCATAAAAGCTGTAGATATTTGAATTAACTTTCCATATCATTTTGAATCACCTAAATTGGACTAGATATGTCTAAAGTACTAAGAGCTATGCAATCTGAAATGCAGACTACTGTCAGACAGCTATACCCAAGTTGAACCTATGATTTTCTATTGAAGAAGTTTGAATTTTCCTATACTTTCTTTATGAAAGTTGTATATTTTTTACTTATCTTTCCATATCATTTTTAATTACCTAAATTGGACTTCTGTAGCTCAGGATATGTCCAAAATACTAAGAGCTATGCAATTTGAAATGCAGACTACTGTCAGACGGCTAGACACAAGTTGAATCCATGATTTGCTATTGAAGATATTTGAATTTGCCCATACTTTCTTCATAAAAGTTGTATATATTTTAGTTATGTTTCCATATAATTTTGAATGACTTCAATTGGACTTTTGTAGCTCAAGATATGTCTAAAATACTAAGAGTTATGCAATCTGAAATGGCAGTTGCATACGTGGATTTCGACTTAATATTTGCATACCCAAATGAACTTGGAATTTAACAAGCAAGCCTAGTTCAGAAAGCTAAAAATGTCTACTTCAAATGTGAAGATGATAACTTTCTTATTATAAAGCTGTAAGGATGTCAAAAGCCTTATTAAATCTTAAAGATCGAATCAGCCCAAGATAACCATACTTCATTTTAACTTCCAATGGAATCGTAACTTATACACACTTAAACAAACAAATTAAATACTCAAAATTAATTTTGTTAAGATCAAAATTAAGATTGATTATTGCTTAGGTCAATAATCTCTCTTTTTTTATTTTAACAAACTTATTTTGAGTTTGATAAAAAATAATACAAAGTAAAGTGTGTGATAATATTTGTGATAATAATGATACCAAATGAAATAAAATATATTTCTTTATTTTTCCCCCTACGAATATGGACATGATGAGAAATACAAATTTATAAATTATTCCCCTTGAAAAAAAATATGAACAACATAAACTATAACAGGAGGGATAAAAAAATATGGCATTCTTATGACAAATGTATTAAAAACATAAAATATGATAACATGATCATTTAAATAAATGTTAGGCAATGTGAGGAAATAATTTCAAACATATATGTATATAGTGCTACTAAAATGCATCACTTCCTATAGGAATAAAGCAAAGATACACTAAATCTTTGTAAAAATATTCATGCCTTATCAAAGATCAAAACAATTCCTAAGAAGATATTCATGCCTTATCAAAGATAAAAACAATTCCTAAGAAATTATACATGAATTATGCATGTATAAACATAATAATAAAATATTATACACATGTATAGTAATGCATGTCTTATTAAAGATAAAAACAATTCCTAAGAAGAATATTATACACATGTATAGTAATGCATGCCTTATCAAAGATAAAAACAACTCCTAAGAAGAAATTATACATGAATTATGCATGTATAAACACAACAATAAAATATTATACACATGTATAATAATAAATAACAAACTTAAATATATTTCTCCCCTTTGTCAAAAGCAAAAAGAAAAGAGAGAGAGATAAAAGGAAAATGAAAACAAAGATACTTAAAATCTTTATAAAATCAATGTCATACAAAAAGTAAGCAAAATAAGGCCTTTTGTAACATATGATGTACGACAAAATTAGCCATAATGTTAATATGCATGCAAAAATTTAAACAAATTTTCTCCCCTTATATCAAACAAAAATATAATATGTCACTAATATAAATACATTTTTTAAGGGAGTTTTAAAATTAAAAACAAACTAAGTACACATGTTAAAAAAATTAACTAGATACACATTCAAAATCAAATTATTTCTCCTCCTTTAACAAAATGCAAAAGGAAAAAAAATAAACCAAATATAAGCTGACGACCAAAAAAATTTTTAAGATAAAAATCAAAAAATTTATCAACCAAGTAATCAATAAGCACAATATGATTTCACATTAAAATAGTTCAAACATCAATTAAATATAAAATCAAGATAAACTAGAACCATCAATCATGCCCAATTCATGCTTAATGAAATTTAATCTCTCTTCATTGAGAGGTTTGGTGAAGTTATCTGCAAGTTGATTATTTGTATCAACAAATTCAAGTGAGATATCACCAATTTGAACATGATCGCGTAAGAAATGATGTTTAATGTCTATATATTTTGTTCTAGAATGATGAATGAGATTTTTGCTAAGGTTGATAGCACTTTTATTGTCACATTTGATTGGAATGTGATCAAGTTTTACACCATAGTCTAACAACTATTGTTTTTGCCATAAAACTTGTGAACAACAAAGACTTGCTACAATATATTCAGCTTCAGCAGTGGACAAGGCAATCGAAACTTATTTCTTGTTAAACCAAGAAACTAAACATTATCCTAAAACTTGACAAGTTCTGGAAGTGCTTTTTCTATCTAGTAAACTACCAGCAAAGTCTGCATCAGAATAACTAATCAAGTCAAAGGATGAACTCCTAGGATACCAAAGTCCTAAAGGCATTGTACCATAAAGATATTTGAAAATTCTTTTGATAGCATTCAAATGAGACTCTCTAGGACTTGATTGAAATCTAGCACACAAGCAAGTAGCAAAGATAATATTAGGTGTATTAGCAGTTAAATAAAGAAGAGATCTGATCATAGCTCTAAAACGCTTTTTATCAACGAGTTTGCCATTCTTATCTTTATTAAGCTTAATTGTGGTGCTCATTAGAGTTTTACTTATCTTAGCTCCATCCATGCCAAATTTCTTGAGAACATCTCTTGCATACTTGGTTTGATTGATGAAAATCCCATTTTTGCATTGCTTAATTTGTAATTTAAGAAAAACTTTAAGTTCACCTATCATACTCATCTTAAATTCTCCTTGCATTAAATTAAAGAATTCCTCACACAAACAATGGTTAGTAGCGCCAAATATAATGTCATCAACATATATTTGAACAATTAATAAATCATGCTTGGATTTATTTATGTAAAGAGTTGTATCAACTTTTCTTTAAAGAAACCTTTCTCTAATAAGAAGTTGCTCAATCTTTTATACCAAGCTTTATGAGCTTATTTCAATCCATATAATGCTTTGGAAAGTTTGAATACATGATTTGGAAAATCAAAGCTTTTAAAACTTGGAGATTGTTCAACATACACCTCTTCTTTAATAAGACCATTTAAAAATGCACTTTTAATATCCATTTGCTAAAGTTTGAAATTCATGAATGATGCAAATGTAAGTAGCATCCTAATAGCTTCTAACCTTGCAACAGGTTTCATCATAATCAATGCCTTCCTTTTGATTATAACCTTTAGCTACTAGTCTAGCTTTATTCCTAGTTATGGCACCTTATTCATTCATCTTATTTCTAAACACCCATTTGGTACTTATAATAGGATGATGTTTAGGTCCAGGAACTAAGGTCCAAACCTTATTTCTGTCAAATTGATTTAACTCTTCTTATAGACCAATGACCTAAAATTCATCACATAAAGCATCATTAATATTTTTGGGTTCAATTTGAGAAATGAAGGCTAAATTAACAATATACTTTAATTAAGATCTAGTAGTTACTCTTTTTATAGTGTTACCTATAATAAGGTCTTGAGGGTGAGCTTTCTTGAATTGTCAATCCTTTAGAAGTTCATCCTTTAAGGTAGGTTGAGATGTCTCCTCATTTTCCTCCTTGCTTAGATCTTCAAGTTCTAAAAGCTTACTAGCATTTTCTTCTTATGTTTCCATAATCTCATTGTCACCTATAAGATCATCAACACTGCAAATATCCTTTCTAGGATCAAGTGAGTTTGATTCATCAAATACCACATGCATTGACTCTTCAACTACTAAAGTTCTATTATTAAAGACCCTATATGCTTTACTATAAATAGAATAGCCTAGGAAAATTTCTTCATCGACTTTAGAATTAAATTTCCCAAGATTATCCTTAGTGTTCAATATAAAGCACTTGCATCCAAATACTTTTAAATATGAGATTTTAGGTTTTCTATTATTCCATAGCTTATAAGATGTTTTATTTAAAATTAATCTTTTAAAAAGTCAATTTGAAATATAACAAGATGTGTTAACGGCTTCTGCCCAAAAGTATAAAGGCAAATTATACTCATGAAGCATTATTCTAGCCATTTCCATAAGAGTTCTATGTTTCCTTTAAACTACCCCATTTTATTGAGGAGTTCTAGGATATGAAAATGTATAAGAAATACCATTTTCATTACAATAGTTTTTGAAAAATTCATTTTCAAATTCAGTTCCATGATCACTTCTAATAGAAGAAATATAAAAGCCTTTTTCTTTTTGAACTATTTTTGTAAACTTTTCAAAAGCTTTAAATGCATCATACTTATGAGTAAGGAAACAAACCCATGTAAAGCTAGAGTAATCATCAACCAATACATATGCATAGTGCATTCCATCGAGACTAGCAACTCTAGTTGGTCCAAATAAATTCATATGTATAAGTTTAAGTGGCCTAGAGGTGGACATTATATTTTTTTAGCTTAAATGAGGACTTTGATTATTTTCCCTTTTGGCAAGCATCACAAGGTTTATCCTTAGTAAATTCAAGCTTAGGTAAACTAATCACAAGTTCATGTTTACAAAGATCATTCAAAAGCTCAAAATTTGTATGTCCTAACCTTCTATGCCATGTCTATGTGTCATGGGAGATAAACACTAAGCATTTTATGTATTTGCTATTAATTTTATTCAAATCAATGACATAAACATTGTTTACTCTTTCACCACTAAAAATAACTTTATTTTCATCAAGACTACTAATAAAGCAAGTTTTATGATAGAAAGTTACTTTATTTCTCATGTCACATAATAGACTTATACTAAGCAAATTATGTTTTAAAACATCAACAAACAACACATAATGTATAGATAAGGATTGAGGATTACCTATTTCTCTAATGCCAATAATTTTTTCTTTTGCATTATCTTTGAAAGTAACGTGTCCTCTATCATTAACATCAAGTTTGTTGAATTGCTCTTTGTCTCCCCTTGAACATCCATTATCGAGATACCACTTGCTTTTTGTTCTTTTGGATTTCAAGCATATCTCATTTTTATTTTCAAGGGCCATGAAGCAAAGATTGACCACCTCTTGTTGTTCCTCATCCTCTTCAAATTTGGAGGAATCATCTCAAGTAGCTTTGAATGCCTTCTTCTTATCTTTTGCTCCCTCGTTCTTGAATTTAAGTTTGGGACACTCACTTCTAATATATCTTGGTTTCTTGCATTCATAGCAAGTAATCTCCTTAATTTTCTTCTTCCCATCTCCTTTGAACTTCTTATTGAAGTCCCTTGTTCTTGAGAAGTTTTTTTTTTCTCAAAAACTTCTTAAAGTTTCAAGTGAGCATTTGTCACCATCTTCATCACTAGAATCTTTTATGCTTTCCTTTTCACTATCTTCTTGAAGAGCTTTTAGAGCAATGCTCATTTTCTTTTCTTCTTTCTCTTATTGTTCTTTACCACTTTACTTGATAGTGAGCTCATATGTTAAAAGCTTACTAATGAGCACATCGGTTGATAGAGTGGAGAGGTCTTAAGCTTCCTTAATTAAAGTAACATGAGATTCTCAATCCTTTTTAGGTAGGATTCTTAGAATCTTATTGTTTACCTCATCCTTAGAGAAATGTTTTCCAAGTTTCTTAAGGGTTGTGAGGAGAGCATTAAGATGATTTATCATCTCTGTGTTTGATTCATGAGGCTTCATTTTGAAGAGTTCATATTCATACATATGAAGTTGAACCTTCTTGCTTCTTACTTGAATGTTGCCTTCATAGTAGTTTTCTAAGGTCTACCACATTTCTTTGGTTGACATACAATGTTGAAGCTTGCCTCCTTCTTCTCTTGTCATTAAAGAGACTAGAGTAATCATAGTTTTTTTTATTTTTATGATTTTCTTTCTTTTGATTAATACTCAATTGGCTTCTTGTAAGAGTAGTTACCACACCATCGATGAAAGTTGTAGGTGGTTCCCAACCTGTTAGGATAATGTCCCAAAGTTTGATGGAATCAAAATTAAGATATAATTCTATTTTGAATTTCCAATGTGCATAGTCACTACCATCAAAGAATGGTCCAAGAGAAGAGATGTTTTATGATTCACTCCTTGTGATCTTGTATTCTAGTAATGAAGTACCTAGAATTCAAGCTTTGATACCAATTGAAAATGGTTATAGGTTATACCTAAACTATATCACCTTTTAATGGTTCCTATTAGACTAGCCGACCATCATTTCCACTGATGTGCCAACACTAATTAGTGGAGAGCCCTACTTCAGTGATATAGTTCACAAGCGAGAGTTCTCATTGGTGTTGTACCTTAATTAATGGTAAGGGACAACTGGCTTTGATACCAATTAAAAAGAGTCATAGAGGAGGGGTGAATAGGACTATCAAATAAAAATGAGAAATTAAAAGAATTTTTTGCAAGAATTGAATGGAAGTTGAGAAGGAAGAATAAAGAACATAAAAATTTAAGGAGTTCGAATTTAAAAATAATCCTATATCTCTATGTAACTTATCCCCAAGATAGGATTTTCAATCACCTACAATCTTATTCATAAGATTAAGATTACACAAGAGTTTTATGGCTCACTCTTATAACCTTACAACTTGAGTTTTCAAGGCTTACTCAAAAAACTAAAACCCAAGTGTTTCAATGGACAACACTTAAACCAATTCCTTTAGAAATAAATCTCACTTCCCTTCTAATCTAACCCAAGATTTAAGATAAAGAGAAATTCTATTTCTAACACATAACCAACTCTTATATAAACAATAAATTGTTTAAGAGAATTTGAGAGCTCAATGAATGCTTAATAAATAATGAATGATAAATAAGTTTCTTAACTTTCATTCAGCTCTAAAGGTGTTTATATAGACAAACACTAAAAAATATAGCTGCTGGAGGTGCAAATAATATGTTCAACATCTATATTTTAAATCATTGAAAATGATGTTGTCAGACAACTATTTATGGATTGAAACCGTGATTGGCTACTCAAGAAGTTTGAATTTGCCCATACTTTCTTTACAAAAGTTGTAGATATTTGAATTATATTTCCATATCATTTTGAATTACCTAAATTGGACTTCTATGGCTCAAGATATGTCCAAAGTACTAAGAGCTGTGCAATCTGAAATGTAGACTACTGTCAGACAGCTATACCCAAGTTGAACTCGTGATTTTCTATTAAATAAGTTTGAATTTACCTATACTTTCTTCATTAAATTTATAGATATTTGACTTATCTTTCCATATCATTTTGAATCATCTAAATTGGACTTCTGTAGCTTAGGATATGTCCAAAATACTAAGAGCTATGCAATATGAAATGCAGACTACTATCATACAACTATACACAAGTTAAAGCCGTGATTTGCTATTGAATAATTTTGAATTTGCCCATACTTTCTTCATAAAAGTTTTAGATATTGTACTTATCTTTCCATATCATTTTGAATCACTTAAATTGGACTTCTGTAGCTCAAGATATGTCTAAAATACTAAGGGTTGTGCAATCTAAAATGGCAGCTGCATATGTGGATTTCGACTTAATATTTGTATACCCAAATGAACTTGGATTTTGACAAGTAAGCCTAATTCAAAAAGCTTAAAATGTTTACTTCAAATGTGAAGAAGATAACTTTCTTATTATAAAGCTCTATAGATGTCAAAAGCCTTTTTGTATCTAAGAGGTTGAATTAGCCCAAGATTATCATGCTTCATTTTAACTTCCAATAGAGTCTTAACTTATACACACTTAAACAAACAAATTAAATGCTCAAAATTAAATTTGTTAAGATCAAAATTAAGATTGATTATTGCTAATGTCAACAAATAAAAATTGCAACAAAAATAAATAAATAAAAATGATAAAGTTAACATTTTTACCATAAAAACATAAACTTTCTGATAAAAATGCCAAATTTATAAAAAATGGCATTAATAAAAGAAAAATAAGTAAAATATAAAAAAATAATAAAAATTGTAGAAATAATAATAAAATAAATACAAAAATACAAAAATAAAGTAACAAGTTAAAATGATGCAAAAATAATGACAAAATGCAAAAAATGAATGCAAACACTCCCGAATTACACCCGAATAACCAACACCTTCTACATATCTTATTCTCAAACTTCATCATCATAAAAAAATCACAAATTTATCACAACAAAGTAAATAATAAGAATAAAATGCAAAAAAAGATTGGAAAATGCAATTAAATAGTAAAAAATGAAGAAAAATGCAAAAATGATGGTTTTTAATAATAAAAATAATAGGGAGATCCTCAGAGAGACTTTTGGCATATTAAATGGTTTTTTTTGTAGTTTTGAGTATAGGTCTGGTATATATATATATTTTATTTCTTTTGCGTTTCTTTATGGTTTTTCTAGGTTTCCACTAAGTCTGAGCACGCCGAGAAGACTTTAGAAGAAGCTTCCCCTATCTAACTGACAGGAATCCTTTATCATCAGATTTTTGGGGAGAATTTTCAAAATTTGAGTATCAAGAACAAGTCATTGCTAGATCCGATACAATAGCCTAACTATCCATAACACTTAACTTACAATCGAGAGCATAGGTGTTACACAACCATAACTTAGTAAAGTCCAGGGCTTTTTAGGATAGGTTAAAATGTAAAATATCCTTTTTAGCCTTAATAAAATGGTTAAGTTACCTATAAACGCTTAAGCTTCTAATTGTTTCAATTTAGACCAATTATTTTTTTCATTTGAGTCCCTCTCTCCATATCTATATCTATATATTTAGGGTAGAGATTTTTGCACTCCTTCTATTTATAAATATACTGCATTTAAATCTTTATATTAGATATAATGACTTTAGTACTCTTCAATCAAAAATAATATTTCTATCAACTTAAATTAATATTTGTAAAATTTTTATTTTATATTAATGTTTCACTACATATAATATTTTTAGTATTATATTCTACCATTTTATTAAAAATTTTAATAGAAACTTAAAAAATTAAATTCACCATTAACTTTTTTTCTATGTGGTATAATACCATTTTATTAAAAAATTTAATAGAAAACTTAAAAATAAATTCTTCGTTGAAATTTTTTTTACCATGTATAAGCACTTAAAATGTTAATACAATTAAAAATTTTAATACTAATATTTCACAACTAAATTCATAAAGAAATATAATTGTTTTATAATAAAATTTTAGCAATATAAGTTGAACACAAAACTAAAATATTATAACAAATTAATAAAATTATAATTGCTCTTATTTGCATTCAAGTTATTAATTTTGACCATATATACATAATTAAGTTAGTATTGATTATTGAGCAAAATACACTTCTCATAATTTAATGAAATAATAAAATATAATTATTTTGAATTAAAAATAATTTAAGTCATTTAAATTATAAATGAAGTCAAAGTGGAGTGCAATTATCAATAGGAGGAGTGCAAAAATTCATATCTATTAAGTTATACTTTAATTCAAACAAGATATTATATGTAAATGCAATGCATAATGAATATATATATACTTAGGGTTTAGGGTGTGTGTAACAATATTTTAGCCATTAAAGAGAAAAAAAATTAGAGAGAGAAGTAGTGGCCTAACAAATGACACATGTGGCGATGTGACAACATGTATCCCATTTTTATAGATAGAAAAATTTAAAAATAAAAATTTGACAAATGAGTTGTGACATAGGTTAACATAAATTGATAACTGGAAAAATGATGCTATGTAGTTTAGTGAAATTTAAATTAAAAGTGTATTTGAATCAAATGAATTTTCACAAAATTTTATGATTTTTTTTTTGTAAATTTAAGTGAATGTATTTGGTTTAAATGAAATCTTATAAAATTCATTTTGAATTCTTATTTCTTAATTTTGTGAAATTTTTTAATACTAAATCTATTTTTATTTATGAAAATATTGAGCTCTAAAGTTATTAAGCCAAAATTTTAATAAGTATTTATTTTTATATTTGAGTATTCACCCTAAAAATTAATGTGTCAAACCTTTAAAAATCCTAAATTATATATATATATATATATATATATATATATATATAATATATATATATATATATATATATATATATATATATATATATATATATATATATATATCATGTTGCGTATCATTAGCATTACTTGAATAATACAGCTTTTTTTTTAAAAAAAAAAAAAGTTGCATGAAATAATTGAGGAGGTCATGTATCAAAAATTAAGCCAATGTTCAAAAATGGTAACAAACGGACATTTGCTAATTTAATTGTTTAATTTAATTTAATAAAAAATTTGATTATAAATACTCAAATCTTCAATATCACTATCCACTTCAATATCACTCCCCCTTTATCTCTTACTACTTTTTTTTTTCAATATCTTTCTATAATTTCACAAAATTTACAGTTTTTTCTTTTATATTTCCTCATCATGGATGAGAATTTCAACAATTTTAATCCTTGTTTTAATGCTCCAAATATGAAAAATTTTCCTTTTCACAAAACCAAAACCTTCAAAATTTTCAATTTAATCCAAAATTTTCAAATCCTAATAATCCTCCAAATATGCAAAAATATCCATATCCCCACCCAATTATAATAATCCTCCAAATATACAAAATTATCCATATCCCTCACCCAATCCCAATTATCCACCGAATTTTTCATATCCATTTCCCATGTATCTAGGGCCGGCTTATTTTCTATATGTCCTAAATTTACAAAACCCACCAACTACATGTGAGTCAAGAAAAAATTTTGATTTTGGCACCAATGGAGAGAATGCAACACAAACAGATTCAATTTCGGACTCCCAAATACTATTATATTCAACTCAATAAGAGTTCTAAAATATTACCCTCACCAATGAACCAATGGAAGAAACTGATGGCAAATGTGCTCCATGGAGTATTGATGATGATAAACTATTTGCAAGTTCTTGGCTCACAATTTCCAACTGCAACATTACTGGTAACTCCTAAAGTGAAAATACTTTCTGGAAACGAGTCATTGACTACTTCAATAAAAATTGCAAATCTGGACCAACAAGAAAGGATAAAGTCGTGAAGGCACATTAACATTAGTTGAGTCAGCTGGTTCATGAATTTAACCAATACTAGAACAAATTGGTTGGAGAACGTCATAGAGGATGGAATGATGACCAATTGAAACAACATGCCCATAAGCTTTTCAAGCAAAGCAATAATAAGCACTTTATACATGAGCATGTGTGGGTGATGCTAAAAGATGATCCGAAGTGGAAAATAAATAATTTGTTCTAGTGTTTTTCCAAAAAAATAAGGATTAATGAAAGTGGTGCATATACATCTTCATCCAATGCAGATATAAGTCTTGACATTGATACAGTGAAGTCAAAATTTGTCCCATTAGTAAAAAACAAGCGAAGAAGGGAAAGAGAAAGGGAAAGTCAATAGTGAATGAAGAAAATAAAAATGCTGAATTTTAAGATTTTAGGAACATGGTAGAAGCTAAATATGATGAAAAAATTTGTTCTATGGATAATTTATCAAATAAGTTGGAGAATTATAATTTTTAAAGTGACTATGAAATCTTGCTCAAGGATACAATAGGAATGACCGAGCAACAATTTTAAATTCATGAGCATATGTATTCTATCCTTAAAGCTAAATATAATATCCCTAAGTTTAATTTTAATATAAAGTATTTTTAGCAATTACAATTTTGTGTGTTTTTATTTGAAGTCAAATTTTATTTATAATTTAATGTAGTTTTAATTGTAATGTCACTTTATGTGTAATTTTATGTTGTTTTATTTAAAATAAGTAAGTAGAATCTAGTTGTTGGAAAAGTAGTCATTGTAAAAGTAGCCATTGTAAAACTAGTTGTTGTAAAACTAACCGTTGTAAATCTAGTTGTTGGGAAAATCTAAGACTATATATATATATATATATATATATATATATATATATATAAGAAATTAAAAAAAATTTAGCTGATGAAATGAAGGACGATACTGATAAGCAAATTATAATGTTTCTGGAACAATCACAATGGAAAATGGAAGGCGAAAGTTCAAATGCCCATCAACAGAAGTGAAAGTATTTTGATCGAGAGTGTGAAGTCAACCATATTTGACTTTTCAATGATTATTTCTTCGACGAACCTGTTTATCCTTCAAATATATTTTGTCAAAGGTTTAGAATGAGAAAAGAGTTGTTCTTTCGTATTGTACAATCTGTTGAAAATCATTCAGAATATTTTCAACTGAAAGTTGATGCAGCTAAAAAAATGGACTTTCTATGCTTAAAAAATGCACTGCAGTTATTTGACAGTTAGCATATGGAGCATCAACTGACCATTATGATGAGTATATTAGAATTGATGAATCTATTGTGATTGAGTGCTTATCCCATTTTTGTCAATGTATCATTAAGATTTATGAAGCACAATACTTGAGGAGGCCCAATAATAGTGATGTTGAACATACACTTCAATTGCATGAAGAGCGATATGGATTTCCTAGCATGTTGGGTAGTATTGACTGCATGCACTGGCAGTGGCAGAATTGTCCAATTATATGGAAAGCTCAATTTACTCGAGGTGATGAAGACGTTCCCACAACAATGCCAGAAGCAATTGCGTTAACAGACTTATGGATATGACATGTATTTTTTTTGGCATTGCAAGTTCTAACA
This sequence comes from Mallotus nudiflorus, assembly GCA_947683625.1. Lineage (NCBI taxonomy): Eukaryota > Viridiplantae > Streptophyta > Magnoliopsida > Malpighiales > Euphorbiaceae > Mallotus > Mallotus nudiflorus. The sequence goes on from CANTUR010000369.1 coordinate 734,095, forward strand.
ATGACATCAGTGTGCTCAACCAATCTCTATTATGTAGTGACGTATTGCATGGATATGCTCTCGATGTTCAATTTACAGTTAATGGAACACTGTATCAAAAAGGGTATCATTTAACAGTTGGAATATATCCTGAGTAGGCAACATTTGTCAAAAGTTTCACATATCCAAAAGATCCAAAGAGAATGATATTTAAACAAATGCATGAGGTTGTAAGGAAAGACGTTGAGTGAGCATTTAGAGTGCACCAACAGTGTTGGGCAATTATTCGTGGCCCGATTCGCTTTTGTCACAGAAAAAAATTGAAAAATATAATGTACACATGCATCATATTATATAATATGATTGTAGACGACGAAGGAGATGAATAATAGAATACAATCCTTGTGAGCACAGGTTTCGTCAAGGAATTTTAAAATTACCTTTAATGGAATGCATAACTACGTGATCGTGAAGTCCATCATCAACTTTGATTGGATTTGGTTGAGCATATTTGGGAATGATTTAGGGACAATAACAATTAAAATTAGTGTTTTTAGTTTTATTATTTATATTTGTATTTTGAAAAAATTATGTTGTTTATTATCGAGATTGAATCAAATGTTTGTTTTAATTAATATTGATTATGTAATTTTTGAAAATAAATAAACAATTATAAGTTAGAAATATTTTAATTAAAAATATTTTAATTATTTTATATTAAAAATTTAATCTTTTCACAAAAATATTACCAATTATATATTTTAATTTGCCTTAATATGATTTTAGTATCTAAATAAAATAGTTTTTTAAATATGTAAAAGAATTATTAAAATAAATATGTGATTTGATAGTGAGTTTAGACTATTATACTTTTTTTTAGTATAATTAAAAGTGAATAAAAGTGTAATAAATGAGGGAATAATATGATATGTCCATTATTCTGTACAGAGTGTGAACCGAGGTGGATGCACTAAGTAAGGGTGACAAGTTGAGGGTTTTAAGTGATGAAATGAAAGATATTATAATGGGATCCGCTATTAAATTTGGGTACTGCAGATGCAAATAACCCACAGTTTTTGTCTCCAAAATTTCTGGCCAAAATTCTATCATTAGCTCTCTTTGCACAGCCAAACTATAGGAAAAAAAAATGGCAACTCTCGCCCTTCACTTGTCTCGTCTCCGCCACCACTTCCCTCTCTTCGCACCTTTAGTTTCTCACCACTCTCTCATTCTCTCCAAACCCCCTGCCTTTTCCCTCTCCTTCCCTCGCAATTTCCACCTAAGCTTTTCTTCGTCCTGCTTCTCCCGCCGCCATTTTTCTGTGCTTGCTTCAGCTTCAAAATCTCAAGGTGACTCAAATCTTTATTTATTTTTAATTATATTTATGATTGCTTGTTCGTTTGATGTTTCATTATCACTAAAATTGGAATGTTTTGGTATTACTGAACAACATAATATATAATATACTTCCTTGTTTTGAACATTTTGTCCAGAGTGGAGTATCAATAGTAATCATGGAACTATTGATGAAAGATACGATGTGATTGTGGTTGGAGGAGGACATGCAGGTTGTGAAGCAGCCCTTGCATCTGCTCGTTTAGGGGCAAAAACTCTTCTCCTCACCCTTAATATTGATCGAATAGCATGGCAGGTTATCAATTTCACCACTAATTTACGTTTAATTTTAGTCATACTCTCTTGAATGCTGTACTTCTTCACTGGAACAACAATTTTTATCATTGTCTTTTTTTGGACCAAATTTGTAGTTTCTGCTGTCATCATGAATTCCAATTAGCATTCCGTGAATGATAACTCCTGCTTTAGGACTTCTAACCAAAATAAAATGACTAAAGGAGAATTTAGATTGAAGCAGTGTGACAATAAAGACCTTGTCCTAAGTTTGGTAATTGATTATCCATTTATCAATGGACTTGCTTTTCTGGTATATGTTTATGGACATACATGATGCAGAGAATATAATTGTTTCTTTTTTGTTAAGCTTAGAGTTTGGTACTAGATTTTCTTTGTACATGCACATACAATAACGAAGCAAGATAGTGTTTCAAATTTATTGTGATAGGAATTTTTTTGCACAGCCTTGCAACCCAGCAGTAGGTGGACCTGCAAAATCTCAATTAGTTCACGAAGTGGATGCACTTGGAGGTGAAATTGGGAAGGTTGCAGATAGGTATTGTCTAAAAATGTCATATAGCTATTACAATATTGTTGGTCTTAATGTTACTCTCTTTTTGGTGGTTGTTATTATGCATATTCTGGTGATTTCGAGCACAATATTTAGGAGTTTCTTAATATGCTTTTATCACTATCGATGTTACTAAAATGTGGATTGCTTTAGTATGTAGAATGCAAACATGAAACAATCTTTTTTTAAAATGCGACAAAGTTGGGGTAGGCTTCTTTGGGATGATTCATGTGAATAAAATGCAATTTTCCATAATATATGACTTAATTCTATATAACTAATTGTATAAATGTTATATTTTGTTAATAAGTCTACAGGCCTCGAGACACACATGTGGACTTAGGTTGAGCCCATGTAACGCAAAACCAATTGATTTTTGTTAATCAATTTACACCACTTATAAGCCACTTTATTGCATTGCACTTTTCCAAAATGGGCAGGTCTTAAACATGAGTGCAGGATCATTGCTCTAATACCATGTTAACAAGTCCATGGGGGCACTTATATTTTGTTAATAAGTCCATGGGCCTCGATAATGTTGGCCAATGCACACACATGTGGACTTAGGTTGAGCCCATGTAACAAAAAACCAATTGGCTTTTGTTAAGGTTCAATCTTCTCTACTTATAAGCCACTTTATTGCTTTTTGTGACCTGTCCAACTCCAGGTCTTAAACACGAGCCTAGGATCACCGCTCTGATACCATGTTAACAAGTCCACGGGGATGCTTTCGGGCCTCGAGAGTGCCCATGCACACATGTGGACTTAGGTTTAGCCCATGTGACACAAAACGAATTGACTTTTGTTAAAGTCCAATCTACACCACTTATAAGCCATTTTTGTGATTTGCACTTTTCCAATGTGGGATATATTCTTCAACATATTCAAATACTTTAGTGCTATTAGAATGGCTCAATCCCAAATTCTTTAGCATTGAATAACATAACTAGAGAAGTAAGATCATGGCCAGATTTTGAAACAGAGTTATTCAAGTAAGAAATTAAGAGAATTTTTTTTGGGGGTGGGTGTGTTTTTGTGGTGATGGTTTTTTTTTTGGGGGGGGGGGGGGGGGTGGTGTTGGGAGTAGGTCTAAACAAAAAGATCCATTAGACAAAATCAAACCTAAATTGATGAAAATGAATTGAAAAAATGTGGTTAACTAAAATTATGGGTTACAATTAGGTTTCTAATTTTTAAAAATCGATGGTTGAATGAATCAAGAAATAAACCGAAGTATATGTATACATATATATTTTATATGTTTTTATATATAAATATTATGGATAAAATGAAAATATTTTATATTTTTAGCTATTATTTGTTATAAATTTATAATGAAAGCCTTTAATACAATGTCTTATTAATGTAAAAATTAAAAATAATTATTGGTGCTAAATATTTGATAAAAAGTAATTATGAATATTAGTGAAAAAAAGTCATTGAACGAAACTAGAAAAAACTGATTAACTGGTTAACTAATTTATGGTTAACAATTGTAGACAGTACCCAGGATATTGTATTACCATTAACACAAGGAGGGAAAGGAAAATTAGAGACACATGCCTTCTGAGGCCTAAGCCAAATAACAAAATCAATGTCCCGTACATAATGCCTTATAAAATAACTAGTTATAAACATGTTTCTTTGTATCGTGTCTTCTAAATTAGAAAGATGCCTACAATTGCTATACAAGAAGAAAACTAATTCCTAGATGCAAAAAGATCCTAATGAAAATTAAGTAGCTTGATAGTAAGCTATATTTTCTAATAATTGCATAAAATTCCTACATGAACAAATTTACTAGAAAAAATTAATTATTTGTTTAAAATTAAGTATTAAATCAAAATACTTCCTAAAGTCTTTTGCTTGTGTTGCATCTCAATGCAGTTTCCCAAAATTGTTTCTAAGGTGGTAACTTAGAAAACCATGAACTTTCACTCTTGGCTTGGTTTGGTTTTAATGGAGTTGCCATTGAGTAAATGATATAAGGGATCGAATTGGATAGCGATACTAGGACATGCATAAGGCAATCATAGCAGTGAGTCTTTTTTGACTTTTAGTTTTGCCATGTCTTCAATTTTGACCATGGGGTTTATTGAGAGCATTGTTGGTAAATGGTTCTGAATTTAACTTGTAATTGCCATTTTTGATGCTTTAGGTGTTATTTACAAAAGCGCGTGTTGAACATCTCAAGAGGTCCTGCAGTTCGAGCTTTGCGTGCACAAACTGACAAAAGGGAGTATGCTATACAAATGAAAAATATAGTAGAGAGGCAAGTTAGTGCATTTAGTTTTCTTTATTTATCTTTCTTGTACCCATTTAATTTTCTTCGACGAGGCTTATAGAAAATATCTTTTCTTATTTTTTAGAAGTGTTGGATTGATGTTGCTAATTTTCTGCTGCATCTCAACTTTTCTGAAGAGTTGTTTTGTGTCTGGGTGGTAAAACTATTTTAGTTCTTTTTATTTTTTGTGGCCTTATTTTTAATGGGTTACAACTGAAAAATGTTTGAAAGATGTTATGCCAGGTACATCGCGCATGGAATGATGGGAGTTACTGAACTTAATTTTGCCTTGGGATGTGACATGTTTTGCTTCTTAAACCAAAAACCTAGGCCCTTGAAATGACTGATGCTGCATTTTAAACAATGCATGATGACTGGATGGATGAAGCATGCAAGGTTATTTCTAATGACAAGCTTGAAAATTTAGACAAGATTTTTGAGGAGGTGAGAATAAGGAGTTAACACTATGATTGGATAGCAAAGTAGGGAGGAAAAAAAATAACTGGGAAAGGAGGAAAAAAAATAACTAGGAAAACTAAGTATGATGAAATGGAAATAATAGTATACTATCTTTCCCTATTTTGTCTAGATGAAGGGAAATAAAAGGTATTTCCCTCCTTTTCTAAAGATAACAATGGCTATTTTATAATTTTCTAATACAAAAGAAAACCAAAAATAAAGGTTTGTAGGAATTCACTTTTCTTTTTCTTTTTTTCCCCTCTTATGAGGCCTTATTTGTTATCTATTTTGGAAAGAAAGGGAAATTTGAACCCAAGTAGAAAGTAAACAGTATTTTCTTTCCTCTTTGTATTTCCTTCCTTATCCAAACAAGGAAAAATGTCACATGACAGTAATTTTCCTGAAAATAGATTAACAAAAAGAAGCATACACTTACTTTTGTTAAATAAAAATTAGTTTTTGTCTTACTTTTGTGATGAAGGGCGATGGTATGTAGGTTAGTTTTGCTGAAGTGTTTTGTTATTTTGACTTTTCACTTGACCATGACATCCCCATTTTAGATGCTTGAACACAGTATAGTTGGGCAGGTTATTTACATTTCCTTCATTTTCTTTTAGTCTAGCTTAAAGGAGGTGTCTGTGAAGGCAGGAGTTAGTCTCTTGTTCTGCTTGCAAACGTGATAATTATTACTTTCTATATGAAATTACCTTATCATTTTAAAGTGTAAAAGCAGATTTGGAAAATTACAATCACTTCCCTTTTTAATTCTTTGATTTATCAAATATTCATCTCATTGATCCCTTGTGTGGATTTCGAAAATGAAGCTTGGATGGGGGATATAATATTTATCAAAATATGTTTTGACAATGCATTGAGTATCAATCTTCTTCTAGAGACCTAAAGAATGTTGTGTTTTTCCTTATTCAGGTATAAGCATTTTTCTATCTATGTAAAAGCATCAATTACATCCATATGGTTGATGCTATTTTCTGCTTCTTTTAACATTTGTTAATATGATTGATAGGAGGCTTTCTCTTTTTCTCAGTTCTAATTGAAATTTCAACTGTGAATTGATCTGTATATCTCCATTTTCCTTTTTTTTTTTAAATATACTTTCCTCAGTTGATTATTGTAATTGCAAATGCCTGTGTGTCTACCAGCTAATCAGTGTTATGTATTTTGCATTTCAGCGCACCAAACCTTTCTATCAGAGAGGCAATGGTAACAGATATCTTACTAGGAAAGAATGACAATGTGGAAGGTGTTCGCACTTTTTTTGGGATGAATTTCTATGCTTCTTCGGTTATTCTCACAACTGGAACTTTTATGAGTGGTAAAATTTGGGTTGGTAGAACTTCTATGCCTGCAGGAAGAGCAGGCGAGTCAGCTTCACAAGGACTCACAGAGAACTTGCACTACCTTGGATTTGAAACTGATCGGTTAAAAACTGGAACTCCGGCTCGTGTGGACATTCGTACAGTTGATTTTTCTGGGTTGGAACCTCAGCATGGGGATGAAGAGGTTCTCCCATTTAATCTCATATGTAGGTTCTCTAGATTAGGTTATCATAATTCCAGATTTCTTGAAATTTTACAAAGAGATCAAAGTTACACGTTAGAATATAATAGTTTGTTTTGTTTATCCTGGCCATATCTCTTTTCTTTACCATTACATGCCCCATAAATTTGTACACCACATTGTCATGTTCCGGATTTGATTCTTTTTAGTACTTAGAAAAATTATAGAGATAAGGAGGATTAACAGGGTTTGAATCCCTGACGTGCTATGGTACGAGGCAGGGCTTGTCCATTGGTCGACTGAATCAATTATTTGAAATTAGTTGTTGCTTCCTTAGGCTTGCTTCCTTCCGTAGAGATGGAAAACTGTTACTGTAAATGTCATTGGCCCCAAGAAAGAGAAAATATTGTATAAATCATGAAGAAGTTGCATTTTTATTTAACATTTTAGTTAGTTTTACATTTCCTCTTTCCTGATTGTGAGTTGATTATGTGCAGGTCAGCTGGTTTAGTTTTGATCCTGATGTACACATTGAAAGGGAACAAATGTGTTGCTATCTGACGCGTACTACAAAAATCACTCATCAGCTTATAAAGGAGAATTTGCATGAAACTCCAACTTATGGAGGGTGGGTTGAGGCAAAAGGGCCCAGATACTGCCCTTCGATTGAAGATAAGGTACAATGTAGTTCATATCTCCTTTGACATATCATCCCCATTTTCTCAATTTTTTTATTATTAAATTTCCTTCCTTTTGTTGAATAAACTATATATGTTCATACAGGCAAACACTTACATAGTAATTGTTTGATATCCCTTTTCACTTTACCTCACTGTACTAATCTCCATTCCCTCTCTTTGTTATATTCTTATTTACTATGATTTTCAAATTCACTATATTTTACGAATGAATTCACAAAATAACTGTTCTCTGTCCTTTCAATTCTTTCATGTACTCGCTATTTGAATCATAAATTTGTGAAACCAGCCTGTAATACAAACTTACTAATCAGAGAAAAGAACAGTGGTGATATCCTCTCTACATTAATTAAAATATGTTTCGATAGTTTCAACAAAAATATCTGCAGGGTACAGTAGACTTCATTGGTGCTGTACTGGACATAAGAAGTAAAATGTATGGGAATCACCTTCCTCTGCTGGTTATCTTCTTTTCAATTTTCATAAATATTTTTGCCCTTCCTCTGGTATTTCCTGCTGCTTCTCGGCCACCATCTGTTCCAAATTGCTCTCATGATGAGCCTTGGTTTGCAAATGTTGGGATGATTGCCTCATGATTTGAATTGATCAAATTTGACAAAACTCAACCAGTCAAATTGCAAAGCGGGAACAACATTGAACTACTGCAAAAAAAAAGGTCTTATTTCCTTGAAGAACATTGAGTTGGGCATCTCTTTTTTGCTGTAGGACATATGCAATTAAGATTTACCCTTTAGTAATTTTGCCATAGGTATCTTTTGTTTAAATTGAGGAAGGGGCTATTTTATGTCTGATAGTGAGAGTTTACGAGAAAATGAGAGATTTGCCACAAAATAATGAAGGTGATTTTGTGTGTTTAGTTAGTCAGAAGAAATGAGAGAGCGAAGAGGAAAATGAGTAAGAGTGTGAATGACATTTATGAAATGATTCCTTAAAGAATTATCAATATGCAATTTTTCTAACGTTGATGTATTTGGCTAAAGACACTATAAAATTTTGGATGATTGAAAATTTAAACACAGATTAGTTTGAAATTGAAATAGTATTTTTTAAAGGATTTAAATGGCCTGAGTAGTGAGTACGCTAATGTTAAACAATATTGTGCGGGTAACAAAACTCCAATATTGTAAAATCACAATAAATATCAGGAGGTTTTTAACTTGTTTAGTATTGATTATAAATAAGATTGGATTGGAAAGTGGTCAGTAATTAGTTTGAAAAAGAAAAGGGTGAAGCTTAGTTGATAGGTGATTCTCTTTTTTTTTTTTTTTCAGGAAATTAAAACAAATTTATAAAAACAAAAAGGGACATAGTTTTGAAGTGAGTTTTCTTCACATTAAAGAATATGCCATTTGGCAATTTTTTCTCAGTTGACTGACAGAAAATTCTAAATTTCTAATGTACTATTTTGTTTTTTCTTTATTCATTGGAGGCCCAATGGGCTACACTACGAGAGGCAACCCTCCTCACAAAGCACCCACTGTAAAGGTGATAAATCCCTCCAAATATTGGTAGATGGGGAAACTTGAACTTGAAAATATCCCTATTCCCCTAGTCTCACACCAAACACAATGTGAGGAGACCAACTAGGCTAGGCATGATTAGCAATAGACTATTTTGTTAACAGCAACAGAAAGCATTGATATATTTTGGAACAATGAGTAACTGCTAGTTATCATACCCTAAGCTCAATAGGCAAATAAATCACCCAAAATTTTTCAAATGAATGTTTAAATAGAACGGATGAAATTGAATTTAACTGCTTTTGTCTTATGTCAGTAGTTTAACTTTAAATCTTTAGCAAGGTTCACTAATTTTACTTATTTTTATCGATCTGCTTCTGTCTTTTAAAAGGTTTCTAAGTCCACATATTTTATGATGACTTCGGACTGAGACAAACCTCAATTTTCTGAACTTTTGCATTTAGTGGTTGCTAGGTTTGAAAATGTTGGCAGTCTGTGGATAGTTAAGTTCCTCTAGTTTTTTGTTCCCATGTTAAATGTAACCTAAGTTAGAACAAAATTCAATTCAAATTACTGTTCATGAGAAGTTAAGCCTTGCTTCCCTTTGTTTAATCTTTAAAGTTTAACCTTATGTGCTTTTATTATTATGTTTTGTTTTTGCTCATTTTCTTATTTTATATATATATATATATATATATTTAGCACCTACCATATGATATCTAAGGGCCACAAGCTTGCTTATTCCTACTTCTCTATGTTTTTCCTGGAGCATTACTTGGGTGTAACACTGACTCCCTATAATTACTGAAAATAACACTACATCTACAAGAAAATAGTTAAACTGAGATTGTACTGCAATGTCACAATTATATTTGAATAATTATGTCATACCCACTTTTTTTTTTTTTCTTTTCTCTTCTTCTTCTTTTACTAGACGTTGGAAGAAAAATATTGGTGTAATTCGAAGGACTTCTGAGCATGACACTTAAAAGTTTTACTAATGTTTATGTTTTTCCCCTGTAGGCTTCTGTGATCAGATCTGGAATCCTAATTTTTCAACCTGATAGACCCTTATTTTCTGCAAATTAAACTTAAAATAGATTAACATAATTCTGTCCTACACTATTCTCTTAGATCTCTCTCAATTAAACAAGAAAATAAAATAAAAAATAAATAAAGATGGTTGCAATATGGAGGATAAGGCATCCTCCTTCCTGACCAACCAACACAAAGCACAATTTCAAAAAACATTAGCAATTTAGCATCCTTGCACTGCTGAACCTTTTTTTTTTCTTTCTTTTTTTTTTTTTTAATCTTATCTTAAACCAAAACTTGTACAATATGGGCATATCTAATGCTCCTCAAAAATATGGAAAAGATGGTTCCAAATAGCAAAGGCCTGCATGATGTAGAAACAAATGGAATGAGATATGTATGCTTCCTACACATAATGCACCAATAAGGAGATGAAGCCTAACGGATGAGCGCTTTCTAGTTTCTACAATTCTTTTGTATGTAGGTCATTCTAGTGCTAAGTAGCAACATAATTGAGCAGAAAAAAAAAAGCAAGATTAGAGTAGCAAATGAATATAAATGATTTGTTATGACTATTTTCTGTAGGTTTGTAAAATTCAACCTTGTCTTCATATTTGCTGACTTCCTTCCTTTGGTGCAATCTATGAATGCATTCTTCCTCTTCTTGATGTTTAAATTTTTGGGGTTTCACTCATGGTGATGTAGTATGATGTTGCGTTGGTAGGACAATAATAAGTTTCTGTTGCTGCTGTATTTCTACTTTTACCTCATGCAATGGGGCATTTATTAACCAGATACTATGTTGGTGTGTTATGGAATTTACTTCTACCTTTTTTCCCCAGATTGTGAGGTTTCAAGATAAGGAATCACATCAGATTTTCCTCGAACCAGAGGGTCGGAATGTGCCTGAGCTATATGTGCAGGTCATATACAGCATTTCTGTTTTTTTTTTTTTTTTTTCCTTTCTTGAGAAATTATATAATAGATAAGAGCTGGTTGTGAGAAGGAATATGAATCTACTTTGTCGATAATATATAGTTTTGTTGTCAATTTGAGGTTAAAAAAAAAAATTTAAAAAGTAAAATTTGTGCCCATGTTCTACTATGTCTCTCTGTCTTGCCTAGGTAATGTGATTAATACAATCCTCAAGGTGCTACTGCTGCATTTGAAAGGTTCTAGAACTTTTGTCTTGTTTGCGTTTTCCTTAAATGTCATGCATATCTTCTACTGAAATTGGATGGCAAGCAATTTTATGCACATCTGTTTTGAAAGTGTGAACTTTAATATACTTACAAATTTGTTTTGACTTTCACACTTCTAATATTTGAGACCTTAAAAATATTATTTTGGAATTCCACAATTTGATCTTTTCAGATATGATTAAACTTGAGACAGATGCTATCAGAACTGATAGAATTTGCTATGCACCACCTGAACACCTTTGTTGTTTTTTTTTATATAAAGAAAAATTCCACCCATCTCCCTAAGGAAACTACATTTTCATATTATCTCTCTCTTTCTCATGCAGTTAATGCCTGTAGGACATTTTTTGTAAGTGAGCATAAATGATATTGTTTATCATTTATGATACCAATCATGAAACTTCAGTTGTAAACAATTCTAAAATATAATATATTATTCTGCAAATGAATAAATTCCTTGTTTATGTGATTCCAAAAAGTCCTCTGCATCTAGTCTTCAAGAAAGTTGTGTAGAAAATTGAAGGTGTAGATTTTGGAACGAAGCTAGATTCATTATTGGAAGAGAAAAAAACTATGATATGACCACCTATAAGTGAGTCTGAGAGTTTAAAGAAGCAAAGAGAAGTAGTTGTGTTCCTTTTCATGTTTGTCTCATGTTGTTTGTTGAAGAATGTTTTCAAACATCAATTTTATGTTGGTTGACTTGTGAAAAGTTGGGTTTTGACAGCAATCTCCATTATCACCATGGGTTACCACCAACATATCTCCGTTACATGACTAACATCAGCTATCAGCAGATACCAAGTACTTCTTCCTTGTTGAATGCAACATAATTCTGTCCCTAAATGGTCACATATTTTCCTTGTAGGGGTTCTCGACTGGTTTACCTGAGAGATTACAATTGCCACTCTTGAGAACTTTGCCTGGACTTGAAAATTGTTCGATGCTGAGGCCTGCATATGCTGTGGAGTATGATTTCCTGCCTGCACATCAATGCTCTAGGTCTCTAATGACAAAGAAGGTTGAAGGGCTTTTCTTCTCTGGTCAGATAAATGGGACAACAGGTTATGAAGAGGCTGCAGCCCAGGTTACCATCTATTATTACAGAGCTTCTAATTTTGCCTATATTACAGAGTTTATTACTTCACTTGATGAAAAGAATGTTTTTTTTCCTTCAAAGTTTTAACAAATTTTTCCTAGTTCTTTTCTCTTATATTTTGTTTTACTTCACATTCTGTAGGGAATTATTTCTGGTATTAATGCTGCAAGACACTCAGATGGTAAGCCTTTCATTGTTCTTGAGAGAGAAAGCAGTTATATAGGCACCTTAATTGATGATCTGGTAACCAAGGATCTTAGAGAGCCATACCGTATGTTAACAAGGTAATTGACTTCAAACATTTATACTTGTATCTGTATATGCTTTTGAATTTGTTGTGATTTGTTGATATGATTGTGTATGTGCATTGAGAAGCAAATCTGATGACTAATGATTTGATGTAACAATGAGCTATGGAGTATTTTTTGGAACATATGTACTGTTGTTTTTGTCTTCATTTAAATGAATAAATACTTGTGTTACATCTCAATTTGTATGAAACTATTTCAACTGTTATATGAGTAGATAGAAGATTGTTTTATTCTTTAAGTTTTAAATTTTAGGATGGGATGATGTTTGAAATTCTCATTAATTTTGAGTTGTGCTATTCCAATAATTTCAAAGCATGACAATTTTCTTAAAGAAAAAGAATATGCCTGAGTGTAATTAACACTCTAAAATACTTGACTAAGAAAAAGTTATAGCATTTGACAAAGAAAAAAATTATATGGTGTGGTTATTCACACTCCAAATTTCTTGAATGCATTTGATAACCTTCTTTATTTAATTAAATGATATTGCCTATGAATTCTTTTCCTTTTTTAAGCATTCATAATTCCTCCTTAAACAATGATTTGAAGGAAATTCTAAAATTTAAATATTATAATAATTATATGGTTTAATAATTAAAGGAAAAATACTTATAGCTTTCTTAGTTGTACTTGTTACAAAATTGCTTAAACTAGATATTTACTATATATATATATATGGGTGTGTGCAAGTGTGTGAGGCCTTTGTTTTTGTTGTCATTTTCCTTTTTTTTTTTTTGTCCATGCAAATGCTCTAGCTAGACCAACTGACAAGATGTACTTGGTTAAACAAAATCTCCATTCAGAATCTTCATTGTGAAAAGAATTTAATACAATGGAATGGAATAGCTTCTGTTTAAGTTTAGAGACGGACAGTACAGTCATCAAGTTATCATTATCATTCTGCATATATGATTTGTTTCTCATGTTTGAAAAGTATTTATGAAAGTAAACATCAAAGGAGCACCAATTTCAGAAGTGAATAAGCAGAAATCTTAGAAATTAACAAGTATTAAATATATGTCATGTTTCTTATTTCTATAAATTTTGTAGTCATGTGGGAAATCTAGTTTGTGGCTCCCTTTTTTTCTTCAACAATGAATGCTTATTATGACAAACAAATTGTCTTGGTAATAAAATGAATCATAAGTGATGTAGAAAAGCTACTAATTAAACTCGAAAATGTGTTGGAAGTATTGTCATTTTTATGTGATGTTCCAATATTTTTGTAGTAGTGTTGCAATGTAGTGAATGTGGTTTTCTATTCTCAGACTTCAAAAAAATAAATTTTACTTGGAATGGTATGCATTTTTCCAGAAGCATATTTGACCACTTATTTTCTTCCATCTCTCAGCCGCTCTGAACACCGGTTACTTCTGAGATCCGATAATGCTGATAGTCGTCTCACACCATTGGGTCATGAAATTGGGTTGATAGATGATAGACGGTGGCAATTATACCAAGAAAAGCAAGCTCGAATTTCTGAGGAGAAAAAGCGTTTAAAAACTATCAGGATTTCAGGTTTGTATTTTTTAATCTCTCGCAGCTAAGGAGAAATAGCTCATTAGAAAAATGGAAGAATATCTTCATACAGCTCAACTCAACTGAGCCTTAATCCCAATATCATTAATTGGGCTTGGCTATATGGATTCTCTTTTCTCCATTCTTCACAATCATTGAAGAGTAATAATTTCACATGAAAAGGAAAAAAAAAAAACAGAAAATGCATTTCTGTGGCTGTTTGTTGTTAACATACTTGAGTGTTATCTTAAGAAAATGAAGCAGCAGCAAATGAACTGTGAATTAACTGTTGATATGGTGTCTTAAATAAATAAATAATTAGCAGGCAACGGAATAAATTTGCCAAGTAATAAAGCTTTGCTAATACAACAGCTGTTGGATTTTGTTTCAACTGGTATTGGTTGTTTTTTGGCTGAGCAGTCAACAAAAGCAGTTCCTTTGTTGGCAAGAATTGAGAATCTAATAGTTCTTGAGCTGTATGAAGTTACTTGAGGCTATTCATTGGAACATTTTAGAATCGATAATAAAATTCTCTCATATTCATTTCCTCTGATTCTGCTTTCCTCTCCTTATGTGACTTTCAATTCCAGTTTTATCTCGTTTTTCATCCATTTTTAGCTAATTTTTAGTTGTCGGTCTTATCTCTGTTTTCTGAACTCTGATTCTGTTGATGGTCCTAAAAAACACTTTCTTAATTGCTGATCTGTTCTGATCCTAAGAGTCCTTTGCTGTGCGAGGAGGATTTTGTGGTTATTGTTGTCAATATTTTAAAATTTTGCCAACAAACACTATGGAAAGAAAGAAAGCGATTTCTTTGTTGAGTTTTAAGGATTTATTAATGAAGATTTATGTCATTAAGTAGTGCTTTCTTTATTATGATGTATAGGAGGAGATTTGGCTGCTGAGATTACTTGTCTGTCCAGACAGCCAGTGAAGGACTCTTCAACACTGGAGAGTCTTTTGAAGAAACCACACATCCAATATGAAGTTCTTGATAAGCATGGTTTTGGTAATAAGCTCTTGTCTAGAGAGGAGAAAGAGTGTGTTGAGATTGATGTGAAATATGAAGGCTTCATCATACGTCAGCAGATCCAACTCCAGCAGGTTTATAATAATTCCTATGTTGTGTGCCAAGGGATAAGAAATTTATTTTATACTTGTACTTGGACATGTATTATGTAGCTTATATGCAGTATTCTTTATTGTATCATGTGAACTGTTGTGTGTCTACTTGTAGATGGCGCATCAGCAAAATAGAAGACTTCCGGTGGACTTAGATTACTATGCAATGACAACTTTATCCCTAGAAGCACGGGAAAAACTCTCCAAGGTTTGTACTGTGAATAAATATGGTCACTTTGATAGACTTCTGTAACATATCCTATCAATTTGATCAAAAGTGTTAGAATCTTAAGATACTTTATTTGGGATCTTGGAAAGTTGTCTGATTGAGATTCGCTAGTTACATCATGTTTGGTGCAATTTGTTTCTGTCTGCATTTTTACAGTGCTGTTTGTCAGTATTTAGCTCTTCAGTGTTCAAATTTTTAAGCAATGAAATCAATATTGTGCATGATAATTTTACTGTTCATGTACAAATGCCCTTATTTCTTTAAACCAATATATGAATCCCCTTGACAAAGTTGGAAGTCCACTTGATGTGAAATGAAATAATTATATTTATTATGATTTTCGTATGTTTCTCACGTTATAACAGATTTGTGATAGTAACATTTTTTAAAGAATTTTTTATTCTACATGTGCTTGTTAGATGAATACTTGGACCAAGTTTGACATGGTTGCTAGCATATTGCTCTGAAGTCGAATAATTTACTGGTGCATACAAATTGTGGCCAACCTACAAATCTCATAATGTCTGGAATTTTCAATTATAATCACAAGCACTATATCATTCTTTGGACTAGGTATATGATGAGATAAATATGATATAGATCACTTTCCCTTTTTTGTGGTCCTGGTGTCAGTTCATATTGAGAAAATTCATGTGTTTGAATTTGAGCTCTTTGTTACTGTTGATTGAAATATTTTAAGTTCTGGACAATTATGGTCTGTTTAATTGTAATTTGCTCATCCTATTTTCAGGTTAGGCCACAAACTATTGGTCAAGCAAGCAGAGTTGGTGGGGTGAGCCCCGCTGACATCATTGCACTCCTTATAATCCTTGAAGCCAACCGGAGGAAAGCTCAGGATCAGAAGAGGCATAAAATACTAAATTCTGCTGTGACAGACAAAAATCCGATTTCTGATGTTCCCTTGGAAGAGAGAATCAATTCTTGATATCTTCCCAGTTGTGCTACTGGTCAAATTCTTGGTTTTGTCAGTTTCAGAATTATGTCAAGCTGTATTACACTCGGCTTTTCAGTGATGTTCAGGTTTGAAGAGGATGTATATCGAAGCTGGTTGGTGAAGCTTTTATTGGCACATTTTTTCTTTTGCTGTCAGTTTGACATGCACAAAACTTGAAGGTCAGTACAGAAGCCTAACCACAATAGTGATAACAGCAAGTGTTATTAAACGACGAACTTTATATGCATTTAACAATTACACGTAATTTTCCTTGCAGTTTTCAGCCAGCAAACCTTTTTTTTTTTTAATCATAAAATCAAATTTGTAAATATTTATTGCTCTCTGTCACATCTTTAGGTGTTCAACTATTGACACAAATGCATCAAGGTCTCTCCTATAGCTGAAGAGAGCGAGAGACGATAAAATTGATTCTATGCGCCTGATTATTTGAGTGGATTGCATAGACAGCTTTTCGGAAGCCGATTATAATTTGCGGGTGATTCAATTCAGCTAATACCATTGATCTCAAATGCTGGAAACACTGTTAGAAGATGGGCAAAAGTACAACTGAAAAAGAAATGTTGTATCTTTGTAATTATAGTCATGATGCAAAAATACAAACTGCATTGTTAACTAGCTGCTGTAGTTTTTAGCATGCCATATTGGCTTCTTAGGTAGGGTTGTGCATTGGGTGGGTCGGGCGGGTTCGGAAGGATGGACCTAACAATCGAGCAGGTTTGGAAGGTTATTAATGGGCAGCAAACCGGCCAATTTGAAAAAGTAAAAAATTCGGTTCAGAAATCCTAAATTATTGGGTCGGATCAAATTGGACTTTTATGGATTGGGCATTAAAAATAAAAGTTCAAAATGAAAATAGAAATGTGTAATATAATGGGTCGAGTCCATTATAAAAAATAAGATTCAACTCTTTACATAACAAAATAAACATACAAGGCTTTTGACTCAAAAACTAAAAATTTTAATTTCTATCTAATACTATTTCTATTCAATGCCAAAAAGCTATAAACTATTTCTATTGAGTGTTCAAAAAGCAATTCAGGGCTATGGCTAAATAATTTTTTTCTGCCATTTACAAAATATACATCAAAAGAAATCATAAGTTCATAACTAAGTCAAAAAAATGGATATGTATCAGTGTTGAGGATTTGTTGTTGAATGGAAGAGAGTCTGCACCCCAAAAAAAACATAAATTGCAAAAGTATATTCATAAATTTACAAAAGAATAACAACCTGCAAAATAAAAAAGGGTAGATCAACTGAAGCATCATAATTAACAAAAAATAAGTGAGGCTTAGGAGCAAAATTTTCATGTCATTGGATGAAAATGCAAGCTCAATTTCTGGCAACAAACTGCAAACCATTTGCTACCTAAGAAACACACAACATTTGCATTCAACCAATTGTTAGGTAATGAGGTGGAAGTTTCATCATTGCCTCATAAAATGAAACAATAGACTATGCAACAACTAAGGCACAAAAAACATGGTCACAAGTTCACAATAGACATGCAAATGTGAGTCCATATACACAACAGGCACATAATGGGAAGAAAACAGAGTTAGTAAACAAATGGTAACAGGTGTAGACACATATGTTGTGTTTGGTCTCAATTTCAATGTCTATTAAGCTGCAACATAATGAAAATGGCACAATAGAGCAGGCACAATGAGTAGTGTTGGGTTTCGAGATTCCATAAGTAGCGGAAAAATAAAACTTGAATAATAAACCTGAACTCGAATTCAAGTAATTCGATTAATTGATTAAATTTAGGGTTTTCATTTTCTTACCACATATGCAAAAGGAGCAAGATATCTAGAAGGAAGAAAGGAGGTTCACTCTGGTGACTTGAGATGTCTCTAAAAGAATCCGTCCTCCACAAGTATCCATATGAACAACCCTTGATTTGAAATCAAATATTTGTATGCTAACACATTCTCTTGATTTCTCACAAATTAAGAATAAAAAGAACTCTGTGTTTTGTTTTCTAAAAGGAGAGAAAACAAATTTGGTGGCAAAATAATGAGAGTGTATAAAACCCTAGAGAATATAACATATTTATAGACATTTAAATTAAGGTTTCACTTACCAAAAAACCTTTTGGTAAATTCTCACTTATTCTTATTCTTATTATGATTTTATTTAAAATTAAATCAGAAATAATATTCTATTTATTTAAGATAACCTTTATCTTAAATAAATAAACATTTTATTTATTTATTTCCACAAAGCTTATTTTGATTTTTTAAACCTATATTCGTTTTGGCATTGTTCAAAGTGTGCAACCTTGTATGTTCACATGATGTTAGTAGTGGACCTTAAATCTCTATTTAGACCTACAAGTCATAAGCGACCTTTAACAAGACATTATGACTACCCAAGTCATGTGAAGTCAATAATCCGACATAACCTAATATACAGTGAATATTCTAGTCCCTTTATCACATGATATCTTGATTGAATATAAGGCATAGATTATGTCATCCTTATAGAATTCAATCATATAATTTCTTAATTTAAAGTAGACTGAAAATGATAA
The DNA here is from genome assembly GCA_947683625.1 of Mallotus nudiflorus. Taxonomy (NCBI): domain Eukaryota; kingdom Viridiplantae; phylum Streptophyta; class Magnoliopsida; order Malpighiales; family Euphorbiaceae; genus Mallotus; species Mallotus nudiflorus. The sequence continues at coordinate 752,745 of CANTUR010000369.1, forward strand.
CTCTTTATCAATACTCTTTATCATGACCATACATTTTCCTTAGTATATCTTATCAAGGAGCCTATAGATATCTTACTAATATTAAATGAGAGACAAATTCCTTCTCAATCACTCACATTCCTCACATAACTCATTTTGTACCCAACAATAACTTATTTTATCATCCGGTTAAAGATAATGTAAGATTATGTCAAAATACAAAATAGTTATGTAAAAATCTATAGTGATTTCAAGGTCAGAGGACTAAGCCAATATTACTGTAATGAGAATTACTTATAATGATTATCTATGTGTTATTCTCATGATGGGTCAATCCAACACTTGATTTCTCAAATAAGTACTCATGAGTTGACTTAATATCTCATATTCATGATTAATAAAATATAATCATCAATCAACATCATACTAGCCATAATACATTGTTATGACTAGGGGTAATTTAAATAGAACTCATGTTTAATCTAAAGGTTTTACTATCAAGTCACATACTTGATGACCTTAGTAAGAATTGACTATTCAAGTAATTATCATAACATAAAATGATAATGAAAAATGCCTCTTTATTAAATAAAATGATAAAGTCAAAATATGTTCATACATAATTGACCTAGTGCATATCACTAACAAGCAGAAAACATAAACACGTTCCCAACACAACAGAGCAAGCACAAATGCAATTGCTAGCAGCAGGCATTCATTATTTGTCTCGAATGAAAGAATTAAAGAATCAAGTAATTTTTTTTTCTTCCACCAATCCCATTATCCATTTGCTATTGCTTAAATCTAGTCTTTAACAACGAAATGGATTTAGTGCTTGATTACACTTGCACATTATATTGGCTTCCACCACATAACACATTTGAGGGACATGAAGCTTGATTTGTAGTGTTATAATCATCAAATAATTCATATAGAGCATATTTAATTTTCTCAAATAAATCCTTCCCACAAATGAACCATAAATACTTTTCATTGAAAACTTAAGATATTCTAATTTACCCCTTGGATCAAGTATGTTTACAATAAAAATCAAGTAATTCATTTTATCTGCATCTCCCTAGTACTTATCAAACTTCAATTTCATATTAGCACCCATTGACCTCACATAAATATCATCAGAATTCTTCCAATCAGTCAATAAACAAAAGAGGTATGCAATTTTTGAGAAAAATATGTGTGAAGTCACATACTGAGAACAAGATATTCTTAGTGTCATATTGTAAAATTGTTCCAAAAACTTAAGCAATTCTTGGCACACTGCCAATCAGAAAACTCAGGAACATATTTGGCTCTAACCCCACTTGCCCCCCAATTGGTTAATTTCTTTTTTGAAAAAAAGACATAGTAGTATCATTGCTAGAAGCATTGCCAAAAGTGACTGTGAATACATTTTTAAGACCCTATTCTACCAAAGAGTTTTCAAGGGCCTTAGCAATATATTCACCTATATATGAACTAACTAGCACAAAAGCAATGACTTTCTTATTTAGTTTCCACTTAGTGGTAATGAAATGTGCAGTGATGCACATGTAGTTGATTCTTTAGATCGAAGTCCAAGTATTAGTGGTAAGATAGACTCTTTGACATTCCATTTTTTTAATATTTTTTCAATTTTAGTCTCTCTTCAACATAGATGTTGAAGATATCTCTACTCATTGTCCACCTAGAAGGGATTTTAAAACGGGTGCATGCTGCACTCATTAGCTTCCTAAACCCCTCCCCTTTAACAAAACAGATAAGAAACTCATCTAAAATCAACATTTTAGCAACAACATTTCTAATAGCATCTTAGTCAAATTTCCAGGTCCTAATCACACGCACAAATGATGCACCTTTAGTTTTAAAGGGAAAAACAAGTTCAAATGTTAAAAGTTTTTGTGTAGTTGACTTGTCAACAGGGTTTTTCATGCATGTCATAATGTGGTTCCTAAGTGAAGAAGTACTATGCTTTTGTGTATCAACACCAAAAGATTTAGCACAATAAATACAATTAGATTTGGTAATTTTACCTCCCTTCTTGATTTGCTCGACTGTTCCTAGACAGGTAATCTGGTATTAGTCTACTTCCTTTTTTTGGACTTAGTCCCTTCAGCTTCAGTCTGTTGTGAAGAAGCAACAAACTGTTGTTGAGCAATGTTACAAGACTACTCCTTTGAAGCATTATTGGCTTCCACCTCAGTATTTACAGTCATTGGTTCATCAATAGCAGTTGAACTGCCACTAGCTCCCATTGTTGTGTCCATTTACACATAAATAATGAAACAAAGAGAACCTAGAGAATTTAGTTACAATCCAATAATGACAATAATTCATAGCAGTATACATTTATTTTTTTAAAATAATAGAATATTAATATAAAATTAATTATTTAATAATAATTATTAACAAAATAAATAAATACAAAATTAATTATTAATAAAATTATATATAAAATTAATTATTTAATAAAATGAAAATTTAATAAAATATTATAAAAAATCAATATAAATTTTTCCATATTGTTTTATAAAATATTTAAAAAATTACCCAAAATAATTTAAGAAAAAAATTAACACAAAATAATTTTTGAAAACATTTATAACAATATTATTTTTAAAAGTTCAAATCCACAGATCTTATATTTCTAAGTGAAAAAAATCTAACTTTTACACACATAAAATAAAAAATCCCCTTAGAGTAAAAGAAATACAAAAAATTTATAAAATCAAACAGATTGACTTCCACCATTTTAAAATTAACACACAGAATAATTTTTCAAAACATTTATAACAATATTATTTTTAAAATTGCAAGCTTCCACAGATCTTAGATTTCTAAGTGAAAAAAATCTACCTTTTACACAAACAAAATAAAAAAATCCCCTAAGAGTAAAAGAAATCAAAAAATTTGTCATAAAATCAAAGGCTACCACCATTTAAAAAAAAATTGAAAAATGTAATGGAAGGTATATCGATTTTTGAAGTAAATCAAAATGAGGCCAAGCATAAAATCTTTGCTTCCACCTTTTAGATCTTTGAGTCAGACATTTAAGTCATTGCTTCCACCTTATAAATCTCCAATTTAGTAGGATTAATGCACATGCAAACATAATAGAAGTAACAATGTGTTAAAACACACTTGCATGCAACGAGATCTAACAGATAGTCAACATGTTCAATGTTTAAAACCAATTAAATTACCATAAAACGCAAGATCTTTAATTTCTATCTATTGTTTTCATGTTTTAACATGAAAAGTGAAAATAGCAAACAACAGAGCAGATCAATCACCAATGGGCACTAAGGAGCAGTAGCAGATTGATACTAGTATTATTTGGGCTTTTTTCCAATAATCAAATGATGAAGAGGGTAAGAGCTTCAACGCTTAGGTTTACAAAAGGTTAGAGAAGATTTGGTCTGTGGTTACAATGAACTAATTTAAAGGAATAATCAACAAACTTAAAGAAGATTTAGGGGCAAAAACGAGAGAAGTTGAGAGAACATAGAGAGGAGTGGGGTGGGTGCGCAAGAGAGAGAGAAGAAGAGTGATTAGGTTTAGACATTGAGAGAATAAGATGATTATATAGTTAGGGTATTTAAGGTTAGGATTTTTTGTTATTACATGACACCGTTTTGCCGTTTTATATTATTATTATTATTATTATTAAGTTATTCAAATATTCGGACGGGTCAGAGATATTATTTTCTCCCCTAACCTGAGAACCAAAGTTCGGGGGAGAAAATAATATCTTTGATCCACCTGAATATCTGAATAAATTAATAATAATAATAATAATAATAATAATAATAATAATAATAATAATAATAATTATTATTATTATTATTATTATTATTATTATTAAGTTATTCGAGTGGGTCGGGGTATTATTTTCTCCCTCAACCCAAGAATCAAAATTCAATAATCACTCACTTATTGGGCTAAACCGATCTGTTTTCTCAGAGCGGGCCAACCCATTGCTTATTTTCTATGCGAGTTTGGGTTGGAATTCGATTCCAGGTGGGTTTTGTACAACCCTATTCTTAGGTCTTTCATTTAGCTTGATCATCTCCCATGACAAAGTTAAACGTTTTACTCTATGTTTACCTTCTGTGGTTCAGTTTGATAAAAAAAAAAAAATTTAAATTTTAAATAGAATATGATGCGTTTATGAATGGATTTTTATTAATATTATGTATCCGGTTTATATGAATATTTTTAAATGAAATTTGTATTTTATTATATTATATTAGATTTAAGATTAGAATTAAATTGATATTTTATTTGAATAAAATTTATCTTTAAACTAATATTTTATTTGGTTATAAATGTTCTTTTATACTGATATTATATGATAACGTAACAATAAAATAAGAAGTAGAGGTATTCTAAAAAAATGAAAATGAAAAAAAAGAGGTATTTTAGTTTTACTAAAATATAGTTTTAATTTAATGAAATTCATTTTAAATATTTTGGTAGAATTTAATTTAAATTATAATTAATTTTATAAATTTAAAAATTGAAATTTCAAACAGATTTCATAAAATTTTTACATGGATTTATGAGATAAATTATTGAACTCTTTCTCATACTATACCATGTTCTCTTAAACTCCACGTCTACTGAAGACAAAACGTTGCACACTTCCGCTCCGCTCATTCAATATTTTCAGTTACCTTGGAAACCTAAAGATACTGTGATCAGCCCCCTATAATCCCTCCACATGGATCAGCCAACAATCACCGCCAGGAGGAGCTTGAAGAGAGGAAGCTTGAGCAGGAATTCCATTAAGAACAAGATGATCGTGATCGCAAGATCCATACTGTTGAAGCCGCAAACAACGCCGATGACAACGATTGTTGCCAAGATCTCGCGCTTGATATTCATGCGCAAGTTGATATTTTTAACTCAACTTTCTCTTCTCTTGAAGCCGATCGTGCTGCTGCAAAATGTGCTGTTAACTTACTATCTCAGTTTGCTAAGAACGGTATTTGATCAATTGTTTTTTTTTTCTTTGTAGTTGATTATATATGAAGTCTGTTATTTTTTTCTAGTTTGATTTAGGGTTAATATGTCTGGTGGATTTGCGTTTTGTTGTTTTTGTAGAAGAGGTTGTGAATTTGATAACATCAGCTGAGCAACGCATTGAAAAAATTTGCATTCCATTAGATAGAGAGCAAATGCTCTGCTAATGTTCGCTGTCACCTTCCTCCTGTAGTTTCATCAATCATAGAAATTTTTAAATTTGCAAGGATTCAATCTATGATTCCACTCAAGACAAGGTAATATTAATTTAATTCAATCCCAATTTGTTAGCATCGATCAAGAGTCACTGATTTCAAATTCCAATTTCATATATTTTAGGGGTTAACGAATTGGAAATAATTGTAACAGTGCATCTGCTGCAACTTGGGGTTTTTTTGGCTTAATGTCTTTGTTCACTTTCACCTGTTGTTCTAAGAAGCTGACTACTCTTTGTCACTTGGACAAGATTTTACCAGCTAATTCAAGTAGGGTGAGATACCGCTTCCCATTTCCTTCTAAGGCCATCTCCAATCCTTAACACTAAAATAGTGTTAAATTTACATTAAAATACAGTTTCTGCAGCAATTTTTCTCCAACCCATTGCATCATTTTTAACACCAAAAAGAATATTCTCTGTATATTCTTTTTTATATCCCATATTATAATATTTAAACATTTACCATATTACACCTATATTTATATTCTTTTAACAAATGCATCCACTAATAATATTTGGCCAATATTTTCATGATATTGGTGGATTTGGAAGTAGTTTACTAGATTATTAAATTATTATAAGTTTTGTGTGTTATATTTAATGTTTAATTTTAGTTATCTAATGTTTGTTTAATGTTTAGTTCTAGAGTTTGTTTAATGGTTGTTTTAATGTTTAATGTAATGTAGTTTTAATGCTTAAATAAAAATGTTATTTGCAATGAATATTTTTTTAATGTGCATTATTTAAATTTAATGTATAATTTTTTTTATAATATATTATATTATTTGTTATATATATTTAAGAAAAATATTTTAAATAAAATAAATATTTTTAACTAAATTGTTAAAAAATTAAGTCTATACAATGAAAAAATTGGACTAAATTGAATATATTAAAAGTTAATAATATAATTTAAAATTAAAAAAAAAAAACCTAAAATGCGTCGTGAACATGTAAAACGTAAAAGGATAATTTTTTTGTTGCGAAAAGACCATTATGCCCCTCTTACCAGTAGATGGCCCACCTGTATTGGGGGTGAAATAGGCAAATTTTTTTTTTTTTGGTTTTTTGCGGGTTGCAACAGCACTGTAGCTGTCGCAACCCACGACTCCTATCAGCATCCAACGTAAAAATACTTTTGGCATCTTCATTAAACCAAAAATGCGTTCAATTATGCAAATGTGTTGGAGCCAAGAAACCTATATTTTCCCTTAAAGTAGTGCTGCGTTGGAGATGGTCTAAAAAGCCAAAAAAAAAAAAAAAATTAAGTATTCTTTTTGATGAATTGTGTATTTGCAGGCTACAGATTTTGTACTTTTGCAAGGCAGCAGAATCAGTGAAAAAGTTGAGGAGAGATAGAGAATTACAAAATGGGATTTCTTTGAAGACTACTACTGAGGAGAGTTTATCTATTGACAATAATGTTTTATCAGATAATGGGTCTTCTTTGGATGATACCACTGTTAATGAAATTCTGGAAAATTCAGTCAGTTTACCTTCAAGAAGTGCTGTTCTGTAGGCGTGCACTATCACTTCTGGGTTGATAGCTGCTTTGGGTATTTTAATTCAACAGGTATATATATCCTTCCTTTTTCATTCAATTGCTAGCTCAATTGTGTGTTAAGCTACAACCTTTTCTTGAAGTTGTTTTTTTCAATATGCCTTTTTTTTCTTATGAATTGTGAAATCTTGGTTCAATGGTATTCTGGATTCATGATTTTGAAATATAATCATTTTCATGGCACGCATGAATCTCAAAATAACTGAAATTTGGGTTTAGCTTTAGAGTTTTTTTCCTCCTTTTTAAGCAATGTCAATAAATTTGTGAACAAATTCTATTGCTTTTGTAATTTCCAGGTATCTCATGTTGCATCAGTGGAAGGATTGCCAATTCTTGATTGCTCCACAGAAGTCTCATGTATAAGCTTTATGTACCTTTCTTGCCAATTATTTGTTCAGAAGCTTTTTTTTTTTTTTTTTTGTTCATGTTTGATGAGAAGGTTCTATCTGCTTCTAATCAAATAAAGAACATCTAAAAATCTGATTCATTCTGTTTGATAATAAAGTTGTTCCTTTTTTTTTTTTGGTCCAAGGTCTAAGTGGTCTGATAAACAGCCAAAGATTTGGGAGTGAGGTTTCCATTCAATCAACCAATGAAGTTATGCTCAAGCTTGTGGAATGCTGATGACTGGGCCACAAGAGGTGGCTTGGAGAAGACAGACTGGTCTAAGGCTCCATTTATAGCCTCTTACAAAGGCTTCCATGTTGATGGCTATGAGGCATCAGTGAATGCTAAGTTCTGTGATACACAGGGCAAGTGTTGGTGGGATCAGGAGGAGTTCCAAGATCCTGATGCTGCACAACACAGGAGACTCCGGTGCGCTAGCCAGAAATTCACTATTTACAACTACTGCACTGTCCGTGCTTGCTTCCCCACAATGGCTCCTGAATGCAAGCGCGATTGCGATGATTAATTCCTTAAAGCATACCATTATAGGTATATGAATATATCTATTACAGCCATATTGTTCTGATGTTATTGTTTGAAAGGAGGGGAAGTGGGAGATAGTGTGTATGTGCCTTTCTATTTGTTTTTTTTTTCCGTTCAAATTATTACAGCATGAATTCTAATATTCTAAATTATAATTCATCATGTTTGTTTTCATTGGTGGAATATTCTGACATTATAAATGAGGTTGTGACCCCTTGTAGTCTTAAATGGCTAACAGAACAACACGATAGGGTGGTCAGGAAATAAACTGGCACCTACCAGTTTTAGTTTCATTAATTTGCTAAAGTTGAGCACAAAAGCTATGTGAAAGTATGAAAATGGTTAGATCCTGATTCCGCATGTTTCGTTGATGGATAGCATAGAGATTAGAGACAAGATGAGCTTTAATTTCGGGACACAAACATGTGCACTGCTTGCATGTGTTATGATGCCAGTTGCACTAGGAAAAAATTAACAAATTTCAAGGGTCGTCCATGATGTTCAATTGATCACGTAGAAAAGTGAAGAGTTGTTATTCTAACAAGAAGATCGTGTGAGGTTTTGTTTAGTGACCTGAGCCAAGGTCAACCAAAAACAGAAAACATGAACCATGTATTTATATTTATATTTAAATCAACCAGACAGAGTTCAGCAGAAGGAAACTAAAAATTAAGAACGGATTCATTTCTCTGGTGTTATAGCAACAGAACGGAGATAACAATAAATCTTCATGCTCATCACGCCTTCTGATGAAGATCCCAATAACTATATAAATCTGCCAAATGCACTACATAATAGATTTGCCATTTAGTACTTCCAACGTTGTAAGAAAATGCCTTAAAAACTTATTTTTTCTACATCAGAACACTATTACAATGATAAAGTTAAATCTTTATAAAGACACAGACATGTATTTTTTTAACAATTCACTTGGATTTGTGCAATGTATAATTTTTATATGATATAATTTTGTTATGATAACTATGAAGTGTTTTTTAACTTTCTCTACAATTTATGAATTATGTAGTTTTTTCTAACAAAATTACGTTCATATGCATTTATTCGATAATTTTAAAATATTTCACAAAAAATATTGCTAAATAATTATCTACATCAAAGATATTTATTCACATTACAAAAAATAATAAATATGAACATCTTATTATTTTCTCACTAAATTAAAAAAAAAAAACAATTAATTTGAACATATTATTAAATATAACTTCATTCCATATTATAAAATAAAATATTTTTAACAGAAAATAGCCATCTACGCATTGCGTCGACACATGCTAATATTTATAAATATATAAAGATTTACCTTAAATAGGCTTAATTAGATTTGATAAAAGAAATAAAGATAGGAAAAGTCAAAGAAAACTCTTAAATTCGTATAGTGAAAATAAATTTCTGAAATGTTTTGCACTTTTAAATTCCCAACAAAAGCAAACTCCTAAACGTTTCTTTGAAAAAAGAGTTAATTTTATGACAATAAACGGATTTTAACAAATTTTGTAATTTTAATAACAATTTTATTTTCATTTTGGTAAATTAATATACAACTTTTCAATTTTTTACTATTTGGTATTGTAGACACCTGGTTCAATCAGCCCATGATAGAGGTGAACTGTGGATACTCAGTTTGATCAACTTGCAATTGAGCCCGATGACGAGAAATATAAAACTTGAATGCAAGAAAGAAATCCTAAATCTTCTTGAAAATGAGGTTGAGAGCTAGAAACCCATGAACAAGCCCAAAACCCTTCAAAATTAGTCCAAATTGTCTAGGCCCATTAGGCCCAGCGCAAGGCAAGCTAGAGAGGTGAACACCTCTGTGGAGAGGCGATCACCTCTATGGCAACTGCTGAAGAGGTGATTGTCTCATCGTAGAGGCGCCGCCCCTACAATAACCACTTGTTTCTGCATTAAATGTAGAGATGGTCATGACAGCCAACTTGGTGGGCCCACCTCCTCTGCAACTTAGCCTTTGGTCTGAAAAGATAACATTGGGAGAAGAAAGAGGTTGGAAAATGCAATGATGGAGGGGTAATAGTAGGGGTATAGGCTAGGGGTGTGAATAAAAAGAGGAAAAAAGAGAGAGAAAGGAGGACCTTCTTGGTTTTGAAAAAAGAGGACTAAAAAAAATTTGAAAGAGAAAAGAAGTAGAGTTCTAAGGGGAAGAAGGAAGGAGAAAATAGGTTCTGGAGAAAACTAGCTTAGAGGTTGATTTCTCTTGAAGAGGAAAGGGAAGAAACTCGCATTCAAGGAGAAGATCAACATTCCAAAACATTTCTGAGGGCTAAACATATTTGAAAGCTCACTCTTCAGTAAACATCTTATCCCTCTTCAAGTTTGTATGATTCATTTCTTACTTTTTTATATGTAATTTCTATTCTTCTTGTTTACTAGCTTTTATACTCATTCCCTTGTGTTCATTGTTTATTATTCATAATATGCTTTGATTTTAACATGATTCTTTGAACTTATGGTGCAGCTGTGTATCTAGCTTGTTTGCAATAGATCTTTACTTGAACTGAAAGATTTGCCATTTTGAGTGTCATTTGAGACTGCTCATCAGGCGATCACCTCTCTGAGAGGCGATCTCCTCATTATCATGAGGCAATCGCCTCTTTACAGAGGCGATCACTGCTTTGACAGGGTCTCATATGACCTGTCTCACATTCTTGTAAGTTATGTAGAACTTCCATGCGTGTATAGGTCTTAGCATGTTTAAATCTATTTTGTCTCAATGTCAACTGGAGCAAGCTCATTTTATTCGAGACATCTCCCTACTGCTTGGATGTTGAGTAGGGTGCCAACTTTATTAGTTTTATACAGTGCTTTCAAGAAATATGTACTATTATAGATCAAATACTATATATAAATGCAAACACAATATATTTACATACAAGCACATAATAAAATAGAAAATGCATGCATATTGTAAGATGCATTAGAATCGAATAAAATTTTAACATAAAATGCAATCATAATAATATAATGCAATCATAATATGAACATGGCAAGCAAAATAAACTACTTATCTATGACATGGTAATTATAGCATATTCATGGAAAAATCATAGTATGATCAAATATAAATATGCTAAATAAGAAAACAAGAGAGCAAATAAAATGCCATAAAAATAATAAATTAAAAAGATGAGAGATGAGAATGAATAATACATTTGTGAACATCCCCTCCATGATTGCTCTATAGTCCGAATTTCATGGTCATAAAATATTTTATTTCAAATAAAAGAAAAGTGATTATAAAAATCAAAATAAAGAAAAAATGTGGAAAATATTTAAAAACGAGTTTTGGCTTTAAAAAAAATAATTAAAAGGAACAATTTTAAGGATTAAATAAATATAGTTTAAAAAAGAAACATTTAAAGACAATATTTTGGTGATATATGTGAACCATTAATTCACAATATGAGTTTCCATCCAATTACGCCTCAAAATATCAAAATTTGTACCTTGGATGAACGTGTTGGGATTCGTGATGTAAACGCAGCGAAAAAATTAAAATTTTGTCACGTTCCCAAGCTTGGATCCATGTAATTCGACTAATTGATTAAATCTAGGATTTTTAAAAAATCTTACCAAAACGCAGAAGAGGCAAGATTCGCTGGAAGGATGAGAGGAGGTTCACACTGGTGACACCTTACCTCGAGCTTTTTGGCTTGGTTGTTCGAATCAAGATGTCTCCAAAAGGATGCGTCCTCTATAGGTATCCACACGAACAACCCTTCACAAAACGGATTTGAGTGTGTATGCTAGCAACCTCTTGACTGTCTCACAAATCAAGAACAAAAGGAAAAACTCTGTCTTTGTTTTCTAAGAGGAAAGAAAATGAATTTTGAGGCAAAAACAAGTGTGTGAAACCCTAGAGAACATAACATATTTATAGACTCTAAATTAGAGTTTCACTTACCAATGACCTTTTGGTAATTTTCCATTTATTATATTCTGATTTTGTTTAAAAACAAATCAAAAATAATATCTTATTTATTTATTTAAAATAACATTTATCTTAAATAAATAAACAAATAAATAAATAAATAAATAAATAAAACACTTTAATTATTTATTTCCACAGAGTTTATTTTGGGCTTATTAAACCCATATCCGTTTTGGGCTTGTTCTAAGTGTGTGACCCTGTAGGTTCACATAACATTGGCAGTGTGCCTAAATCTCTATTTAGGCCTACAAGTCATAAATGGCCTCTAGCAAGACATTATGACTACCCAAGTCATGTGAAGTCAATAATCCGACATAACCTAATTACAGTGAATTTTATTGTCCCTTTATCACATGATATCTTAATTGAACATAAGGCATAGAATGTCATCCTTATATAGTTCAATATTATGATTTGATTCCAAGTAGACTGAAAATGATAACTCTTTATCAATTCATTTCAGCATGGCCATGCATTTTCATTCAGTCTATCTCATCAAGGGGCCTTTAGATATCTTTCTCATATTAATGAGGGATAAATTCCTTTTAAATCACTTACATTCCTCACATAACTAATTTTATATCCAACAACATTCTTTTAATCATCCGGTTAAAGACAATGTTAGAATGTGTCAAAACATAAAATATCTATGTAGAAATCCATGATGATTTCAAGGTCAAAGGACCAAAATAAAATTACTGTGATAAGAAATACTTATGACAATAATCTATGTAGTATTCTCATAGTGGGTCAATCCAGTACATGATCTCTCATCATGTACCTATGAGTTGACTTAATATCTCATATTTATGATTAGTAAAACATAACCATCAATCAACATCATACTAGCCTTAATACTTTAATATTCATATAATGAATAAATGGCTAGGGATAATTAGAATAGAACTCTTATTTTAATCTAAGGGTTTTACTATCAAGTCACATACTTGATGGCCTTAGTAAGAATTAACCATTCATGTAATTATCATAAAATCAAATGATAATATAATACCTCTTTATTAACAAAATAAGAAAGTCAATACATAATCACAAATGATTGACCTAGTGCATATCACTAACAGAACGTCTCTCACATAATAAAGTATTAAAGACATAACCAAATCATTTATTTGAGAAACTACAAGGCAAAAGAAATTGTGATCCATATTCTTGCATTTGAGTGACTTTCATAATCAAAAAAGAAAATAATAATAACATAAATAAAGCACAAAAAGTGTTAAATTTATTAAAAGCAAGATGATTTTGGAAAATTATAAATGGGAAGTGAAAATAAGAAATATTTGAAAATAATGAAAATGAAATATATTTATCATTAAGGTAAATTCAAAATTCCATTTTTGTAAAAAGTAGAATATGAGTGAGATTTATTCACAAAAAGAAGGAAATTGAGAAAAGAAATGTAGAGAAAAGGATATAGAAAGACCAATTTATTAGGATAACAAAAGAAGTTAACGATGAAATAACATATGAAAAGATTCATTTTATTTAGATTGTTAATTATGCAAGAAATCATGAAAAATATCGAGAATAAATTAGTTTATTTTTGGTATATGATACCAAATCACGCATAAATTAAGCATAAACGACAAAATTGAACTCAATATGGTTGTTCTCAAAAAAAGATAAAGCATAAATGATAATAAAAAGAGGGACTTCTAATGATAATACTATGAATATTTATAAGCAAATAAAAAGAGAAATTGGAGAAGGAGTAGAGATTAGAGATTTAGAACTTTAGATTATAGAACATATAAAACATAAATATCAAGAGAAATAGATTGAAAGCTTGAAGTATGATAGCAATTCATAGAATATAAGAATAAAAAACATAAATTGAGAATAGATAATGAAGAATAATAAATAATAAGAGATTCTTGTAAAGTAAATGATGATAAAAGTAAATTTTGGTAAAAGTTAGTAGGAGTTAGTAGAAATTACTAACTCAGAGTGAGATCTTAAGATTGATAATAAGATATACATATATATAGCAATGTATGATGCTAATGCAAATGCATGATCCATACAAGCATTAAATAAATCCAAGGTGCATGTAATGTAATGCAATTCTAAGGTTCTTACAAGTATGCTAGTGATGCATGCTGGGGTGTAAGCAAATATGAGTCTAAAGGATCTAAACTGGATAGACATATGATAATGGTATGAATCAAGCAAATGATATGCATAAAGCACATGGATGCATTAACAATGCAAAGAAGTAAATGTAAAATAAAGAATTAATGTAGTATTTATAGTATAACTTAAATAAGAGTAAAGAAAGGTTAGTATAATCAAAAGAGCAACATTAGTTGACAATTTGATGAATTGACATTATAAACAATAAGAAACAAGAATTTAATTGGACTTAAGACATCAAATTGATACTAATTGCATTTAGAAGAAAAATTGACTCTTAAATTAACAACAATACATAAAAAACCCTAAATTGATTCAATTATAACATAAAATGTGCAAATTGAGACTCATAAGACTAAATTGAAAATAATTTAAACAATTTACACATAAACAAATTACTTGAATCAAAGAACAAACACTTAAAACACAATATATGTAAATAATAACTTCACAAGACTCACAAATCAAAATTAATAATAAAAAATACACTCAAAATGACTCATAAATGATAAAACCCTAAATTAGATCATAGATCAAACAAACAACGTTAATGAGGGGATAAATCAATAATTAAGGCAACAAACTTTTATTATTAACAACATGACTTTAATACATGGTAATCAACAATCAAAACAAGAATCAACACTAAAATAAGTCATAAATCACAAGGAAAATCAATAAAATAATCAATAACAAGTCACTCAATTACCAAAAAACACAATCATAATCATCATTTAAAGGAAAGAACAAAGATCACACTTGAAAGCTTTCAAAGAAAAGTTTGAAGAGTTGAAAAGAAAATTAAAATAAAATCATTTTAAAATAGAAAATAATATAAAAATACATTAATTCCATCATACTAGGATCTTTAAGAAGGGTTAGAATGATGCTCATGCACGTATGAACCCTAAAAACCATCATTAGAATCATTTGGGATGAAGGAGGAAGGATGGCCAGTTTAGGGGCATGTCTAGCTAGATTTTAGCTAACAATAGCCAGTCTAGTTAGTGTTAATAGCTGAATTTAGGGCATGAATGGCCAACCGGCTGTTTGTGAGCCAAATCTGACTATTCATCCCTTGAAAAGTGCAAAAATCAAGCTTTTTGCAATCAAAATTCAAAATTAAAGCCCCAAACCCCAAAATTGAGATGAGAATCAATGGGGATGATGTTCTTGAAAGTGTTTAGCTTTAAAATTTAGGCAAGAACTCACCAAAAAATAATAATTGATTGAAGATAATTGAGATTGAAGTTAAAAGGTCAAGTTTGGTTTTTAATGAGTTTTGAGAGTAGATTTTGATTTTAATGAAAGGAATTTGCTGGAGTTTGGTTATGAATTTGAGTGTTTGACTTTGGTATTTTGGAAAGGGATTGAGAAGAAAATAGAGAGAAAATAGGGCTAGAGGAATTTCAGCATTGTTTTACCTATATTTTTCTAATTTCTTTTTAATTTTCTAAGGCTTTTTTTAGAGAGAATTTAGGGAATCAATCTTGGGTTTTAAGCTAGAGAATTTTCTCTAATTTGGAAGTGGTAAAAAGCCCCCTAAAATTTTCCTTAAGGCTTTTATAGAAAATGAAAAAAATATAGAAACTGGATAAAAATGATAGATTTAGTATTTTTTTAATGATTAAAATGAGGACTTGGTGCAAAATAATTCCTCTTTACATAAAAACACAATATCATATAAAAAATGAAAAATTTATCATAAAAATGTGATTTTTATAATAAAATATGATTAATAAATAATAAAATATGATTAATAAATAATAAAAATATAGAATATAATAGAAAATTATAAAAAATGCTCTTTTGACATAAAAGATAATGTTTATGCGATTTTCACATTCTCGGAGCCAGAAAATGACAATTTTAAAAAAGAAAAAATGAAATAAAATTATCATATAGCATATAATATGACTAGTCTTACCACACAAATCATAATAAGTTTACAATTTGCTAGCAGTAATAAAAGTAAAAGAGAATTGGAGTATAAGAAGAAGAAATGCAAAAGTATAGAAAATGAACATGCAAAAATGATTGTTTGGTCCTCAGATTTGACGAAGCTTTTTTTTGATTATTTAGAGCATTTTCTTTAAGAGATAATCAAGTTGTCCTTGTTGGGAGGTTGAAAATGACATGTAGAATAAAAATTTGTATACCTTTGAAGTGTGTTTTGATAGAGATAAGGCTAGGTTTAGTTTAAATAAGTCTAAAACATTCTAAGAAAAAAGAAAAAAAGTGGTTCAAAGTGTTAAAATGGGAGTCTTAAGTCTTTAATTTGACAAAATAATAGCTTAGTGTGTGTGTAGGCCCTTCTAAAATTAGAGGACACTGATATTTATAGTTAATGAAAATGAGTGTGTACAGAAGCGGAACATGCGTACCTACGTGAAGTTTTATTCGTATTAATATGGTGAAAACATGTGCGTAATCTAGTTCTCAAATATTCATGCATTTGCACTTTTGTCACTGTGTGTGCGCATGTTGAACACACTTATCAACGCTAATCCACATTGACTTATGTGTGTTTGTACCGTGCGCACATGTTTTTAAGCGTTTTGGGGGTCTTCGGGGCCAGTTATTGAGGTTTTTCAAAGTTCAATAGTTTTTAGACCTTCTGGATGCATGTTTGTAGCCTATTTTGACAAAATCAACTTCCATTTTCAGGGAATCAAGTCCTAGTCTTACGAGATGAACACTAGTTTGACAAATTGCACACATTGATTATAATAATTGTTTGAAATTTACCATTTATCATTGTGAGAGTTAATTTTTCATAAAATCAAAATATGAATCAATGATTTGGTGATTGATTTGTCATGCCATAAGTTTGGTTTAGTTTTTTTTAGGCTTTCTTAGATTTTTTTATGCTTTAGATGTGGTACAAATGAACAAACTCTCATCATCTTTGAAAAGTTGCTTATATTATTGGAGCTTTTTAGGGACAGTCAAAATGCGATGTATGCTACGTATGGGATTAAAAAATCTGAGAGATTTTAACTTAACAATGCTAAGTAAATAAACATGGAAGCTTGTATCTAAAACCGAGTCAATGGTGGCAAAGTTATTGAAGGCCAAGTACTACCCTTCATGCTCTTTTTTGCATGAACAACTCGGTAATAATGTAAGTTATATTTAGAGAGGCATAATGGAGGCTCATTTTATTATGAAAGCTAGTGTTCATTTATGAGTAAGGAATGGCAAATTCGTCTTAGTGTGGCATGGTCCATGGCAAATCAATAATGATAAAGGTTTAGTTACTACTCTGAATGTTGATGGGTTATAATTAGCATTAGTAAGTAGTTTCATTTATGGGAGTACACATTAGTTGGATAGAGAATTGGTTCTTAATGTCAATGCTAACTGTCTCTCATGATAGACTAGCATTTGAATTATATATTGAAATTTAGGGATATGATTTTAGCTCTTTATACGTTGTAAATATGACTTTAACTATATATTCTATTTCCTTTCTTAGGGTAGATCTATTCTTTGTAGGTACTTAGATTGAGGAGATTTTATTCTTGTAATTAAGCCTTGAATTTTATATAATAGGGAAGAAACTCAAAGCAGGATAGCTTTTCCAAAATCAGTCTTAATTTGTCATGGTATCAGAGGCTGTAATCAAAATTTGAATTACATGGCTTTCTTTGTCTTGTAAGTTTCAGATTTAGTTTTGTCATTTCTAGGTTAAGGATTCTGAGTTGATATGGGTTTCAGTTTTCAGTCATTGTATTTTTTTCACTGGTTATTTGGGTTGTTGTGGGCTGTTGGGTTTTGTCACTTCTAGTTTAGTATAATCATTTATTATAGCAATCATGTCTTCTGACAAATTTGAGTATTTTTGCACTCATTTTATAGGAAAGAATTATTTTTCTTGGGAATTTCAATTCCAAACATATGTCAAAGGGAAAGAATTATGGGGACATCTTGATGGATCTAATTCTAAACCTAGAGATGTTACAAAAGGGGCTGAGTGGGAAGTAAAGGATGCACATATCATAAGTTGGATCTTAAGTTCTGTAGAGCCTCATATTCTTTAGAATCTTAGACCATATAAAACATCCAAAGAAATGTTGGATTATTTGAAACGTGTGTACAACCAGGATAATGATGCGAGAAGATTTCAATTAGAATTTGATATTGCCAACTACTTTCAAAGAAGTTTGTCCATTCAACAATACTATTCTAGTTTTATCAACATGTGGACTGACTACACTGCTATTGTTTATGCTAAAGTCCTTACAGAATCATTATCTATTATCCAAGCAGTCCATAAAACTAGTAAACGAGACCAATTTTTAATGAAACTACATCTAGATTTTGAAACTATTCACTCTAATTTGATGAGTAGATGTCCAACACCATCCTTGGATATTTTTTTGGGTGAGCTTCTAAGAGAGGAGCAATGTTCTCTTACAAAAACAATGATGGAATAGCAGACGACTGCTATAGAATCTTCTAATATTGCTTTTACAGCAAATAGGAGGCTAAGAGGTCGGGATATGAGGAATATCAAATGCTATAGTTGTAAAGAAATTGCAACTCATTATTTGAAGAAGTTTTGCAATTATTGTAAAGCCAAGGGGCATATCATCACAACATGCCCAATTCGGCCACAAAACAAAAATCATAAAGCTTTTCAAGCTACTGTCTAGACTATAGGTGCTGATTCCAGAATTTCTGATAAGGTTACTACCATGTTTGCATAAAATTCTTCATCTACAGTTATTGTCCTTAGGTTCTGTAACACCTGAAATGGTGCAGCATATGATTTTCTCTACCTTTACAGCTTTACGATTTTCAAGTAACCACAAATCTTTTTCAAATCTTTGGCTTTTTGATTTTGGAGCATCAAATCATATAACATATACTGCCAAAAGTTTTTTTAATATCAAGAAACCTAGTGGTAATCTTATCTCTATTGGGCAATTGGTTGAGAATAATTGTAATGTTATATTTTCTGGTGCTGGTTGTGTTGTACAGGATCAAGTGTTGGGGAAGGTGATCGTAAAGGGGGCTTAAATGGGGGTACATCTTTCCTTTACACATACCAGTGCTGTTCATAATTCCAATTTATTTTCTTTGGTTTGTCTTATTACTAAAAGTCAGAATCAGCTGTGGCATAATCGTTTAGGTCATCCAAACTTAAAGGTTTTTCTTTATGTACTAACTTATGGTTTACTTGACAATAAAATCCAATGTTCCTCTAAAGATGTTTGTGTTTGAGTGTTCTAGTTGTAAAATAGGAAAAAGAAAAATTCTTCCTTTTCCTACTCATAGTTCTTTGTCTACTAATTATTTTGATCTTATTCATAGTGTTGTTTGGGGTATTACATCTGCTGTGTCTCACTCTCAATACAAGTACTTCATGACATTCATTGATGATCATAGTAGGTTCACATGGATCTATTTTCTTCGATCCAAAAATGAAGTCTTTGATGTGTTTAAAAATTTCTTGGCATTCATTGAAACCCAATTTTCCACCTGCATCAAGGCTTTAAGAACAGATTCAGGTGGAGAATACATGTCTTATAAATTTCAAGAATTTCTAAAAAACAAAGGCATTATTTCTCAACGGTCATGCCCATAACTCCATAACAAAATGGTGTTGCTGAAAGAAAGAACCGTCATCTTCTTGACATGGTTAGAACTTTGCTTCTTGATTCATTTGTTCCACCTCGGTTTTAGGTTGAAGCTCTTAGTACTACAAGTTACTTAATTAATCATCTTCCAACCCCTAAATTGAATTATGAGTCACCGTATTATCGCTTATATTATTGTCAACCTAGGTATTCTAGTCTTCACACTTTTGGTTGTGTTTGTTTTGTCCATTTACCTCCACATGAATGACATAAACTATTAGCCCAATTTGTTAGGTGTGCTTTTCTTGGATATGCTCCTCATTAAAAGGGGTTCCAATGCTATAATCCTACAACTAAAAGGATATGAGTATCAAGAAATGTCATATTCTTTGAAAATCAGTATTTTTTCATGCTCTTAAGTGAACCCTCGTCAGTATCTTCACCATCTTTTTTACTAGATTTTTCTGATGCAAGTACTACATCTTTACCATCTTCTACAACCAGGTTTAAACCAGGTTTTGTTTATCAAAGGTGTTCCCATCATGTAAACCCTTTGCAAGAATTAACTCCAATACCTGAGCTTGCATCTACATCAGTACCACAACCATGTCGCAAGTTAGCTCGCCAAACCAAGCCCCCTGATAGCTATGGATATCCTGCTACATCTTTGGCTGCTACTTTATCTACTATTTCTATACCTTTTTGTTATAATTAGGCCATTTAACATAAGTGTTGGCAGCAAGCAATACAAGAAGAATTAAATGCTCTAGAGCTAAATGGTACATGGGATATAGTTTAATGTCCACCTTCAGTTAAACCCATAGGCTGCAAATGGGTGTATACTGTAAAATTACAATCTAATGGGTCGTTAGACAGATATAAGGCAAGGCTTGTGGCTCTTGGAAATCATTAAGAATATGGAGTGGACTATATAAAAACATTTGCTCCCATGGCCAAAATGACTTATGTTCAAACAATTTTTGCTATAGCTGCCTCCAAAGCTTGGCCAATCCATCAAATGGATGTGAAAAATGCATTCCTTCATAGGGAATTGAAGGAAGAAATTTATATGCATCTTCCTCCAAGAGTGACAAGTATCTCTACAAACGATGTGTGTCAATTGAACAAGTCTCTTTATGGGTTAAAGCAAGCTCCAAGGGTTTGGTTTGAAAAGTTCTAGTAAACTATTCTTGGGCTTTCCTTCGTATAAAGCCAATATGATACCTCCATGTTTCTGCATAAGACTTCCATGAATATTGCAATTCTTCTTATTTATGCAGATGATATTATCATCACCAGATGTGATTCATCTTTCATTACTCAACTTCAAGAGTCTCTTCATACTACTTTTAAAATGAAGGATCTTGGTCCTCTTACTTATTTTCTTGGATTAGAGGTGGATAAATCTACTGATGGCATTTTTTTAAACCAACACAAATATACTAAAGACCTCATTGCTTTAGCTGGTTTGGCAAATTATGCTCCTGTCGATACTCATTTGAAGGTGAATGTTAAATACAAAAGAGATGAAGGTGACCTTTTCCATGATCCCACCTTGTATCGCAAACTAGTTGGCTGTCTTGTGTATTTAACTATCACTAGACTAGACATTTCTTATGCTGTACATCAGGTTAGTCAATTTATGACTTCACCTAGACAACTTCATATAACTGCTGTCCTGAATCATTCGGTATCTTTTAAGCTCTCCTACTTGTGGACTCTTTTTTCCTATTGGATTTGATCTCACTCTAGCTGCCTATAGCGATGCAGATTGGGCTGGATGCCCGGACGCACGTCGGTCAACATCATGGTAATGTATGTATCTTGGCCATGCTTTGATCCTTTAAAATGCAAAAAATAAGAAAGGGTTTCTAAATTATCTACAGAAGCACAATATCATGCTATGTCTGCAGCATGCTCTGAAATTATTTAGTTACGTGTCCTTCTTGTTGAACTTGGATTTGTTAAATTTATTCTAACTCCTTTACATGCATACAATAGTAGTTCCATTCAAATTGTAGCAAATCCGGTCTATCATGAGTGTACTAAACATATTGAAGTTGATTGTCATTCTATACGAGAAGCGTTTGATAGACAATAGATTTCTTTGCCATATGTCTCTAGTTCTTTACAAGTAATTAACATTTTTACAAAGGCCTTACCTAGGCCACGACATGAGTTTTTATTAAGCAAATTGCTGATGGTTCCTGTCCTAGCATCAATCTGAGGGGGGATGTCAATGCTAACTGTCTCTTATAATATACTAGCATCTGAATTATATGCTAAAATTTAGGGATATGATTTAGCTCTTTATATGCTATAAATATGACTTTAATTGTATATTCTATTTCCTTTCTTAGGGTAGATATATTCTTGGTAGGTACTTAGATTGAGGAGATTTTATTCTTGTAATTAAGCCTTGAATTATATATAATGGGGAAGAAACTCAAAGCAGGATAACTTTTCCAAAATTAATCTTAATTTTGTCACTTAATACTTTTAACACTAGAGATGTAGAGGTCATTCTTAGTATTCCTTTAAGTGTGCATTGATGACTTATGGTTTTGGAGTTTAGGTTGTAATAACAAGTTTTATATGAAGGATATTTACTTAGATATCCATGGTAAGATGTTTAGGACTATTCAAAAGGGCTGAAACCCTCTTTGGAAGCTCTAAATCCCATAAAAGGTTAAAAATTTCTTATGGTAATATGCTTCCTACTGTTTGCCTATTAAGGTAGCTCTGTGATCTAGGCATGTTCTAATTATTGCTCAATTTCCTTTGTGTAATAGTGAGATCAAATCTGTTTGGCATGTCCTTTTTGGCTATAAAGTTTTCAAGGAATGTTGGAATATGTTTCCTAGTCAATTGGAGTGGCATGCACTGTTAGAGTTGATTCATATTTTCTCTACGATCTTAACTAAGCTCACTTTAGAGGATTAATCTTTGATTGCTATTATCTGCTGGGTATTGTGGTAGAATAGGAACAATTGGGTTTGGTGGAACATTAAGCTTTTAGCTTAGAGCTAGAAAATATTTGGCTAGATGTAAATCTATAAGATCTAGTAAAGGGTTTAGTGATATATCTAATATTGTTGACGGTGATGCAGTATGGAAGAATCCTCCAGATGGTATGGTTAAGTTAATATAAATGTTGCAATTGACCCATAAGGTTGTAAGGTTGGCTTAAGATGTGTGGTATAAGACTTTGGTGATAGATTTATCTGCAAAAGGAAAGGGTTTCTTTAGAAGTATGAATCTTAAGGTTATAAAAGCAGTTGCTGTAAGGGAGGTGTTGTCATGGCTACACGACATGCATGTGGATAATATGGTGGTGGAGTCAGATGCCTTATAAGTTATTAAAGGAATCAGGAATCAAGTAGATTTATCATCTTGTGGTTTGGTTTAAGAAGATTGTTCTCAATTATTAAAACATTTTTCAAATGTTTGTGTTAGGTTTGTTAGAAGATCAATAAATGTAATAGCTTATGAATGTACTGAAGCTGCTATTTCTCTTCCTAGTCTTTAAGAGTGGACATTCCCTCTAAATTTCTTGTTCAATTTTCTTAAGTTTTATAGTTTATGAATTTATTCTCTTTTCTAAAATAATATTTTTAAAACTATTACAAATTTATTTGAAAAATTATTTCTTTTTATTCATGATAAAATCTAAAATACATAAGTTGATGTTAGAGGGTCGGACTTGACACTATTTGGTTCACAAACCCTTTTTCCTTGTAATGGGAAAATAGAGGGTTAGTGAGGGAAACACCGGAAGAGCTTAAGGATGGCACAAATGCACTTACAACTCTTTACCCAATCAAGAGAAATAGGAGTTGCCACTTAATATCACTCAAGAAATTGTCTGGTTAAGGACTAGGTAAACTCGAATCCCTCACTTAGAATTGTATTTGCCCACTAGATAAAGCATTGGGTTTGGATGTTGATATTGGTAGGAGCAGTCTCATTTTATTTCAAGGCATTTCCATACCACCCGGATGCTAAGCAGAGCCTGCCTTACTAGTTAAATACAATAGTTTCAAGAAATATGTACTATTTTTGGATCAACTAGTACACAAATGCAAGCATAATCTATTCATACAAGCATATAGTAATAACAATAATATGATAAAATGATGCATGAGCATGATATAATGTATGAACAAATAAATAAATAAGCATGGTAAAATATGATGCATGGTCATGGCAAGTGAACTAACAAGATATACATACACATGACATGGCAATCCTAATGGCATAATGAATGTACATGGCATATTTACATATTATGGAATTAATAGCATACAATCATAGTATATTTATCACACACATGTCATGAATTTTCTATGCATGACATCCTAATTATGGAAAATGAAATGAACAATAACAACAATAATAATAAAATTAAAGAGAGTAGGGAAAAGAGAGGCAAACACTCAAGTAGGCTCCTCCTCTTTATCTTTTCTTTATTTTCAAAGTTTTAGGGCCATTATTTTGAGAAAAAAATTGATATTTTAAAGGAAAATAGGCAATAAGGTGAAAAATGATTGAAAAATCCATAAAAGAAATAAAGGAAAATCAATATTAAGCAAAAAACATTAAATAATATTTATTGAAGAAATAAAAGAAAATGTTAATTAAAAGGTACTAAAAAGTTATCAATTTTATGGTGATTAATTAGTTAAATTAAGGCCTTTAACTAATAATGTGTATAATTCATCCAATTAGCCCTCAAGATATAAATCTTGCACCTTGGATAAATTGGATACACATTACTAATTATTGCCTCATTATCATCCCAACATTCATCATAAAATGGTTTAAAAAGAAGAAAATGAAATAATTGATTTTGAGACTTTGGTTGAATTTCAATATTGTGAGTGATCACACAATACAAAATAAAAATAATAAACAAATATTCACATATGAAATATAATAAAGGCAATTTTGCATAAAATGAAAGGACATGAGATAATAATAACCAAAATAGAAAATAAAATTAAGTAAAAAAAAGAAAATAAACAATTTAATGGAGAAATATCCTTTAATATGTAATAAAAAGGAAAATTAAGATATTATCAAAATAAAATAAGAATAGACACTATTATAAGACAAATTATTATGATAAAGTACAAAAAAAAGAGGAAATTGTGGTTAAAAGATTGATGTAGAGAATGGAAACAAGAATTATATTAAAATTTGATATATTTAACCAAAATTAAAAATTAGTGCAAATAGATTTGAAAATGCATAAAAGAAATAATAAATATTAGCTATGTAGTAAAATGGTGAAAATATTACATTAAAAAGAAATTCAAAAAGGATATGAGAATAGAAAGATAAATAAATATTTAAATTTATGTAGAAAAGAATATATTAACATAAAAATTAAATCACAAATATAAATTATAAATAAAGATTATATAAATAAAAATGCCATTGCAGAGATATGGATAAAAGGAAAGTTAACAAGCATATAACTAGGGGTGTAACTGAACCAAACGGCTCGTGATTCGTTTCGAGCTCAGCTTGATAAAAACTTGTTTGAGTTCATTTGTTAAGTTAAATGAGCTAAGCTTGATCTTTCTTAAGTTCGACACGTTAAAGCTCACAAACAGGCTAGTTCACTGGCTCGCGAACAAGTTCACGAACATGCTAGTTCCCTAGCTTGCGAACAAGTTCATGAATAAACTCATTTAGAAGCTTGCTTGTAGGCTTGTTTAGAGATTCGTTTGCAGGCTTGTTATATTAGATGGTGGTATTAAATAGATATAATTTAATTTAAATATTAATAGTTAATAAATATAATTTAATTTAGTAAGTCAATATTATATAAGCAAAGACAATACTAATTAAATTAGTAATAATTAATAGCAAATATTATACATGACAATATTATATACTCATGATAACATTATATATTTTTTTGCGTGTAAATTAACATTAATATTATAATAAGTAAATGTTATACAATAATAATTAAATATTTAGCAAATAATAAATTTGTTAGATATATATAAAAGTAAGTAATATTTGTATTTTAAAGTAATATATAAGTATTAATATTAAATAATGCAAATTTAAAGTAATAAATAAATATAATTTAGGGATAAGTACAATTTTGATCCCTATGGTTTTGCCTTTTGGTAAAACCAATCTTGTGGTCTTTTTTTTTTTTTTGGTTTTTATGTACCATGTGTTTCACTATTTTTACACATTAGTACCCTTTCAACTAATATCATAATTATTTTATGATAAAATATTAATTTTGAATAATAAATTTATTTTATGTATGATTTACGATCAATCCAACAAATTAGTTATTTTTAAAAATATTGTAAATTTATTTTAAAAATCATTTCTTTTTATTCATAATTGAATTAAAAATACATATAAATTTGATTTTTTGTGAGTTTATTGAAGTTATTTTAATAATATATTACTCATTATTTAATTTTAGCATTGAAAATGCATATTATTTTTACATTAAAGCATATATTTTAAACAATATTTGTTAGAAAGGTACTAAAGTGTAAAACAATATGAAACATAGGTACTTAAAAGCTAAAAATAATAACATAGGAGTGGTTTTGTTAAAAGGAAAAACCACAAGAATCAAAATTGTACTTATCGCTATAATTTAAGTAATGCAAATTTACATTAATATATAAATAGCATAATATCTCTATCTAACAAATAATATATCTTGTAAATATTAATATTAACTAATTAAAACACAATTTATATATAACAACAAAACTCCAAATCTACATAGTTTTGATACTATAAGCAATTTTAATGCTATATAATAATTTTGGCATTATTATATAATACTAATATAGGCGGCAGAATTCTACATGCATCCAAGTGTTTGGCGTTCATGACACTATGTGAACTCAGGGTGCACTAGGAAATACAAAATGGGCTTATGGCCTAAGTTGGAGATGAAAGTCGTCGCCCGGAGTAGACCCGAGATACACTTTACAATAACTAGATCCCATGGAGGGCCTCAGCTACCATCTTTAGAGATTGTGTTTGAAAACTAGGTATAGGCTTTTGGAATGCCAACTAACCTTGCGGTGGGCATCCGTTTGTGTTTTGTGTTTTACTACCTTTAATTATTTAATTATTTCTTTACTAACATGCAAAATTGCAATTATTTTTAAATAATTCTCAAATTTTACAACTAAGTCCAAATTTGCATATTAGTTCGATTTCATGGCCATTAGGTCCAAATAACAACATAAATAGCTTAAAATAAAAATAAACAAAATAAAACCACATAAAACAAAATAAGCATGCAGAAGAAATGAAGGGAGGAGAAAAAAATTTGATCCCTTTAATCAAGGAAGCAAAAAAATATAAGTAATGAAAACGAATAAAATAAAGTGCACGCACAAAAAAGAAAGGAGGAGAAAAGATTACAACCCTTTAACATGCAAATATCAATAAATTAAAAATAATAATAAAATAAATGAAAAGTAAATAAATAATGATAAATATCTCCTTAATTAAGGTTAATTACTTGGTAACTCAAAAGTCACTCAAATGCATTAATGTTGAAAATTAAAATCATTAATTCCTATTAAAACCTACAAAAGAAACCACCAAGTTAAATTCTAAAAAAGATAAACTTGAGCAAATAAAGACACAATTAATTAATGAATGTTAAAGCAATAAAATACATACTGAAACAGTACAAACATTCATAAAATAGCACAAAAATAATGATGGGATCAATATTATAGTAAATTCAAATTTAATGACTATGTAAAAGAAAACCTAAAATTTTAATAATTGCATTTAATGAAAGTGTTTTCAAATTAAATGGATCATAGAACATAAATATAGAAATGAAAGTTAGCATCCAAAAAACTCATGAAATAAATATCATTAAACATCTTGAATGAACAATAAAAAATGAATAGGAAGAAGATGATGTGGCGATGCCTCTTTGTTGAGGCATTGCCTTAGGCCATTAAGGTGATGGCATATTGCCTTATGCCACTATGGTGACACCTGTTTGATGAGGCGCCACCTGAATCCTAATTTACAGGAATAAATTATAGAAATAAATTACACAAATAATTTACCCTCCCTTTCCTGATCAAGTATGAATCTAAAATGATTTATAAATAAGCTAACTACTTATGCATGAATCTATAGAGCTCTATTTTAACATAAGAAATTCACTTAAATCATATGAAATAAGTTATATAAATTAAAAATTGATGCAAGATAAAAACCTTACTATTTTGTGTTGATTTGGTTTTTAAAAGATTTTGCCCTTAGAAGCTGAATTTTATAAAAGCACCAATTGAATGCAAAACCAGCCTTTTTCTTTTGAGAATGTACTCTTAAGACTCTTTCTTCACTTCCTCCTTTATGTTCCTTCTCTTCTCTCCCTTTTTACCTCTCCCTGACCTTAGTTCCCTTTTCTCTTGGTTTTTTCCTGATCTCTTCCTTAGAATGAATGGCCCTCCCCTTTCTCTTTCTTCCTCCCTCTTTTATCATCCCTCCTTTCTCTTTCTTTCTTAATTCACCTTTAAGAGTTTCTCCTTTCCACCTTATACTAGTAACATCCTCAATTACTCTTGGAGAATGTTGGAACATGTAGAGGTATTAATTTAGACATTTCTTCTGCCATAATGATCAATTTGTTTTTAAAAAACAGGATAACACCACTAAGTTAGTGCTTCTATGAAGAGGCATCGCCTCATCAAACTAAGGCGATGCCTCTTTGATGAGGTGTCACCTCATCATCTTTGGGCTGAGATAACTTTAATGGGCGTTATGGGCTTCTCAGGCTTTTTTAAGCTTCTTGGGCTCAGTTTTGAGCCTATGGTCCTCTTCCAAAAGGATTTTAGGCTATAGGTCCATTCTCAATAAGAATATAGCCCGATCTTTGCATTCAGTGCTCATTTCATTTCATCATTGGGCTTTCTTAGTGGGCCGATCAAAGTGGGTGTCTATAACTAATTATATATGCATTAAGTAATATGAAATATTACATATTAAATATAGGTTTAATTAATAATTCAATATTATACAATATTAATTAATAGCATAATATATATAACTAATAAATAATAAATCTTTAGGATAATATAAAATTAAATAATATTTGTATTTTAAAGTAACACATAAATTCCAATATTAAGTAATGAAAAATTAAATTAATATATAAATAGCATAATATTTCTAACTAATAAATAATACATCTCATAAATATAAATATTAACTAATTAAAACACAATTTATCAATAACAACAAAACTTCAAAGTTACGTCATTTTGATGCTATAAAATTTTTTAATGCTGTATAATAATTATATAATACTAATAATATATGTATTATGTAATATGAAACATTACATAAATATCAATATTAAGTAATTTAAATTTAAATTAATATATAAATAGCACAATATCTCTAACTAACAAATAATACATATCATAAATATTAATATTAACTAATAAATAAATAAATATAATATATATATATATATATATATATATATATATATATATATATATATATATATATATATATATATATATATATATATATATATATATATATATATATATATATATATGTAATTTATTTATTTATTTATTTCTTTGGTGCTACTTGTAACTTTTAGTTGGTTTAGATAGATTGTTGATAACTTGTTGTATTAAATTATTAGTCTTTTTTTAGTTATTGTATGTGATGCTAAACTATTAATTTTTTAAAGTCATTTTTCAGGCTCACAAACGAGCTCAAATGAACTTGCAAATGAGTTCCTTACCGAGCTCACAATCAAGCTTATAATTGAGCTAAAAAATGAGTGAGCTTGAGCTATAATTGAACAAGCTCGAGCTGAGCTTGAGCTAATGAGCCCAAGCTGAATCCGAGCCTTCCCCAAAATTTGTGAGCTGAGCCTGAGCCTTTGATAGTTCGGCTTAGTTTGTCTCAGTTACACCCCTACATATAGCTTAAAATAAATGAAATAAAAATAAAAATTTAGGGGTAGAGAAGAATTATGCTAGAAATATTAAGCAAATAATAATTGATATAAAGAAAGAAGTCAATATTGTATAGATGCATATATATGGAAGTAATAATTAAAATAAAATAAAGAATAAAATAGAAAGAAAAATTAGAATAAGATCAGAGTAGATATTAAGATGAAATTATGAGTTAAATGACAATAAATAATAAACATAATATTAAAAGAAAATGCTTGAGAGTAGAGAAATAATATGACAATGGAAATAAATAAATAAAAGATAAACAACTATAATAAAAATAAATTAAAGCAAAGAAATAATAAATTAAGTATAACATTATAAATTAAGCATAAAAATGTAAAGAAAATGAGATTAGAAATGGAGAGAGTAGAATTGTAGAGATTACAAAGATAATGAATATGGTAATATAAAATTGAAGTAATGGTAAATAAATTATAAATAAAGCATAAAATTGATAGAATTGGGAGTAGAGGTAGAAATTAAAGGAAAATTAGCAATTAAATTATAAATGGAGCATAAATAAAAAATTGAGATTGAGAATAAAGATTGCAAATAAAGAGATATAAATGAATATAAAATAAATAATGAAATAAAAATAAAATGAACATAAAAATATAAAAAATGTAGAGAATGGAAAATAATAAAGAATTATGAGAAATTATAAACTAAATAAAGAAAAATTAAAGGAAATTAATATTAAATAAACATGAATATATGAATTAAACATAAAAATGTAGAGAATAGAGGGTTGAGAGTAGAGATTGAGATTAGGAGCTTGATAATGAGCAACATATAATATTTGGATAATAAATAAAATGCTAATAAAAATAAATGTTAGTAGTTAGTAAAGTTAGTAGAGTTAGTATTTGAGAGATTGAGAACTTGGAGATTGAGTAACAAAAGACATACATACATGCATGCATACATACATACATACATACTTACATACATACATACATATGTATATATATATTGGGTGCACACAAAGGATGATGAATGATGTAAACTGGGGTACATGCAATATGATGCAATTCCAAAATTCATGCAAGAATGGTAGTGATGCATGCCGAGGTGCATGCAAAATGCGTCTAAGAGATCTAAAAATGATTCACACATATGCTAGTGATATAAAAAAGGCATATGATATACATTGAGCACATGAGAATGCATGAAATGCAAAAATGCAAGAAATAGAGAATTTGGTTAGCAATAATAGTCAATAAAAGGAGAAAAATTGGTTAGAGAGAATAATAAAGTGTTAAGAAAAAAGAAAGTTGATTAGTAATTAAAAAGAAGCAAAAATGATGAATGATACCTTAGGACACACCACTTCAATCAATAATGATCAATTGTTGCTTTTAAGTAATCAAAATGAACAAAAAACATTAAATATGAAAAATAGACATTTACTAGACTTGAGATACTTAATATTCACAAAATAGACTAAAAAATATCACTAATTAATAAAAAAGCAAATAAATATTAATTAGAATGCAAACAAAAGCACATCAATTACATTTAAATCTTTTGGAAGTACCAATTTAACCACTAAGGGTCAATTAGCACTCCTAAGATCACAAGTTTCACAAAGAAGCACGTATATAATCACAACCCACACACAAATTTCAATAATAAAAAATTAGACTCATAAATTATCATAAATTTGTCAACAATAATCAAAATAAAGATATGCATACAAGCATCACAACAAGAGTCATAAAATTCATATAAATAAGAAGTTTCACTCAATACATATACACATAGTTCAAGACTCAAAATACACAAAATTAGGTTACTAAATTAGTAAAAAATCAATTCACAATCACCAAATCATAATCAAGAATGCACAAGAAGAAACACAATGTTGATTATCAACCAAAAGCTTAATCAAAACCAAAGCAAGCAAAAGAATGTAAAAGCTTTAAAATAAAAGATGTGTATTACAGAAAGACATTTTAAAAATGAAAATAAATTAGAAAAAATATTAAATTTGATCATCCTAGGACCTTTCAGACTCATTTTAATGATGTTTGATCAATATAGAATGTATATGAGTCATTAGGACCATCATCATAATCATTTCGATGCAAGGGGAGCATGATTCAGACCATCAGACATGGATAGTTGGATTTCACCTCTGTCTAGTTGAAATTCACCATGGATGGCTAGATTTGGACACGGATAGCCAACCAGCTATTCATGGCTTAATTTCGACCATCCCTCATGAGCTCAAGTGAAAAACTTGACTTTTTTGCAATAAAATTGAAACATAAAGGCCCCAAACCCAAGATGAAAGGAAATGAGTTTTAGAAAGTGTTTAGCCTTAATAATATAACATTAAACTCATAAAAAAAAGAATTAGAATGAAGAAATGGAGATTAAAAGTAAATAAATTCAAGTGAACACTGGGTTGATATTTGGTTGATTTTGAGTTATTATAAGTTTGTGTTTGATTTAGTTGTTTTTTTTGGATTATGGAGGGATTTGAGAGTGTTTGGGAAAGTTTAAGCTAAGAATTGGGTAGAGGTTAAGTAAAGAAGGTGAAAGAAAGAGGGTATATGAGGAGAGTGTTTATTTTAGCTTATTTTTCTATTTTTCTCCTATTTTATTTCTTTTTCTCATACTAACGTCTTTGCTGCAAAAATGTTATCTCTCTTATCATACGCTCTCCTCCCTAAAATGCTTTCTTAAACCTTCTATTTATAGACAAAAGGCTTGATGACATAGTTGTGAATAATTCACAATAAAAAGGGTATTATTTGACACTAAAAGATAAAAGTATATATTAGAATCAATCCTAGTTTGACACTGGAGGTAAAAAATTTGACTTTTTGTCAATTGGCCCATACTGACACACTTTAATTTTAAAAGATAGTTTCAAATTGAAATTCAACTCTAACAGCTCAATTTGACTTATTGAGAGGTTCATTGACTGAAGTTTGACTTTTCATCTTGGGGCTTCATGAGGTTAAACCAAAGCTCCTAGACTGAAAACTAGTATGAAAAATTGACACTACATACATAAAAATAGTTTGTTTTAAGACTTTAGTAATTAACTCAACAAACAAAACTCAATACAGAATTTCACTATCTCAATAATTAGAGCCTCTTTCTAAGGGTTAGGTTTGGTTTCAAAAAGGTTTGATTTGGTATTTTGGTAAGATTTTAGTGTTTCAATTGGCTCTAAACTTGCTTTTCAATTATCATTCTTGATCAATTGCATTTGATGGTGAGATATTGTTTTTGCTTTCATTATTGACTTTTAAGGTTTTGAAAAATGACCTTAACATCTTATTTTTATTTATTGTGAATTTATTTTAGTTAGTTGAATACTATATTTCTTAGTAAATAGTTTTACTATTAAAAATTCATATCATTTTAATATTATATCATATATTTTTAACATTATTACCGAGTAGGGTACCAAAATGCAACTAAAATCAAACCACAGACCCCTTAAATATCATGAAAAATACCATAGCCCTTTAAATAAAAGAATGCTTAACCACAGGGTATTTTATTGCACTTTTTCCTGTAATCTACTCAAGGTACAAAACTTATATTTTAAGGTCTGATTTGATGGGTTGTTCATGTTACCAATGAAGGGTTTCAACATATTCAAACAAATATCATCAAAAATAGTTTTCTTAAATTTCATGATTTTATTTAAATCATTTTTAGCAAAATAATTGTTTTTGATTCTTTTCAAAATAAAATTCTTATAAATTTACATTCAGTTTTATAAACATTTTTATATTTTTCTTTCTTTGAAAAATTTCCAATTTCATTATTTTCATAAATAAGTGACCCTGAATCATGAGTCTAAAAGACAAGGGAGGAGATATCGAGTGGCAACTCCTCGTTTCTCTTAGCTAAGTTCTAGGATTGTAAGTGCACATATGTCATCCTTAGGTGCTCTTCAAGTTTCTATTTTTTGTCACATGGAAAAAGGGATAGCAAATAAATTGGTGTCGAGTGGATGCATCAATATCATTAGTGCCTTGAATGTCTGTCTTTCTCATTTTGTTAATTTATAGAGGTGAGGAATTTAGCTTTATTAGCTCTATTCTATTTATTGGCAAGTTGAGGAGATGTTATTGCATTTATTCAAGGAGTGTCAATGGGTTCATCGAATGTGGTTGCTCTCTCCAATTGGCCTGCAAGTTGATTTTATGCAGGCATATTCTCTTTAGGATTAGTTTGTTAAATTCTCAAATTGCTATGATAGGGAACTCTTGAATTAATGGTTTGTATGTGGTAGAGTATTTGGCTTCATTGAAACCAAATACTAGTAAGTAAATTGGGTCTTAATGATCACTGTTAGAATATGGTTTGGGTTACTCATGATGGGTCAACCCGAATTTATTGTATATAATTAAATTTTTTTTAATTAAACATATATATAATAAAAGAATTAGACAAGTGGTAACTGCTATTAGCAATTACCTTCTCCAATCAATAACTCCTAAAGGGATTTATGTAATGTAAAAAATAAAAATAAAAAGAAAAGATATTTGGTTTTTCTGATATAGTACAAGAAATAAAACGTAAATGTGGAGAAAATTTTATGTGAAAAAGAATATCTCAATCTTCCTTTTCTCTACAAATAGGATATTTAGGTTGTGGTTTACTAAAAAGTTTCCAAGTTTGTGATTTTTTCAATGACTATTAATGCAAGTTTTATTTTTGGCATTATCAGTAGGCAAAATTTGTAAGTTTCTTTGATTCTTTGTTTATTAATTTTTCCTTCATTGGTATCAGAGCTTGTTTTCTTGTGTTCTAAATTGAAAATATGGATTAAAATATGAAAAATTTATAGAGAATCAATTCTGCCATGTTTATGCATATTTATAAAGCACTTTTTTTTAATGTATTCATGTGGCATATTTTGAAAATTTTTTTTTTGCTACGTAAAATATGTTATATATTTTCTATCATAACATGATGAAAGTAGACATTGCTAGCTTTAATTTGATGTATAGATCATATTTTTTGATTAAACATTGGATGCGTTATGAATTTTCAAAGTTTGTTAATTACCATTGTCATTTTGAATTTTTCTCTAATCAGTAGCATGCTGACTACTTTGAAAATCCATAACTTACTATTTGTAAAATTCTAAGACATGAGATTGAGTTTTTATTATAGTAGACATTTCATACTTTCTAGGATATATTGTTTACAAATTTTGGATGCATTTTTTGACAGTTATTATCTCTAAAAGTTGGCTAGTTGAAATAATATTCTGATTTTTTTTTTTCAAAATTTAATCAAGTGTTAAACCATGGTTAATTGGCTTGCTTTGAGTGTTAATATCTTAAATTACAAAAACTTTAAGTTTACATTTTTAAGTTTAACTAAAAGTATGCAAGTTGTTAACTTGTTAAATTAGATAGCATGGTGAATGAATAAGGAAATTGAGAGTTACAATCTCTCAAAGTTGGCAACTTAAAACTAAAAATGTTTTTATAGAGGTTGAAGGTGATGTCTAAAATAAAAACTTTTAATTATTTTTTTAAATTTTTTTTTATTTTATTTCAATTAAGATTTGAAACATGGATCTCCCACATTCAAGATATGTTGCCATTTTTTTTAGATTAATTGTTTTAGTAAATATTATATTTATACTTAAAAATTTATTTAATAAATAAAATTGATTGAATTTATTATTTAAAAATTATTAATTATTTAGTGTAATTAATTATTTTTTAAAATTGTTTTAGTTACTTTGCGTGATTAAAATTTGTATATTATTTTTAATCAATTAATTTATTTTTATAGTAAATTTATACCACTTAGTGTGATTAATTAATAAATAAATTAATTAGTGCGATAGTTGTCTATATATTTTTTCTTTCTATATTCTTTATAGAAAATTAGTATATTAAGAGTATACTAATTAAATTTTTTTCTATATTTTATAGAAAATTATGGCTTCTTCTTATAGAAAATTGTGTGATGAGAACTCGGGCACATCAAGAAAAATTGAAAAAATGATTAAGGATTTTAAGAAAATAATAATAAATCATATAAATGATTAATAAGATGAAATTTTGCACAATGTCATAAATTAATGATAATTAAACATATAGTTGTAAATGATGATTGTGAAGCTTAGTGAGATTTTGATTCTATAGTATATGCTAAATTATTGGTAATTTATTTGAAATTTGTAACAAAATTTATGCGTTTTATGCAAGTCATTAATATAAAATGACATTGCTTAATTATATGCAAATATGTCTTCATGTAGAGTTTTCTTTTTGACATGGCACTACTTCTAAGAAAATTGTTGCTGAGTTGAACGAAGGTAAAATACTGAATGGGAATAATTATAACTCTGGAGTTTAAAAATTTAAGTTGTCTTAGAAGAGCAAGAGGCTCTTGAAGTTCTGAATCATGTCTTGGACAAGATTGAAGATGGCACTACAACCTAACATCGTAGGGACCATGAGGTTTATGAAGGCTAGAAGAAGAAGAATTCACTTACTCACAGCATGGGGTATAATCTCATGCATGAGTTCAAGAATTATGATATTGCTAAGAAGATATGGGAAGCTTTGAAGTTGAAGATTGGTGGAACTTCTACTACTAAACTTAAAAAACTTACTATCAAGTTTGATACATATAAGAAATGCCCTAATTATAATATGAGACAACATTTGTGAGAAATGTCTAAAATGATTAGTGAGTTGAATGAAGCTGGCCACACTCTCATTGATGATTAATAGGTTTAGGTTGTTATTCATTCACTTATTTACAACTAGGAGCACATGAATGTGCATGTTACCCACAATAAGAGTATTAAGGCCCTTAATGATGCTACATGTCATTTGGAACTAGAAGAAGATTGCATTAAGGCATCAAGGCCTAACTAACATGTATATGGCTAGCTCAAGTTCAAAAGATGGTAAGAGCTTCAAGTGGAAGTTATATGATGGGTACAAAATAAAGGATCCAAAAGCCATAAGGGAGGCCATTTAGGAAATAATAATGACAATAAGGCAAACACATTTGGCTTGTCCTTGAAAGAATAAAGCAGAGGTTAAGTGTTATAATTGTGGCAAGAAGGATCAATTTGCTTGTGAGTGTAACGAGCCAAAGAAGGTGCAAACCTTTAAAATGCTTTCAAGAGTTTCTTATATTTTTTAAATTACCCATTATGTTTTTAGTTTTGTGTATTTAATTGAATCTCATCCTATGTGGACTATAGACTCAGGTGCCATAGACCATGTAGCTAAAGATCATGATGTGTTTATGGAATTTAATGAATTCCATAAGGATCAAAATGGCTTTATATGGGAAATAACAGTTAAGCTAAAGTTATAGGAGTTTGCACCCTTAAGTTAAGCATGCATGGTGGATGAACTTTGATTCTACATAATGTTTTATTTGCTCTAGATATTTAACAAAATTTAATTTCTATTATTATTATAATGTATTTTAGATATGATTTAAACTTTTATGGTACTTGTTTGAAAGTTTTCTATGAAAAAATGTTTTATGGATGATGTTTTTTATATAGAGTTTCATTATAATGGATTTGGATAATTTTCCTTATTATAACAGGAATAGTTTTTCCTTTTCACATCTTTAAATATTTCTAAAAATGATATGGATATTTGGCATGCTAGACTAGGTTATATAGGACAATATAAAATGGATAAATTATAAAAAGAAGGTTTTCTTGGTCAAATAAAAAATGTTAATCTATTAACTTGTGAAAATTGTTTAGCGAGAAAAATAGCTAGAAAAACATTTAGTAAAGGAACTAGAGTTAAACTTCCATTGCAACTAATTCACTTTAATATTTATAGGCTAATGAATGTTAGAGCCCAACATGGAGGTGTTTGCTTCATTACTTTTATAGATGACTATATAAAGTTTTTTAATGTTTTATTTGATTTCTCATAAATCTGAAGCTCTTGAGTGCTTTAGAAAATACATTAATTTAGTTGAGAATGAATTGGATTAAAGGATTAAAATATTAAGAACATATTGAGGACATGAATATTTATTTAATGAGTTAGACAATTATGTAATGAAAAGAGAATAGATAGATAGTTAATAATTCCAGGAACTTCTTAATAAAATGGAGTCACAGAAAGAAGAGATAGAACTCTTCTAAATGGTTAGGTCTA
This sequence comes from Mallotus nudiflorus, assembly GCA_947683625.1. Lineage (NCBI taxonomy): Eukaryota > Viridiplantae > Streptophyta > Magnoliopsida > Malpighiales > Euphorbiaceae > Mallotus > Mallotus nudiflorus. The sequence continues at coordinate 790,317 of CANTUR010000369.1, forward strand.
TGATGGCCCATGCTAATTTACCCATCATTTTTTGGGGTTCATATACTTAATAGAGTATCCTCCAAATCGGTAACTTCCACTCCCTATGAACTATGGACTAAAAGAAAGCTTGATTTATGTAATTTAAGGCCTTAGGGTTATGCAGCCTATGTTTATCAATCAGCTTATCAACATGGAAAAATAGGTCTAAGTGGAAAGAAGAGTATATTTATAATATACTCTAAACATTCAAAAGAATACGCGTTCACTGGTAATTAACCAAGTGGGAGTGTAACTGAGTTTGAATCTTGAGACGTTGCTTTTTTGGAAAATGACTTTCCAACTAAAGGTGCGATTAATTAAGATTTAACTCTTTATGAGATTAGAGATCAAGATGGTTTTATTATTGTGAATCATTGAATGCAAGTATCAAATAAACATCCAATAGTATCTCATCTATATAGGAGCAAGATTATAGATAAGCCTATAAAATCATAAATCAAGTGTAGCAATCATGAATTTATTCCTAAATGTTAGTTTTTATTGATAGGGAAGCTTTTATGATTACAATGCAAGATGGTGAATAACTAAAGAGCATTAATAAAGCTCTTACTTACTCCGCTAAGGAAAAGTGGTTGAAAGCAATGGAAAAGGAGATAGAGTATGTGAGATTAAACAATTTATGGGAATTGGTTGATCTTCCTTAAGGATATAAAGTGATTAGGAACCAATGGGTTCTCAAAATCAAGTGTAAAGCTGATGGTTCAATTAAAAGATATAAGGCACGTCTTATAACTAAAGTGTATACACAATAAGACGAAATCAATTATAAAGAAACCTTCTCCCCTGTTGTGAGAGTTACCTCTATATGCTTAATTCTAGTCATAGTTGCAAGTTTAGATTTGAGATTACATCAAATGGGTATTATAATTGCAATTTTAAATGGAGAACTAGAAGAGGAAATCTATATAGAATAACTAGTAGGTTTCTTTGCTAAAGGTCAAGAGCATAAAGTGTGTAACTTATTAAGATCAATTTATGGACTTAAAATATCTTTCAGACAGTGGTATTTAGATTTTCATTGAGCAATCATTTCATATAATTTTACTATGATAGATAAAGACCATTGTGTTTACGTTAAGAGATTTAAAAATAAATTTGTGATTCTGTCACATTATGTGGATGACATACTATTAAATGGAAGTAATAAGGAGGATTTATTATGAAAGTAGGGTTAACCTCTAATTTTAAGATGAAGGACATGAGCAAAGTTGCCTACATACTGGTCATAAAAATAAATAAAGGATCATTCTAAGGGGATGTTAGCTCCTTCATAAGAGTCATACATCAAGAAAATTCTTAAAAGATTTCATATGCAAGATTGCAAGCCCATTGATGCTCCTACTATTAAAGATTAAGTTTAAGTTTGAAATTGTATCCTTAGACTCCATAAGAAAAGGAAAAAAGACAAAAGATCCTTATTTAAGTGCCATTGAAAGTTTAATGTATGCCATGATGTGTATAAGACCTAATGTTTGCTTTACTATTGGAATGGTTAGCATATACCAATCTAATCCAGGACAAACCCATTGGAAAGTTATCAAAAGGATACTTCAATATCTCAAAGGCATTATAGAATATTCATTACTCTATCAAGGAAATGATTTGCATCTTATGGGATATACGAATGCTAATTGGGTAGGAGATTTAAATGAGAGAAAATCAACCTCCAGATATGTTTTCTTACTAAACAATGGAGCAATTTCATGGAGTAGTAAAAAACAATCATGTATAGCCTTATCTATCATGAAAGATTAATTTATGGCACTTTCAGCGGTAGGCTATTTGGCTTAAAAGTTTTTTGAGTCATTTAAGAATTAAAAAAAAAGCATTGAATCCAATATTAGTGAATTACAATAGTCAAGTTGTAATCACATTCATGAAAAAGAATCTAAATATCACTCAAAGACCAAACACATTAATATTAATTATAATTTTATGAGAGACATGGTTGCACAAAAGGAAGTCAACATATAATATATATCTACGCACAAGATGGTTGCAGATCCCTTTATTAAACCCATACCTACATATACTTTTAGCAGTCATGTTAGATCATTAGGAATGCATAAATTCTGATGCAAATAAGTTATACTCATTTGGAAGACAATTGTAGTTTGTTCCATTTTATGTTTATTCAATAATGCTAGTTAATTTTTACATTGATGACTACTAAGTTCAGTACTTTATTTCATATAGCATACATAAAAATTAAGTTAAGTATATAATAATAGAAGTATGTTGGACAAATATAAGACGACCTTCTTATTAAGCAATCGCCCCTATGGCTTTGTGTAAATAGAGATTAAATGAATTTAAACTTAATTATCTAAGTGATAATAGAGAGATCTAGTTTAAATATGAATGTCACCAATGTATCAATAGGTTTGACAAAGAGTGAATTTTGAATAATATCACTTTATCTATCTTGTAGCTAGATTGGAGTTTTAATGAGAAATAAAATGAGTATGTATATGAACTCAAGTTAGACATTGGATGCCTAAACTATAACTTGTAAAGTATTAAAAGAAGAAAAGACATGCACTCAATGAGAAAGGAGAACAATAATGTAGCATATGATTCATACCATATGTGCAAAATATATTGACTAATGAGGGTAATAAAATTACAGATCTTAACTTGATTATTGTGTGAGACCCTTGAGATTACATAGAATCTTATTTTGGTACCTCGTGACTCTTATTTATTTCTCAAAATTTGTATCGAATGTTATCGTAGGATGTTACCAAAAGATCATGAGCAATTCGATTTATTGTAACAATTTTAGAAAAGCAAGTTAAATAAAAATTATGAGAATCAAATTAGGGAAAGGTCATAGTTTATGATAATTATTATGCTAAGTTGTAATCATAGATTGACCAATTATATTTATCTTTATGATAATATATAATTACGAATACAAAATGATATAATTATAATTGCAATTATGAGATATAATAGTGTGATAAATGATCTAGAATACAACATACAAAACATACTCTAATATTTTATCTCAACATACAAAACATACTCTAATATTTTATCTTTTCAAGTATATATATATATATATATATATATATATATATATATATATATATATATATATATGCTTGAAGTGTGCTGGTTGCATGGCCTATTTATCTAGTATAAAGTTGTATAGAGAAAAAAGACAAGTTAATCCCATCATGTGTGTGTGGGAGATATAATATGGATCGGGTCACCCATGATAGGTTATGCATATATAAGTATATGTATATGTATAGAGAAAAGAAGATAAGTTGATCCTATCATGTGCATGTGGAAGATGTTAGAATATGGATCGGGTCACCCAAAGGAAGTTATATAACGCAAAAAAAATAAAAAAGGTAGTTGGCTTGTCTGATAGAGTAGAAGAAATAAAAAGAAAATAAAGAGAAAAGTTTCTGTGCAAAAGAATGCCCAAATCTTTCTTTTCTCTGCAAATAGGATATTTGGGTCAATGGTTTACAAAAAAATTTCCATGTTTGTAATTTTTCAAAGACTAGTAATATAAGTTCGATTTTTAGGATTATCGAGAGGAGAAACTTGTAAGTTTCTTCGATTCATTTTTTATTAATTTTTTTCTTCAACTACCAAATTTTATAGATGTCTAAAATTATCATATTCAATCTCGAATTGCTGATGATCTTTTGTCATCAATTCCTACCCAAAGTTGCTAGTTTCTCCCTTCTACTTGTTTGGTGAAAATCAATTTAGATGCATCACGTAATCAAGTAGGTAGTTTTTGCTTAGTTGTGGTTGCTCGTAATTTTGATGGTCGTGTTTTGTTCTCTGCTGGGAAAGTGATGGATGACTGCTTTGATATGGAACTATTTGAATTGCATGCTTAGGTTTTAGGTTGACATTTGTCTTGGCAAATGGTTTGAATAAGATGGTTTTTGAATCAAACTCTTTAAATGCCATCTTTAGGCTGCATGCCAACCAACTAGGTACTTTGGTTCGTGATATGATTTATGATGATATTCAGTATTCACTAGCTCTCTTTGCATTTTTTCATAGCTGAGTTCTCTTTTGTTCGTCAGATTGCAAATCACATAGCTCATGCCATTGCTAGCGGAGTTTTAGTTTCGAAGGCTGAATTTGTTTTTGCATGATTCTGTTCCTGATATGGCTTTAGATTTTGTATCTTAAGACCCATAGTCTCATTCTGAAGGCTAATGCAGTTTATTGCATTTAAAAAAAAAAAAGGTTCAGGTGGAATTTTAATCATTTTTAATTTAAAATTATAAATATTATATATAAATAATGATTAGATAGATATCCAACAATAAATAAAAATTTATTTTTAAAATTCTAAAATGCATATTATAGCGATTCCCATTAGACAACAAATTCAAGATAATTATTATTTTCATTTTTGAATTTAATTTTTACAATAAAAATTTATGAAAAATGTATCTACTATATAACAAATAATTGTTTATTATATTAATATATCATAATAAAGATCATACACACATACATAATTAACTAAAAATGATAAGATTCTGATATATAAAATCAATGCATAACATTGCAAGATTAGATATATTTGAAAAATTTTCAGTTTGTTTTTTATTTTTTTTTATTTTTTGAGAAAATACCAATAACAAATCCAACGCGCTTTTCTCTATTCCGCTCTCTTTCTTCCTCTCCTTGTTGGGTGGGTTTGTGTCTCTTTTGTTTTGGAGAAAATGAAACCATGTTTTACGTAAATAGACTTTGAATATGTCTACCTTTTGAAAATTTGAAGAGGTAGATTTTTTGTCTCGTGAATTCTTCCCAGGCTATCAAATTATTACCATGCAAAAATAATCCCAATGACTGAAAATGGACGATGACAACGATGATATCCTAGCATCATTATCATTTTGATCTCTCCTTTCCATGCACAAATGCCTGTAGCGGATCCCATTTCCGGGCGATTATTTATATGGATCATATCTTTCTTCTTGTTTATATCTATTGTTATTGGTGGAGCTTTTCTAATTTTGTATATTCTCCTCCCTCCAACTGCATCTGTTTCTTGGCTTCCAATCGCTGGTGTAGTCCTAGTTTGCCTACCCTGGATATTCTGGTTAATCACTTGCCTTTATCGAGTCTTCTCTCGAGCCCTTGGTTTTAGGGTTGTCCTTGGCGCAGGTGGAGGTGGAAGTGGCAGCAATGGAAATGTCGGCCTCGCTCAATCCCATGAGTCTGCGACCGTTGAATCTTCCTTAGAGCAAGTTGAAGAAGGGGACGGAAGGCGTGTTCAATTTGGGGATGCTGTGGTTATTGGGGAGAGTAATGGTGGTGAACAAAAGAATGCAAATTTGAGAGTTTTATCAACTAGTATTTCCGACAGTGATTTATCTATTGCTTCACGTGAAAGTGAAATGCCGTTAACCACCGCCATGACATCTTGATATAGTATATTTCATTTTCCAGAGCTTTACACATCATTATTTTGAGTTTGCATATAGCTGTATATTGAGTTACGATGTAAAATTGTAGGTGCAGCACAATCCATGAAACCTAAATCAAATTAATTCTCCACATTTTCTCTTTCTTTACTTTTTTGTTCTCGTTTTAGTTTAATTTATTTTATACCATCATTTCCTAGACATTCATTTCATATATATATATAAACTTTTTCTTTTTATTATTCATGGTTTTGAACTAATATGTCAACTTAATAAATTTGTAGACAAAAAATGGAATTAAGGATATTGAGAGATGATTAATTTTCTGAAGGACATGTATCCTATAGAAAATTAATCATCTCTCAATATCCTTAATTCCATATTTTGTCTACAAATTTATTAATGTTGATCTCTATAAATTTGTAGAAAGTCAAAGGATTTATCTTTTTCTTTTTCTTGTTGATGAGTTGACATTTTTTTCTTCTCACATAATAGAATAGAATTAAGCTATTTTGCAAGATAAAGTACTTTTAACAAAGTTATATGTATACACATTTATTAACAACCTTCCTTTTTTTTTTCCTTAGTTAAATGTACTTTGTCTTGCAAAATAAATTAATTGTCTTCTAAAATGTGAGAAGAAAAAAAAGTGCATACATATAACTTAGTTAAATGTACTTTGTCTTGCAAAATAACTTAATTGTCTTCTAAAATGTGAGAAGAAAAAAAATAAACGTGTATACATATAACTTTGTTAAATGTACTTTGTCTTGAAAAATAACTTAATTGTCTTCTAAAATGTGAGAAGAAAAAAAAGTCAATCCATCAACAATAAAAGAAGGGTTGGAGGGAGGATACTGAAGGAAACAATGGAGAAAAAAAGGAAGCATGTTAATAAATTTGTATACATATAACATTGTTAAATGAACTTTATCTTGCAATATATATACATAAGCTAGCTATTTAAGTAGAATACAAAATTTTAAAATGAACTTTATTACAACATCTAATCTAATCTAGAGTTTATAATTATTTTGAATTATTATTTGACTTATCCTTCACAATAGTTTATGCCTTCTACTGACTCTATGACTTATCCTGTACATGCCCTTACAAGATAAAGGATCAGTAAGACACTTCAGTCCTGGAGCGAAATGAGAGAAATTGACTATGACTTAAAGGTTTTATAAAGGATCCTTAGAGCTAATGTGAAGAACATGTAAAGAACCTATAGTATCCCTTTCATGAACAAAGTGACAATCAAATGCCAAATATTTCATAAGAGGATGATCAATGGAATTTGCACAAGAATATGTTACGTTGCTTCTATATTGTTATAAGGTAGACTAGGTGACTGATAGATATGTATGAACACTAAATTCAAGGAGTAAATTATGAACCCACGGTACTTCAACTGTTTCAATAAAGGATAAAGTTTTGAATGTATATAGAGGCATTGTAACTTCTTCCACACTAGCCATATAAATTGACCAAAAAGATTAGCTATGTGTTAATGTTGTGAGAGAAAGAAACCTTTTGGAGTGAAGTTGACTTCAACTCCCAAAAATGATGTAGAGAGCCATGGTCTTTAATTGAAAAATGGTGAGCTAGCATGTGAACAAATTGACTAAAAAACATAGTATAGTTACTAGTGAGAATTATGTCATCAACATAAACCATGAAAAAAGCCATGACCATATTCTTATTATAGAAAAACATATAGACATTAGTAAGTGGTTTTCTAATCCCAAATGCACGTAAAAAATTATTTATCTCCATGTACTAGGCATGAGGAGCCTGTTTAAGGCCATATAATGCTTTATTGTTTGTACATGTGATACAGATACTGTTGATGAACATTGCTCGAAGATTGCACTATGTAATCATGTAATATGACATGTAGAAATGTATTGTTTACATCTAACTATCTCAAAGGCCAATTTTTAAATTAAGCAAGACTTAAAATAATATATTATTGCTAGCTTTGTCACAATGCTAAATATGTTAAAATAATCTCTTCTAGGTTCTTATAAGAATCCTTTTGCCATAAGGCAAGCCTTATTTTTCTGTAGATCCATCCAACTTTTGTTTGATTTATAAAATCCATTTACAACTGATAGGAACATGATTAAACTTTGGAATAAGTTCCCAAGTGCCATTTTGCAAGAGTGCATCAAATTCAATATCCATAGCCTTTTGCCAGAGACGATTTTCAAAAGCTTAAGTGACAATGATAGGTTCTAGTGTAGTTGGCATCGAGTGATAGGTTGTCAAGTTAATAAATTTATTATTGTAGAGTTTAGAGTTACAATGCCAAACACAAGTTGGGTATGAATAATTAGAGATTATAGGAGGGGATGGAGTAAGGAATGGATAAACATGGGGAATCAGGGTTAATATGTTTGATGACTTTGGGGTAGGGGAAGATGATATGGTATATGTTGGGATTGTAGAGGTTGTGTCTATGATTGGAGAATCTAGTTCATGGTTTAGAATACTATAAGGATTAGGTTAGAAGACAATAATTGTAAGTAATTAGAGGCGAGGTGTATAAATAAAAAAGAAGATGTGTTAGTGTCCAAAGTGGATTGAGGTTGCAAATCTTCTTGTGTAGGACCTACATAGAAAGCATCTTGAAAAAGTTTAGTGAACTCATGAGATAACAAACATGACATGTTGAGATTAAAGGTGATTGGAGGTAGGGTTAAGAAGCTTATTTACAAATTGGGAGGTATAGTAACTAAGAAAAACACAAGGTGTTGATTGTGATTAAAGTTCTTATGGAGTGTATAGACAAAGCCATAAGTAATATAAACATCCAAATGGTTTGAGTTTATTATAATTTGAATGTTTATTAAAGAGCATATGAAATAGAGATTTGAGGTTTAAGATTAGCATAGGAAGATGTTAGATAATAAGCAACAATTTGAAAAGTATAAGACTAATAATGGGATGGAAGAGATGCAAAATAAAGTAAAGAAAGCCCAGTTTTGACAACATGCTGACCAAGTGTGTGGAGGTGTAGTGAAATGAGAAATCCCACATGAATTAAAAGTTGGAATTAATTTTTAGTCTTTCACTCCTATGATAGGTAATTTGTTTTATGAATGCACACATGGTAGGTGACGAGATGTCAAATTCTGAATGTTATTGATATTGGAGGGACAATGACCATGACACTAGAGAATGAATAGCATCCCTCATGAAATGAATGTGAGAACCTTTTGGGAAGTTGAAGGAGCCTTATAGGTTTGGAGTCGCCACCTGACCATAGTCAAAAAATGGTAAATAGACTTTAAACAGTATGTAAAATCTATTTTTCTTATTAAAGATTCTACATTCAGGAAGCCAATTCTACTTGATTACTTATTTATATACAAAACCTAAATTGCTTGTTTCATCACCCTAGTTGTGGCTTAATGATGCATTTGACATTGCAAATATTATTAGTCACTTACATAATATTAACATTTTTATTAATTATATTGTTATTGATGGGCATATAGAATAATCAAGACATAATAATATTACAGATAAAATAATTAAAGCAAGAAATATAACAAAAAAACTAATAAATGAAAATAGGCAAATAAAATAATAAGTGAATCAACTGAGCAAGTAAAAAAAATAAAACAAATAGCATAAAAAGCATGCAAAATAATCAAGAAAAAAAAGAAATAAAGAAAATAGGGAAAGGGAATAAGGATTACAACACTTTTATAGCCTATTCTAATAAATTTATCAAAGTGGAAATAATAACATCATCATCATCACCACCACCACCACCACTACCATCATCACCATTATCACCATCATTATGATGAGTGTGAGAAATGCATTATTTTGAGCACTCATTATGTTATCATTAGGTGTCATTTCATTTGCATTTGTTTTTCTTTTCTTGACTTTTTATTTAATTTGCATGAATGTGTGCATGATTTGTGTTTATATTTATTTTTAGTATTTTTGGTTATTTTTATGCATGTAGGTGTCAAAGTATAGTAAAGGAAAGATGCATGGGGCTCATGAACATTTTTGAAGACTCAAGGGAGCATGCAAAGGAGCATTAAAGGCTAATTTCCTCAAATCAAAGGAGAAGACTAGTGCATGGTCGTGTGCCTCGACACACATGGTAGTGTGACCTATTGATAGCATTTTGAATTTTGAATTTAAAAAGCTAATTTTGGGGGATTTGATGGAGATTGAAAAAGAGACAAATCAATAGGCTAGAGGCCAGGGTTTTATGTGTGTGTAGCCTCTAGAAATAAAACATTATGTCAATTTTCCTATTTTTAGATTATATTTCCTTTTTATCATTTTTCTTAGAGAGAATAAAGAAGAGTGCTTGTTCATGTTGGTTTGGAGATTGAGCATAAGGATTGAAGAACAATAAGCCTTCTATTAAAAAATGGGGTTTCTTTTAAACATTTATTATTGTTCATTTTCATTTTTGATTAATGATGATGTTTATTTTCTTATATTCTTCTTCTTTATCTCTTATTATTAACATGAGTAGCTAAATTCTTTATTAAGGTTCTTATTTCAATTCAACCATGTGAATATTGTAATTAAACCTAAGCCATTAAGCTAAATCCATTGGTTATTATTGAACTTAATGTCTTCATAGGAGTGATCACCCTTTAATTGAATTTATACAATGAAACTTGAATGACAGATAGGTTCCATTGGATATAAACAATAAGCTATTATATGCTTTCTTAGTTGAAAGACATTAAAACAACTAATATTGATTAAGGGCTAAGCTTTAAACCAGGTTAAACAACACTTAGTAAGTGAGAGCTATAAATCTAATATGTTAATCTACTTGGTTAATTGTGGGTTTGTTTGAGAGGAAAAAGTAGGATTCCTTGGATGCCTTCAAATTGGATTAAGGTTAGGCATGGTTTAGGTACTAATTGATCTTAAGAAATGGTTGAATTAGTAATAAGAACCCCTAGCTCTTTAAATTGATTGTTAATTAATTTAGATTTCTTTTATTTAATTTTAGTTAATTTCAAAAAACCTTTTTTTTTTATTGTTTAAACAAACAAAGAATAATTAGTATTACAATACTTAATTTGCAATTTTATGGGATTGATATTTAATTACTACTTGTACAATTCTGCATACTTGTGGATTACGCACATCAAATTTTTGGGCTGAGCATTGCCAAAATTGATATTGTTGAGAATTTTGTGTTGCTTGATTTAGACTTTCTTTGTGATTATTTGTGTGGTTTTTAGGGATTTTAATAGTGCATGCATATAACACATGGTGTCAGTAGATGAGGAGCCTAGTTAATACCACTTGATTTAGAGCTTGAGAGGATAGTTCACAAAAGAAGGAGATAGAATAGTAACAGAATGAACAGAGGAGAAGAGGAAAAAGACCTACCCCTAGTTGAGCGAGTAGCATAAAATGGGTAAAATGGCTAAAGAACTATAAGGGATTTTATGAGTCCCAATGTCCAAGGTGATCAGAATTTGATTGTGAGGCCAGCAGTAGCAGCAAACAACTTCAAAATTGAAGTAATCAATTACACATACTAAAATATGAGTGGAAGCATGGTGTGAGCACGAAACTGGTTAGGATAAATTTAATTTTTTTTCCTAGTGTGTAACCTTTACATGAAGGCAAGCATTTCGAAACCACTAAGATCACAACATATTAAATTTACATAACTCATTACTTGCATGCTTAATAGAAAATATAAATTAAAGATTCATAAAAAATCCAAAAAACAAAGCATGGTAAGAGACCTATATTTAGAGTTAGTAACACTTACAAACTCCAAATATCGGTAGGACGCTCGATAGGCTTTAGGAAATGGTTGATACAAATCTATAAGCTCTTAGCTCCCCAAATGTGAAGCCTCTAGCTTAAAACACATAAGTGGCATTAGAATGACTTTAGACCTCAGTTTCTTTACTAAAGCGATGGCTTTATTATTTTCATAGAAGAGAGGAACTACTGACTCAATGGAAGGAACAACTCCTAGTTTGATAACGAACTTCTGAATCCAAACAACTTCTTTAATAGCATCTGATATAGCTATGTACTCGGCCTCTGTAGTGGAATCAAAATTGATACATTATTTGGAACTCTTCTACCTTACTGCACCTCCATTATAGGTGAAGACAAACCCAAAGATAAACTTTCTATCATCCATATCTAGCTGAAAATTAGAGTCTATGAAACTTGTAAGTTGTAAGTCACCTCCTCTATAAGTCAAGTCTAAATCCTTAGTCCTTCTTAAGTACTTAAGGATAGCCTAAACTTCCACCCAATGCTTCAAGCCTAGGTTGGATTGAAACCTGCTAGTCACACTAATAGCATAGGCAATGTCTGACCTAGTACATAACATAGCATACATTAGGCTTTCTATAGCCTAAGCAAAAGGAATCTTGGCCATTTTTGCCATGTCCTCGGGTGTCTTAGGTGACATCTCCCTGGATAGGTGGATACTATGCTTAAAAGTTAACAATCCTCTCTTAGAATCAAGCATGTTGAACCTCTTTAACTCTTTTTCCAAGTAAAGACTTTAGGATAAACCTATCCTTCTCTTTGATTTATCTCTATAAACTTGAATCTTGAGAATATAGGTAGCCTCCCCTAAGTCTTTCATTGAGAAGGTTTTAAACAACCATATTTTCATAGAGGTCATCATATTAACATTATTACCAATGAGAAGAATATCATCCACATACAAGACTAGGAAAGTGAGTTGACTCTTACTAACCTTTTTGTAAACACATGGCTCATCGTCATTCTTAATGAAACCATAAGAATGGATAGCCTCGTGAAAATGATGATTCCAACTCCTTAAAGCTTGCTTTAGGCTATATATCGATCTATTAAACTTGCACACTTTTAAGCTTTCCTCGGATTCAAAACCCTTGGGTTGCTCCATGAAAATGTCTTCCTTAACTTGGCCATTAAGGAAGGCGGTCTTGACATCCATTTGCTAAACCTCATAATCATAGTGTGTGGCTATCATAAGAAGAATCTAAATGGATTTAAGCATGACTATTGATGAGAAGGTCTCCTTATAGTCAACCCTTTGCCTTTGGTAAAACCCTTTCACTACAAGCCTAACTTTATAGGTCTTTACCTTCCCGTCTGCACCAATCTTTCTCTTGAAGATCCATTTACACCCAATAGGTACAAGACCATTAGGAGGATTAATAAGTGTCTAGACTTGGTTTATATAAATGGAATCCATTTCAGTTCTTATTGCCTCAAGCCATCTTGAAGAATCTTTATCATATAAAGCTTCTTCATTTATAGTAGGATCATCATCATGAATGCTCTCTTCATGAACATGCAACTCTTGCACATCATATATAAAATCGTATCTCTCTGGAGGATGAGATACCCTACTAGCCCCTTTCAGGTTGATCAATGTCCATTTGATCAATTTTTTAGGCTTCTTTAGATGACTCCTCATCTAACATTATCTTCCTTCCTTTACCACATTCCTTAAGAAACTCTTTCTCAAGGAAAATATCATCTCTATTTACAAAAACAACTTGTTTAGCAGGAAGATAAAGCCAATACCTTAAGCTATTTTTAGGATATCCGATTTTGCATCTAATTTGTTTGATTTTTACTTTTTAATAAAACTTGGGCACCCCCAAATCTTAACATGTTTAAGACTTGGTGCCCTACCATTCCATATCTCATATGGTGTGGTAGAAATGGACTTGGATGGAAACCGATTAAGGATGTAAGAGGCCATTTAGAGTGCAAAACCCCAAAGTGATATAGGGAGATTAGTGTGGCTTATCATAGAATGTACCATATCTAATAAAGTATGATTTTACCTCTCAGACACACCATTCAATTGAGGTGTTCCAGGTAGTGTGAGTTGTGATGCAATGCTATGTTCCTTAAGGTACTCAATGAACTTGGTACTCAAGTATTCACCTCCTTGATTTGATCTTAAAATCTTAATACTTTTCCCAGTTTGGTTTTCTACTTGGGCTTTAAACTCCTTGAACTTTTCAAAAGATTCACTTTTGTTCTTTATAAGAAATAAATGCCCATACCTTGATAGATCTTCTATAAAGGTTATAAAGTAGTAGAAACCACCTCTAGCCATTACATTAAATGGTCTATATACATCACTATATATGATCTCCAACACATCTTTGGCTCTTGCCATTTATCCAATTAATAGTGATCTAGTAATCATACTTTGAAGAAAAGCCTCATAAGTTAGATCAAATGCAGATTCAAGATTACTCAATATTCCTATCATTTCTAACTTTATGATCTTATCCTCCGTAATGTGACATAATCTCAGGTGCCATAAATATTTAAAGTTAGAGGCATTTTCAATTAGCATTGCATTCATATCGCTCACATTAGTTTAAGGCTCATTATTATTAGACATATTATCAACATAATATAAACCATGCATTAAATAACTTATGCCAACCAATTCATTTCCAAAATGAATCTTATATATATCTTTACAAAAGTGGAATTCATAATCCTTTCTTATTAAATTAGAAATAAAGATAATGTTTTTATAGGCATTAGGTACATACAATACATCATCCAATAACAAAACATGATTATATAAAATAATTGAAGTGGATCCTATAGCCTTAGCTATAACACTTGCTCCATTCCCAAGTCTTAAGGTCACTTCATTAGGCCTCAACCTCTCCTCATTTGCTAGATCTTGTAAGGATAAAAAAAATGAGAACTTGCACCATTATCCAATACCCATGCATTAGATGAGCTCTTAGAACATTTAGAAGCAAATAAGTTAGAGAAAGTCTCACTTTCTCCTTATTTTCCCTTTCCCTTTGTCTTGAGAGACTTAAGGAATAGGAACTTAGGACAATTCTTCTTCCAACGTCCTTTACCTTGGCAATGGAAACACTTTCCCTTGCCTTGCTCTTCCTTTATAATGGCCTTGCCTTTATTCTTTGCTATGCCATTGGTGGGCTTGACAACACTTGTCTTGCTTTTCTTCTTTTTGTTGCCTTTTTTCTTAGTCCCATTAGAAGTGGTAATAAGTGCAACCTCTTTCCCTTTGCTCCCTTAGAAAGCCTTATAGGCCATCATGAGCATATTTAAAAGCTTTGTAATAGTGCACTCTATCTTATTCAAATGGAAGTTAGCAATGGTTTTCCCAAAAGATTTGGGAAGGGATTGAAGGATCAAGTTTACTTGGAGGTGGAAGTCCATTGTGAAGTCTAGACTCTCTAGCTCCTTTATTGATCTAATCATGGAGTTCACATGGGCTCCCACTTCCTCTCCCTCCTTCATCTTAGCATGGAAAAGCTACTTAGATATCTCATATCTAATGGTCCTACTTTGCTCACCATATAACTCTTATAGGTAAAGTAGGATTTCTTTTATACTAGTGTACTTCTTATATTGCTGATGGATTTTGGTGCTCGTGGAAGCCCATATGATGCAACGTGCTTGCATATTATCATCTTCCATTTATCAAGAGTTATTTGCTCCTTTTGGGAAGCATTTTAGGGAAGTGGTCAGGGTGGGCTTTGCTCTAATATATAAAGTATCTTTTCAGAAGCTAAAATAACTTTTAGATCCTTAGCCAATCAATAAAATTAGGGCTCATAAGTCTATGTTGGTCGAGTATGATCTCAAGTGGGTTTGATGATCTCATATTATCAAGTTTCTATGAAAGGTAACAAGATTAATTAGTTATGTGACATTGTTATTTACCATTTGATTTAGTCTTTAATCATAATGGCCTCCCACTAACTTAGCAAATCCTACACTTACAAAATAGGAAATAGAAATCCCTTATTAGATGGATTTCTAATGGGTGATGAAATTTTTAAAGGGCTACTAATATTCCTCAGGTACATATTGCAATTCTTGGAATAATAGTTCTCATTAAGTGGACAACTCTTGTCCAACACATCTCATATGAGGTTCCATCAATCCGGCTCTTAATGTTATGAGCCTCAGGTACACATTGCCATTCTTGGCCTTTGGCATTAGTTAAGTCCATACCATTAGATTAGTGACATGTATGGATTTGAACACTACAAACCTCACGTACTCCTATTTGCCATTCTTGGCCTATAGTGTATCCATACACTCATAACATCTCATGCTTAAACATAATAGTACATGAATTTCTTGGGCCTTATGTACACCCCTATGTATCCATAGTTGATGTACACAAGCCCAAAACCATGCAAGTTATTGCTCCAATGAAGAGCCTAGACCTAATTTAGTTTGGAAGGTTTTTAGGTCTTTATTATTAAGGTCTCACTTTGCAAATTAACTGGTTTCAATTATATATATATATCATACGTACATGGAATGTCATCTATTCATATATACATATCACATATGCATATAACATGTTACAATATATTACATTTTTAAGCATCTTTAGTAACAGCTCTTGTAACTAACAAGCATAATCATAACTCCTGTAATTATTATAATATTTAGCATGTAAATTATGTGATTTTGGCTCTAATACCACTTGAAGGAATTTATTACACACACCAAAATATGATCAAAAGTGTGGTATGAGCATGAAATTGGTCAGGATAAATTTCAAAATTTTTTCTTAGTGTGTAACCTTTGCATGAAGGCAAGCATTCCAAAACCACCAAGCTCACAAAAAATTGAATTTACATGAATAATTGCTTGCATGCTTAATAGACAACATAAATTAAAGATTCATAAAACAACCAAAACATAAATCATGGTAAGAGACCTACATCTAGAGTTTAGTAACACTTACAAACTCCAAATGTTGGTAAGACGCTCGATAGGCTTTAGGAAATGGTTGGTGCAAAGCTACAAGCTCCTAGCTCCCCAAGTGTCAAGCCTCTAGCTTAAAACACACAAGTGGCACCATAATGACTCTAAGCTATTAAAGAATCTCTACCCATAAGCTCCTCCTTGTTGGTGATCTAAAAGTTTGCTAGAGCTCCTCTCCTTGCTTGGATGATGTAGGAATTCTTGCCTCCTTTGGATGTAGCCTTCACTTGCATAGCTCTTGTACAAAGGATGATGACAATGGACTTATAAAGAAACATAACTCTTGTATTTCTCACTCACACACTCACAACACTTAGAAGAAAGATGAAGAAGAAGACTCAACTTTTATTTTCTCTCTTAGTGTTTTCTTTCCAATGTAAGTGGTAAGTAAAGTATCAAGTGTGTCAAGCAACTGCACTAACTTAGTTTATATATGGAAGAGACTAATTTGCATGTGTAGAGATTCTCCACTAACTCAAGCTTGAGTGTAGGATAAGCAATCTCATGCATGTGCTTACTTTTTCACTTTAAGTGTAAAATAAGCTATCTTTTGCATGCAGAGATTGACCACTAACTTAAGGTGCATGCTTATGACACATCTCCATATTGTCAACCATGCAATCACATTGCATGTAAATCTATGCTTAGGTGGCCACCATGCAAGCATGGTCATCATATGGTCATGCTTACGAGCATCTCCTTTATTAAATGGGCTTTAGGCTTATTTAACTCTTAAATGAGCCCATATGTACAACATCCATTAATTAGTCTTATGAACTTTATTTAACACTTAAAGAAGGCCCATGTTAATAATACACCTAATTGTCCAAGCCCATGCATTATCCATTAAGCTACATATATAAGGCCCATCTCATGGTCCATATCCAAAGTAGTATTATTGGCAAATATCAATTTGGTCCTTAAACTTAATATCATATATTAAATTAAGTCAAAATTAATATTTAATAGTTATAACCATTGAATTAGATTTTGGGATATGCTAGATCCCCGCACAAGTGAAAATCTAATTCAATTAATTTAATCAATTAATTAAACACTTTAATTAATAATTAAATTAATAAATATCATTATCGATGCTACTCTTATGTGTGTGACTTACTAGGTTCAAGTCCAAATGGCAATAGAAATAAATAATATTAACTCTTAATATTATTGGAAACTCTTTCCAAGCTAAATATGAAAATCCCAATTAATCATATTTAGTTTCCATAAGTCATGAGTGACCCCCAGTATATATGTCATGACTTCCCAATTAGAAATGAATGATATTCATAGATTCACAAGAACCATAGAACATAATTATTGTGCACTCAATGTCTTTTCTTCTGAAGATCCTGACATCGACTAGAGTCATGGTCAATTAAACTCTAATTACCTCAATCATACGACCTCATCTTCAGTTCAATTCTTAATAAAACATGACTTCTACTAGAAACACTTTATAGCACCAAAACATTTTTTGAGTAAGTCAAGTTTGACTTGGCCAAGTACTTATTCATTAAGAATAACTTAGATAGCATAGTGTTATGACCCGTGAAGTCTGTCCTGCCCCATGGCCTGTGGTACATGCACACGGGCGAGAAAACTCGGACAAGGCAAGCCAAAGAGGGCTGCTTGCCACCAAGGCCATGACAAGCGCCTAGGAAAATGCAGGAAGCCTCTAGAACATGGTAGAGGGCTGCTCGAGTTGCCAAACTCAAGGGAAAAATACCTAGGCCAAGGAAGGAGCCTAAGAGCATGTGGGAAGGCTCTAGAGAGTTACGGAAAAATAGCAAGGCTGCATGCTGCCAGCCTTCCAGAAAGTTCCTATGACTCCAATGCTTGCTGCCCATGATAGGCCATTCGGCCAGCATCTAGAAACTTCCCTTCCCTTTGTACATAGCAAGAAGCTTTTAGGAAAAGCATTGTACCTATGCTGTTTGTAGAAATGTATAGAAGAAATAATTATAGCCACACATTGAGGAGGTGGAAAACCTATATAAAGGCCACTCCTCCCATTTGTACAGATTGATGAACAACTTAATAAAGCTCTAACACATTTGCAAACTCTCTCTACACTCATTTTAGTCCCTTGCTGCCTACCTTGCTCACTTAAAATCTACTCTAACTCACCTTTAGGCTTACTTAGTTTGACTTCTCTCGCAAGTGTGACTAAGTGCTGCGCGTCTTAGCTAACCTCTAACGCTGAGCACGTGACAGGTGGTATCAGAGCAACGGTTTAATCGTAGGTACCTCGAGTTATGAGATCCGAACATGGCAAGTGAGGAAGGAAATGTTGCTGTTCTAGTGGAAGAACACTGCACTGAACAGATTCGTGGGCGAGAAGAGCAGTGTTCGCAATCCAGGCGAAGCAAATCTAAGGCTCCAACGCGTGAGCCCATGGAGTCCTGAGTTGCTAGCCTTGAGAGAGATTTGGCTGGTGTATCTTCGACAGTGGGAGAACTTACAGATCAAGTGGACAACCTCATTCATGAGAATGTAGAAATCACAAAGGCTGCCAAGGCGATGATAGAGGAACTTGGCCAAGCCTTTAGGGGAGAACTACGCTCCCTTAATCAGGAGTTTGCTGAACTACGAAAGAACTTTCAAGATGAAGTGAAAGAGCTTCGTAAGGAGATAGAAACCCTTCGTCGAGGGAGCCCACCCTCGACAAGTACTGTTGCCATAACTAGTTCCGCTGCTCAACATGGTTTAAAGGTCCCTAAACCTGCCATGTACAATGGCACTCGCAATGCCACTATGGTGGAAAACTTCTTGTTTGGCCTCAAGCAATATTTTAAGGCAATGAACATCACAGATGACTTCTCAAAATTTAGCAATGCTGCCATTTTCCTAAGGGATGCTGCTCAGCTATGGTGGAGAAGGAAGCATGCTGACAGGGAAAAGGGGCTTTGCATAATTAACACGTTCGAACAGTTTAAGGCCGAACTCCGCAAACATTTTGTGCCTCGCAATGCTAGTGAAGAGGTACTCAGCAAGCTATGATGATTGAGGCAAACAGGTAGCATTTCCGACTATGTCTAGGAATTCACCACCTTGATGCTAGAAGCCACAGACCTATCCGATCATCAACTCTTCTTTGATTTCAAAGATGGGTTGAAGGATTGGGTTAAAATGGAACTTGATCGACGAGGAGTTCAGTCCCTTGATGAGGCAATTGCTGCTGTGGAGAACCTCAAGGACTACTCTACTCAAGACAAGGGGAAGAAACCTAGCTTGACAAAGAGTGGGGGAGCCCAAAAGAGGGACTCCAACAAAGGCAATCAAAGACCTTTCAATAACAACTCTAAGCTTGAAAAGGGTTCCTCATTTAAAGGTAAGACTACTGCCTCTAAGCCTCTTAAGCCTTGCTTTATCTGTGACGGACCACATTGGGTAAGGGACTGTCCTAATAGGAAAGCCATGAATGCAATCGTGGCAGAGTTCAATAAGGAGAAACCCAAAGATGAACCCCAAGCTAGGATAGGTTCCTTACAGCACTTGGGTGCTCTTTCAAAGCTCCCCTCTCCTCCAGTCTCTAAGGAGAGAGGCCTGCTCTATGTGGACGCTTCCATAGAAGGCATAACTGCTTGTCCTATATTGGACACAGGTGCTACACATAATTTCATGGACGTACATGAGGCAAAGCGCCTAGGCTTGAAGTTGTTAAAGGGGATTGGCACAATTAAAGCTGTCAACTCAGAGGCAAAGCCTATGCACGGTATAGCTGAAGGAGTGAAGGTAAAAATAGGTGAGTGGGAAGGTACGCTAGACTTCACTATTGTGCCTATGGATGATTTCAAGGTTGTCTTTGGTCTAGCATTTTTCTATAAGGCCATTGCCATCCCGGCCCCCTATATGGGTTCCTTGTTGATCCTCGATAACTCTACCATTCGAGTGATCCCCTTGAAGAGCATGGTAAAATCAAAGCCTTTTATAATTTCTGCCTTGCAATTCAAGCGGGGCCTCAAGAATGGGGAGTGCTATGTTGCAACCATGAGGGAGCTTAATGGGGATGATGATGCCGAGCAACCTACTCTCTCTTTGCCACCTTCTATTGAAGCTGTTCTCGATGAATACAAGGATGTGATGCCTCCTGAGTTGCCTAAGAAGTTGCTGCCGAAACGAGATGTGGATCACCACATCGAACTCGAGCCTAGTGCAAAGCCCCCTGCCATGGTGCCTTATCGCATGGCACCTCTAGAGCTTGTTGAATTGAGAGGATAGCTCCAAGACTTGCTAGATTTAGGCTTCATCCAGCCATCGAAGGCCCCATACGGTGCTCTGGTCCTCTTTCAAAAGAAGAAGGATGGCTCACTATGTATGTGCATAGACTATCGGGCTTTGAATAAGATCACTATCAAGAATAAGTATCCGATTCCTTTGATAGCTGATCTATTTGACCAATTGGGGAAGGCCCGGTACTTCTTGAAGCTGGATTTACGGTCTGGCTATTACCAAGTTCGCATTGCTCCAAGTGACGTGCCAAAAACAGCATGTGTGACGCGATACGGAGCTTTTGAGTTCTTGGTCATGCCTTTTGGCCTTACTAATGCCCCTGCCACTTTTTGTACACTCATGAACAAGGTACTCACCCTTTCCTTGATAAGTTTGTTGTTGTTTATTTGGATGACATTGTAGTGTATAGCAACAGTCTTGAAGAACATGTGCAACACCTCAAACAAGTCTTCAAAGTACTCCACGAACATGAGCTCTATGTGAAAAAAGAGAAATGCTCATTTGCAAATCAAGAAGTGGAGTTCCTTGGCCATCGAATTAAAGATGGCAGGCTTTTGATGGATCCAGCAAAAATTCAAGCCATCCAGGAATGGCAACCCCCTTCAAGGGTTCCCGAGCTACGATCTTTTCTTGGGCTGGGAAACTATTATCGACGGTTTATCAAAAGCTATTCAGCCATTGCCGCCCCATTGACGGACCTACTCAAGAAAAATAAGACATGGCAGTGGAGTGATGAATGCCAAGATGCCTTCAATACCTTAAAGGAAGCAGTATCAAAAGAGCCTGTTATGGTGCTGCCTGACCATATCAAGCCCTTTGAAGT
Source organism: Mallotus nudiflorus (assembly GCA_947683625.1). NCBI lineage: Eukaryota > Viridiplantae > Streptophyta > Magnoliopsida > Malpighiales > Euphorbiaceae > Mallotus > Mallotus nudiflorus. The sequence goes on from CANTUR010000369.1 coordinate 811,608, forward strand.
GCACACAGACGCCTCTGACTTCGCCATTGGAGGCGTACTCATGCAAGATAAGCACCCTATTGCCTATGAAAGCCGCAAGCTTAATGAAACAGAAAGGCGGTATACTATTCAAGAAAAGGAGATGACTGCCATTGTCCATTGCTTGCGAACATGGAGACACTATTTTCTTGGCAGCAAGTTTACAATTTTAACTGCTAATGTGGCCACAAGTTACTTCCAGACCCAAAAGAAACTAAGTCCTAAGCAAGCTCGTTGGCAGGACTTCTTGGCCAAGTTTGACTATAAACTAGAATACAAGTCGGGTAAAGCCAATATTATTGCTGATGCATTAAGCAGAAAAGCAGAATTAGCCTCCATTGCTTCCAGCACTACTGAGAGCATCCTCCTTAATCGCATAAAGGAGGGCTTGCAAAAAGATAATCTAGCCAAGAATGTCCTTAAGCTTGCCACTGGGGGGAGAACGTGGAGATTTTGGGAAAAGGATGGCCTTCTCTTTACCATTGGCAATAGAATTTATATACCAAAGTGGGAGAATTTGTGACGAGAAATATTAAAGGAGTGCCATGACTCCTTATGGGCCGGACATCCCGGTATGACTCGCACCCTGGCTCTAGTCCAGTAAAACTACTATTGGCCACAACTTAAGAACAATATGTAAGCTTATGTGCGGACATGCCTTGTATGCCAACAAGACAAGAGTGAGCAACAGCAACCCGCTAGCCTTTTTGAACCTCTTCCCATTGCTGAAAGGCCATGGGAAAGTGTCTCAATGGATTTCGTTGTTGCCTTGCCAAAATTCGAAGGGTTCGGTAGCATTATGGTTGTGGTGGATAGATTCAGCAAGTATGCCACTTTCATCCCTACGCCAGTTGACTGCAAGGTAGATGAGACAGCATGCCTTTTCTTTAAAAATGTGGTCAAGCTTTGGGGCCTGCCCAAAAGTATCATTAGCGATAGAGACCCCCGATTTATGGGCAAATTTTGGTGTGAGCTGTTTAAATTGCTTGGAACGGACCTAAACTTTTCTACAAGCTTCCATCCTTAAAGTGATGGTCAAACTGAAAGGATCAATGCTCTGTTGGAATTATATTTAAGGCACTATGTTAGTGCCCATTAACGAGATTGGGCAAAATTACTTGATGTGGCCCAATTCTCTTATAATCTTCAACCCTTTGAAATCATTATGGGACAATAGCCACTAACACCAAATGCTATTTCTACTAGCTATGGAGGAGTCAATCCTTCTGCTTACAAATTTACGCGTGAGTGGCATGAAGAGGCAGACATCACAAGAGCATGCCTTGACAAAGCAGCAAAACGCATGAAAAAATGGGCTAATGTCAAAAGACGTCCAAGAGAATACAGTGTAGGTGACTTAGTGATGGTTAAGCTCTTGCCTAACCAGTTTAAATCCCTCCGCCAGGTGCATAAAGGAATGGTGAGATGCTACGAAGGTCCTTTCTCTATAATAAGAAGAGTTGGTGCTGCTTACCAACTCCAACTCCCCTCGAAGCTAAAAATCCATAATGTCTTCCATGTGAGTATGCTTAAACCATACCATGGAGACAAAGAAGACTCCAGCTGTAGTAAATCAAAAAGAGCTCCAATAGCAGTTGTCACTAAATTCGACAAAAAAGTTGAGTGCATCCTCGTAGATAGGGTGATAAGATGACGAGGAGTACCTAACTATGTTGAACACTTAGTGAAGTGGCAAGACCTACCAGATACGGAGGCCACATGGGAACGTGAGGATTTACTATGTCAATTTCCCCAGTATATCCAAAAATACAAGTCTCAAGACGCGATGGGGACGTCGCGAGATTGAGTGGGGGAGGGTGTTATGACCCGCGAAGTCTGTCCCACCCCATGGCCTATGGTACATGCACACGGGCGAGAAAACTCAGACAAGGCAAGCCAAAGATGGCTGCTTGCCACCAAGGCCATGACAAGTGCCTAGGAAAACGTAGGAAGCCTCTAGAACATGGTAGAGGGCTGCTCGAGTTGCCAAACTCAAGGGAAAAATGCCTAGGCCAATGAAGGAGCCCAAGAGCATGTGGGAAGGCTCTAGAGAGCTGTGGAAAAATAGCAAGGCTACATGCTGCCAGCCTTCCAGAAAGTTCCCATGACTCCAATGCTTGCTGCCCATGATAGGCCATTCGGCCAGCATCTAGAAACTTCCCTTCCCTTTGTACATAGCAAGAAGCTTCTAGGAAAAGCATTGTACCTATGCTGTTTGTAGAAATGTCTAGAAGAAATAATTATAGCCACACATTGAGGAGGTGGAAAACCTATATAAAGGCCACTCCTCCCATTTGTACAGATTGATGAACAACTTAATAAAGCTCTAACACATTTGCAAACTCTCTCTACACTCATTTTAGTCCCTTGCTGCCTACCTTGCTCACTTAAAATCTACTCTAACTCACCTTTAGGCTTACTTAGTTTGACTTCTCTCGCAAGTGTGACTAAGTGCCGTGCGTCTTAGCTAACCTCTAACGCTGAGCACGTGACAATAGGATATTATCCCTATTCACTATAGGTAATGAATTCCATCTTGACCAATCAATCATCCTTATATAGAACCGACTAGAGTCACCACACGCCATATACCTATACGTGGCTAGCACAGGTATATAAGCGGTAATAAACTCTAATCAACCATATATGGATGACCATGTTGCCTTAGGTCAAAGGACTATATGCACAATTATGTCCAAAACAATGATTGTTGACTAAAGTGAATTTCCATGTAATCATTTATCTTATGTCACTGTTTAAGCCACCCATCACATGAGTATTCAGAAGTCTATTATGATATCTCATATCAAGTAGTATGAGACTCACTGCTTCCCTCTATCGATATTATATACTGATCAAGTAAAAAAGATAGAGATGATAGTTTATGGATTAATATGACCCATTTATTAATCCAATGATTATGAACATTTTATAGTATATATACTAAATGTACTAATGAATTTTTCACTTATATTATCAACACTTGATAATAAACTTATTTAACATTATGCTAAAGTGTAAACACTCAAATAAATAAACACTTTATCTAAATGAATATTATATTGCCATAATAATAAAAGTACAATGTCATTTATATTATAAGAAATGGCACTAGGCACATCTATACTAACAAATATCAAATCGACAATGATCCAAAACTCACACTTCAATGGATTACTAGATGAGGATCTAATTGGTCACATGACCTAGTTTTTGGAATATTGCTTAACCTTTAAGATGAACGAGGTGTAGGCTGACGTAATTTAGTTAATCCTTTTTCCATTTTCATTGATGGATAGGGCAAAGAGGTGGTTCACATGCTTGCCACCTAACTCCATAAACACTTGGCAAGAGCTTTACATAGCTTTCTTCAACAAGTACTTCCCACTAGCTAAAGTTCTTAAAATCAGAAATGAAATCAACTCTTTTTATCAAAGAGAGGATGAAAGCTTATATGAGTATTGGGATAGATTCAAGGATCTTTACAGATAGTTCCACTACAGTTGATTCCATTATAGGACTTGGTGTAGTCTTTCTATAAAGGAGTCAATCCAGTAATCAGAGCAAACACAGATGCATTTGCTAGAGCAACCATTATGTTAAAGACACTTGAGGATACTTTGGAGCTTTTTGAAGAAATAACTAACACACAAAGCCTATGGTCTAATGAGAGGGCTATTTTAAAGAGAGGGGGATCATATGAAGTTGATAGTTTGACTATACTGAATGCAAAGATGGATGCTCTATCCAAGAGGATGGACAAAATGAGTATTAATGCAATTTCTAACTTCTCTTCTTCTTGTGAATTGTGTTAGGGTGGTCATCCAACTATTGAGTGCCACATGTTGCAAGGACTATCAATGGAGAATGTTAAATATGTGAACAATTTTAAGGGGTAGCTAAACTAAGTGCATGGGGAACATCTATAATCCTAGTTAGAGAAATTGTCATAATTTCTCCTGGTGGACTCAAGAAAATAACCAGTGGAGGCCATAAGCACCACCAGGTTTAGAAGGGGCAAAATGCACAATATCACCAACCTAATTTTTAGCATGAAAAATGTTCATTTTCAAGGACTTCTTTGGAGAGCAAGTTAGAGAAGCTCATGGATGTGATGACTATAAAAATTAGCTAACATGATGAGGGCAAATTTAAGTAAATATTCCAAGACACTCAACTCATGTTCAAGAATCATTCTTCCTCCATCCATAAATTAAAGGTGCAAATAGGGTAATTGGCTAATTCTTTGTCAATGAAGAATCAAGGTTCATTGCTAAGTAGCACTGAAAAGAATCTAAAAGAGCAGTTGAAAGCTATTACCTTTAGAAGTAGAATGAAGACTCCCAAAAGCAATTGTGGAATATGAGAAGCAACATAAGAAGGAACAAGAAAATGAGTGGATTTAAGTGCAAGTGGAAAAAGAATAAGAAGTTAAAAATAAAAATGAGGAGAAATCAACACGTCCACCGGTGAAGCCATATAAACCTCTAGTCCTATATCCTCAAAAGTTAAAGAAATAAGACCATGACCAGTAGTTTGCAAAATTTTTAGAGAGGTTTAAGGCACTCTACATCAATATGCCTCTTGTGGAATGTCTTTCTCAGATGCTAAAATATGTTAAGTTTCTAAAAGAGCTGATTTTTAATAAAAAGAAGTTATAGGAGTATGAGACAGTCATACTAATGAAGGAGTGTAGTGCAATCATCTCAAATAAACTTCCTTTGAAAATGAAGCATCCAAGGAATCTTACTATTCCATGTTTTGTTAGAAATTTAAATTTTTAAAAAGGTTTATATGATTCAAGAGCTTCAATAAATCTTATACCTTTGTTTGTTTATAGGAAATTTGGGCTAGGATAAGTAAAACCCATAAACATTCGATTGTAGCTTGCAGATAAGACAGTGAAGGAGCCGGAAGGCACTATGGAAGAGGTGCTAGTAAAGGCTGGAAAATTTATTTTCCTAATTGATTTTGTAGTCCTTAACTTTGAAGTTGATGAAGAGGTCCTATTAATTCTTGGTATGCCTTTCTTTTTTTTAAACTACAAGAGCAATCATTGATGTTTATAATGGAATTCTCATTTTTAGAGTATGGAATGAAAGTTATAATTTTAATGTTTATCAAAGCATGAAATATTCTACGATAAAGATTATTGCATGAGAGTTAATGTTCTTGATGAATATATGAGTGAAGTCTAATGACAAAGGTTGGCAAAGTTTATGGAAATTAAGAATATTGAGAAGTGTTTTCAGGTATAATCTTTTCAAGATGAAGTACACCTCAAACACTAACCCCGCATACCACATATGAAATTACCAAACACTGAACCCACACTATGCTCGACCATTGAACCATAAAAAATAGACCTGAAACCTTTAACCCAATATTTGAGGTACACTTTTTTAGGAGAAGATCAAACATTACCTATGATTATATCCTCTAAACTCAATAAAGATCAAAAGGATTTGCTAATGGACATGCTAAAGAGGAGAGGAAAAGCAATTGGTTGGTAAATTTTTGATAATAAGGGCATAAGTTCATCTTATTGTATACACAAGATCTTGATAAAAGAAGGATATAAGCCAAACATTGAAAGGCAGAGAAGGCTCAACCCAAACATGCAAGAAGTGGTGAAGAAGGAAGTAGTTAAACTTCTTGTTGTAGGGATCATCTATCTTATCTCAAAAAGTTCATGGGTGAGCCTAATTCAATGTGTACCAAAGAAGGGTGGAATAACCATTGTGAAAAATGAGAAAGGGGAGTTGATTTTGGAACGAGTTGTAAGTGGATGGAGGGTGTGTAGGTTACAAAAAGTTGAATTCATCCATAGGAAACGACCACTTCCTATTACCTTTCATTGATCAAATGTTGGAGTGGATAGCAAGACATGCTTTTTATTATTTTTTGGATGGGTACTCAAGGTACAATCAGATTGTAATAGCTCTAGAAGATCAAGAGAAAACCACTTTTACATGTCCTTATAGCACATTTGCATATAAGAGGATGCCATTTGGATTATATAATGCTCCTACAACATTCTAAAGATGTATGATGACAATCTTTGTAGACTTAGAAATAATGGATGATTTTTCAATCTATGGAAACTCATTTGAGGAATGTTTGAATAACTTGGAGCATGTACTAGCATGTTGTGAAGAAATAAACTTGGTGTTGAATTGGGAAAAGTGTCATTTCATGGTAGATGAAGGAATTGTTCTAGGATACAAAATTTTAGGCTAAGGTATTAAAGTTGATAAAGCAAAATTGGAGATAATTGAGAAGCTGCAATACCCCATGAATTTAAAGGGAGTCAGGAGTATTCAAGGACATACAGGCTTCTATAAGTGGTTCATCAAGGATTTTTGAAAAATCTCTAAACTCTTTTGTAAGTTACTTAAGAAAGATTCACCTTTTGGTTTTACTAATGATTATAAATTGGCTTTTGATAGGTTAAAAGAAGTCCTTATTTAAGCTCCTATAATGATGGAACTAGATTGGAGTTTACCATTTGAGTTGATGTATGACGTGAGTGATCACACAGTAGGAGCTATGCTTGGTCAAAGAAAGCAGAACAAACTATATGTGATCTACTATGCAAGCCAGACATTGATTGATACACAACTGAATTATGCTACTGTAGAGAAGCAGATGTTAGTAGTCATTTTTGCTTTTAACAAGTTTAGATCCTACCTTCTTAGCTTTAAAGTGGTTGTGTACACATATCATGCAACATTGAAGTACCTAATGAATAAGAAAGATTCCAAACCAAGGTTCCTTAGATGGGTGCTTTTGTTGTAAGATTTTGACATTAAGATTAGAGATAAGAAGGGCTTAAATAATATAGTAGCTGATTATCTTTCAAAGTTGGATGCTGATCAAAAGGAAAAGGTCGATTAAGAGCCTATTAAGGAATTATTTCCAGATAAGATGCTTTTGACTATAGAGATTATGGGCGCTCCTTAGTTTGTTGACATAGCAAATTTTCTATTAAGTGGAGAAATTCCAAAATAGTTCACTATTTGACAAAAGAAGAAGTTATTCATGATTCCAAATTTTACATTTGGGATCAACCATTTTTATGGAAATTATGTAGCAATGGAATGGTAAGAAGATGTGTGGAAAATGAAGAAGTTGGGTTAATTTTATAGCATTATTATGGAATGGTTAATGGTGGACATTTTGGACCATAAAGAATAGCTGCTAAGGTTCTTGAAGCAAGTTTTTATTAGCCCAAAATCTTTTAAGATGCAAGAGACTTTGTGATTTAGTGTGATGTATGTCAAAGGAGTGGCAACATTTCAAAGAAAGATGAAATGCTTCAATTTGGAATTTTAGAGGTTGAAATATTTAATGTATATGACATTGACTTTATGGGACCATTTCCTTTGTCAAAGGGTAACAAGTACATTCTTGTTTATGTGGACTATGTTTTCAAATGGGTAAAAGCCCAAGCATGCTTAGTAAATGATGCAAGGGTTGTTTTTAAGTTCTTAAAGAAGTTATTCTCTCAGTTTAGTATGCCTAGAGTAATCATAAGTGATGGGGGAACACATTTTTGCAATAAAAAATGGAAATATTATTAGCCAGATATAAGGTGAAGCACTAAGTAGCTATACCTTATCATCCTAAAACAAGTGGACAAGTTGAGGTGAGCAATAGGGAGTTGAACAAAATTTTAGAAAGAATAGTGAGCAAGTCAAGAAAAGAATGGGCGAAGAAGCTTGATGATGCTTTGTGCACATATAAAATAGCTTATAAGACACCTATTGGGATGTCTCCTTTTAGGTTAGTTTATGGCAAAGAATGTAATCTTCCTATTGAACTTGAGCACAAAGTCTATTGGGTGGTGAAAGCCTTGAATTTTAATTTCAAAAAGGCAGTTGAAAAGAGATTGCTACAAATAAGTGAAATTAAGGAGATTGGAGAGGTTGCCTATGAAAATTCAAGGATTTACAAAGAACACACAAAAAGGTGGCATGATGCAAGAGTAAGAGAAAAGAAATTCAAGGAAGGTGATCAAGTGTTGCTTTGTAATTCCAGACTCAAATTCTTTCCTAGAAAGTTGAAGAGTAGATGGTCAGGACCATTTACAATGACTCATTTAAATCCTCATGGAGTTGTGGAATTATACAACACAAGAGGATAAACCTTCAAAGTGAATGGTTAGAGACTAAGGCTATACTATAGAGGGATAATTGAGGATTTCCATTAAGTTGCACACTTGATAGAGTCAACTAAGTGATCAATATGGCGGTCTAGCTCACAAACCCTTAAAAGAGCACTTCTTAGGGGCTCAACTAATATTGTGTTCATTTTTTTAATAATTTCTTTTATGTTTTGGAAAATTTATTTTAGTTTTGATGTTCATTTCCTTTATGATTTTAGGAAGTGAAGGAAAGGAGGAGCTTTAGAAGAGGTTTTGTAAGTTTAATTTGTGTGGAATGTTATTTAGTTTGATGTACAAGTCATGATTATGGTGCATTGTTTGAATATATTATGAAAAATGCTATGAGAAGCATTTTTAAAAATGAGAAAAATAATTGTACAGGTCGCATGGCCATGTGCATTTTGTGCATGGCCATGAGTCTTATGACATCATGATTTTACATGTATAGGTCGCACGGTCATGCACCCCGATGCGTATGAGAAAATTTTTTTCTCTCAAACTAATTTAACTCTTTTTGTATAGTAAGGATCCAAAATTAAGCACTCAAAGCATCATTAATATTTTTGGGTTCAATTTGAGAAACGAAGTCTAAATTAATAATAGAATTTAGTTGAGATCTAGTAGTCACCCCCTTTGCAATGTCACTAATGATGAGGTCTTGAGGATGTGCTTTCTTGAATTGCCAATTCTTTAGAAGATCATCCTTTAAGGTAGATTGAGGTATTTCCTCATCTTCCTCCTTTCTAGGTTCTTTAAGTTGTAAAGGTTTGCTAACATTTTTTTCTTGAGTGTTTTCATCTGTAAGCTCACCTACATCATCATCAACACTACACATATCCTTTCTTGGATTAAATACAATATGCATAGATTCTTCAACTATAAGAGTTTTCTTATTAACTCTATATACTTTATTAGAGGTGGAATAGCTTAGGAAAATTCCTGCATTGGCTTTAGAGTTAAATTTTCCAAGGTTAATAATATAAAGCACTTGCATCCAAATATTCTATGATATGAAATTTTAGGTTTTCTATTTTTCTAAAGCTCATAAGAGCTTTTATTTAAATTTGGCCTTTTAAATACTTTATTTGCAATGTAGTAAAATGTGTTAATGACTTTTGCTTAAAATTATAGAGGTAAGTTATACTCATGAAGCATAGTCTAGCCATTTACATTAGAATTCTATTTTTTCTTTTAGCTACCCCAATTTGTTAAGGAGTTCTAGGAGAAGAAAATGTATGAGAAATACCATTTTCATTACAAAAGGTTTTGAAGAATTTATTTTCAAATTCAGTTCAGTGATCACTTTTAATAGATGAAATACAAGAATGTTTTTCCTTTTGAACTCTCGTAAAAAAACTTTAAAAACTTTAAAAGCATTACTCTTATGAATAAGGAAATGAACCTAAGTATATCGAAAGTAGTCATCAACCAAAACATATGCATAGTGCAATCCACCTAAACTAGCAAAACTAGTTGGTCTAAACAAATCCATATGTATAAGTTCAAGTATCCTAGAGGCTGACACTACATTCTTGAGCTTAAATGAAGATTTGGATTGTTTTCCCTTTTGATAAGCATCACAAGGTTTATCCTTATTGAATTCAATTTTAGGTAAACCAATCACAAGTTCATGTTTACAAAATTCATCTAAAAGCTCAAAGTTTGCATGTCCTAGCCTTCTATGCCATGTCAATGTATTACGGGAAATAGACATTAACATTTGATGTCCTTATTATAAACTTTGTTCAAGTCAATAGCATAGACATTGTCTACTCTTCCACCACTGAAAATTACTTTATCTTCATTAAGACTACTAACAAAGCAATTCCTCTAATAGAAAGTGACTTTATTTCCCATGTCATATAATTAACTTATACTAAGCAAATTATGTTTGAGACCATCAATAAGTAAACATGTTGAATAAATAAGGATTGAGGATTACCAATTTCTCTAATACCTACTATCTTTCCTTTTGTATTTTTCCCGAATGTGACATGTCCTCTATCCTTAGCATTAAGCTTGCTCTTTGTCTCTCGTCATGTGTCTTGAACATCCACTATCAAAATACCACTTACTTTTTGTTCTTGTGAACTTCAAACAAACCTATAAAACATAATTTAAACATTCTTTTAAATCCAAACCTTTATTGGTTGAGGTTGGTTAGTTTCATAGTAATCCCAAGAAGTAATTTTAAGTGTAGTCTTCTATAGAAGCACATATTAATAGAGTGACCTTTGGTCATATGTTAAAAGGATTCAACATTGGAAAATTTATTTTTTTTAGGAGAATATGATTTCCTAGTAGGTGAAACATGCTGTTTATGTTGTGGTTGTGTGAACTTCCTATCATTCATTTATGTTTTAGGAAGTATAAGTGAGACTTGCATTGACAATGGCAATGTGTACTTTAATAGGTTCGTGTAACATGCTTAGAAGTTGTTATGTTTAGTGTACATATAAGCATGTCTAGGTTAAGGCTGATTAACTTGAGCCTTACGTCTTTGTATCAAAGAGGGTTGAGTCTTATGAGATTTTCCTTTATTTTTTGACACATGAGACCTTTTAGCTTTAAAAGATTGAGTCTCAATCAGTTTAGAGGAAAAAGGCATGGAATCATATAAGGACTTAACAAAATTAATGTGTGATGATGATGAGGAAGACATTCCATTTTTATATCCAATTCCATGAGTATCTCCATGGAATTTTTCAGAGTCAAGAAGACCATTTAAAGACCCTTTTCCCTTCTTGAATTTAGAAATGGCATTCTTTAAGTCTAAGACCTCTTTAGAAAGCTTATGATTGTCATCACTTGCTTTCTTGAGTTGGTCTTCCAAGGAATTAAAAGATTTTAAATCACTAATAAGTTTTTCATTTTCTTTAACAAGATTGGAAAAATCATTGTTTAAGTTTTCAAATTCCTTAGTTAAGCTAGATATCTCATACTTGTAAAGCTTTTTTTTATAAAGCAAACTGTTGCATTTAATTATAATTTGCTCATAATAAAGCTCTTATTATTATTATTATTATTATTATTATTATTATTATTATTATTATTATTATTATGATGATGATGATGATCATCATCATTATAATAATCATCATAATCATTCAAAAAAGAATAAAAAATAGATGGCACCTCATTTTCATTTTCAAGAGACATGAGGCAAAGGTTGGCCACTTCTTATTGTTCCTTTTCCTTTATAGATTCGGAGGAGTCATCCCATGAAGCTTTAAAGGCCTTCTTTTTCTTCTTTGCTTCATTGTTCTTGAAATTGAGCTTGGGGCACTCATTCTAATGTGACTCAGTTTCTTGCATTTATAACAAGTAACCTTTTTAGTGTTCTTACCTTTATACTTCTTGTTAAAGTCCCTAGTTCTTAAGGAATTCTTCTTTCTTAAGAACTTCTTGAAGTTTCTTATGAGCATGGCAATATCACTATCTTCATCACTAGAATCTTTAAGGCTTTCTTCTTCATTATCATCTTATGAAGCCTTTAATACAATGCTCTTTTTCTTCTCTTCCTTCTCTTTTTGCTTATCTCCTCTTTGTTTTATTGTAAGATCATGTGTAAGGAGCTTTCGAGTGAGAATATCAGTTGAGAGAGTTAAGAGGTCTTAAGCTTCCTTAATTAAAGTCACTCGAGATTCCTAATCCTTCGTAGGTAGGATTCCTAGAATCTTATTATTCATCTCTTGCTTGGAGAAGTGTTTTCCAAGTTTCTTGAGGGTGGTGAGAAGAGCATTGAGGCAGTTATCTCCACAATTGATTCTTGAGGCTTCATTTTGAAGAGTTCATATTCATATATATAAAGTTGAACCTTCTTGCTTCTCATTTGTACATTCCCTTTATAATGATTTTCAAGTGTTTCCCATACCTCTTTTGTAGATTGGCAATGTTGAACTTGGCCACCTTCTTCTCTAGACATAAAAGAGAGTAGTGTGATCTTTGCTCTCTTATTTTTGTGATTCTCATTTTTTGAGTTTGGTTCCATTGACTTCTTTTGAGAAACACTTCCATATCATCAATCTTGTCTTTAAGAAGTTCCCAACCATCTAAGATGACATCCTATAATTTTATTGAATCACTATCAAGATAGAGTTCCATTTTGAATTTCCAATGTGGGTAATCACTTCCATCAAAGAATGGTCTAAGTGAAGAAATATTTTGAATTTGACTCCCCATGGTCTTTTATTCTAGTAATTAAGTTCCTAGAGTCCAAGCTTTGATACCAATTGAAAGAGCCTTAGAGTGGAGGTGAATAGGGCTAATAAGGATTTTAGAAAAATTAAAAAGAAATTAAATAAGAATGAGTAAGAATTGAGAGTATAAAAAATAAGAACATAAGCAATTAAGGAATTCAAATTCTCAACAATCCTATATCTCTATCTAGCTCTCCTAAGTTAGGACTTTTGAACACCTCAATCTATTCTCTTACATTAATCTTATAACTTTGAGTTTTAGGCTTAACTCGAACCTTACAATTAAGAGTTTCAAGGCTTACCCTTAAACCACACAAAAAAGAGTTTTGGAGGCTTACTCTAAAATCGAATTCACAATTTTAATGGACAAACACTTAAACTAATTATTTTAGAAATAAATCTCATTTACCTTCTTATCTATCCCTACACTTAGATGAAGTAGAATTTCTATTTCTAAAACACAACCAACTGTTATAAGATTTAATAAGACAAAGAATGAATATTTGAGAGTTTTAAACCTTTAATGAATGCTTAGATAGAAAATTGTAATAAGTAAGTGTCTTAACTTCAATTAAGCTCTAAGAGTAGTTTATATGGGTAAAAAACTCAAAATATGGTTATTGGAGGCATTAATTGTGTCTTTAAAGTCTTATAAAACATCATTAACTATTATTCAAACTTTTACAGCCAAAACACTGCTCACAGTCGTGGGGGCAGTGTCCTATCTCATGAGCATTGATTATAGTGACCATTGCCTTTGAAATTTTTCTCATTATAAGGTATCTAGACTACCTCATGATCATGAGGGTAGCTCATGAATGGCTCGGACTTGCTCGAGCTACAAAAGCTTGAAAACTTGAGCTTCAAGATGGTTGCTCATGATTGGCTCATGAGAAATCACCTATATATTGAAAAATTAATTATTTTTTAGGATTTTTATATCCTTTTAACTTCGGCACTCATATTGATTTATTTTCTTTACTGAATTGCATGAAACACCATCTAAATAGAGTATTTTAGATATCCAAGTTTGAACAAATGGTTTGAGGATTCAATCAAATACCTATATACTTAATTGAAATCATTAGTATCCTAAATTGTTTGTCAAATTCAAAATTAGGAGTTGGATTATGCAAATGGTTAATAAAATTCTTAGCCTAAATGCAACCTTAAACACTTTTAATTCCTCTCAAATCCCAACATAAAAATAAACAAAAAATAACCTCCCATTAGCCTCAAACGAACCCTTAAACAATCAAAGTACGCACTTAATGCTTTTAGCTTTTAATCTCAAACTCTTCAATCTAATCTCTCTTTTTAGCAAGTTTAATTTCATATTCTAAGGCTAAACAATTTTTAAAACTCATTTCTCTTTATCTTAGGTCTAATTTCTTGGATTAAAGGCTTTGATTTGTCAATTTTTTATGCAAAAAGTCAACTGTATTCAACCCGATGCCTATAGTCTGCCCTTTGTTAATGTTATCTACAAACCACTAAGAAAATACTCCAATTTCAACCTACCCCTATCCAAAGTATTCCAAAGACTCCAACAGAAAAACCTTCTACAACCTCGTGAACTAAGACCATTACCAAACCCGTTACCTCCTTAGATAGACCTAAACCTTTAGTGCCACTTCCACCAAATGCCTGGCCATAACACAGACACCTATAGAACCCTCAAGAATGTTGTCCAAGACCTTATTGACTCCAAAATTTCACCCCTGTACAAAGGTGAATAGTTGGAATTGGTTGAGGAATAGTCAACTAGCTATTCACCTCCCAATTCTAGCTAAAGGCCACTAATTCCAACCAATGACCTCTCTTACACTAGCCAAGTGAGAGGGAAATCTAACCAAACAAGCCCTAACTTCAGAATTTCACTCATTTTTCTTTAAAATGAGTCCAATGATGGTTTTAGTGACTTTTATGCATCCAATGATGATTACATATCATTAAAATGAGTCAAAAATGATCTAGGATGATTGAATTCAATGTTTTTCTTGTTGTTTTTCATTTTCAAAATAATTTTAAAACTAGTTAGCATTTCTTTCACAGGGAACACACCAATCACAACCAAGCTCTCATTTCTAACCTTATTGCTCCATGTGGTTATTTAATTTTTTTCCTAAGTGTGGTTTAACTTGATAGTCAATAGGGGACTATGGTTGCACTCTTGGACTAGGCTACTTTGATTTGTTTTGATCAAAGTCAAAAGGTAAGTTAAGGAATGATGCATAAATGCACTCAAGGTAAGCATATAATGTTAATGTGAGGACCAATCATTGGGTCATAAATGGTGTCTATAGTCCATACACACCCATATGTGCATAAGCTATAGTGAACAAAATGGGTCCGAGTTCATGTCCCCACAATGGTATTCAATACGTTTACCAAGAGGCATGAGAGTATTGTTCAAAATGTTATGGTTTGGTTCTTTTAACATAAAGGTCTATAATCTAACTGGAATCCTAATTCATTCATTTAATCGGATAAGGACAAATGTATAATGCCTCACATTTCTGTCATAAAAAAATGTCACCATTTGCCAGTTCTCATAGGCTATTCAGACTTAGGTATATGATTCTTATCATTCTTTGTGCATTGAGCTTACAAGAGGTATACAAGGATCACACAGGTCTAAGTGTAAATAGTTTGTGAGAATTGATGTAATGATAATGATTAGTGATAGAAACTAGAGGTGTCATATTCATTTGTGGGTATCAAGTCAAACGGACAACATTCAGACAAGGATAGCATGCATAGCTTGGTAGGATCCTAGTGGATGTTTTTACTAGTTTATCTATATAGGCTGAGTCAAGGGTATAAGGCTAAGGGTTCCTTTAGCGAGAATGCCCTCCCATGACTAAGGGTTGTGTACTTTGGTCTATGAGTTTAGCATTCTTTTAAAAACTTAGGTCACCCCCTTAAAGACTTAGGTCATAAACTTTGGTTAGATGAGTCTAGCAAATCCATGAGTAAAGACTAAAGGTCATAAATCCAAATCAATCACCCTATGACTCGTGTGGAATCATAGTGGATCACTTTCCATCATTATCAGCTAATAGGGACTAGTGGTGCATATGTGATGTGCTGTGCAATATGCAGTAGTGAAAGGGTCCATGCATTTGAGTATTATGTAATGAGAAATAGTTATTTCTAATTGATATCTCTAATTAGCATCCACAATGGAATTTCCATTGTGAGTGATCTATTTTTTTGCTTTTTGATTTTTCCTCTTTAGGGGAAAATCTTTGAAAAATTATGTGAAAAGGAGTTGGCAACTTTACTGAAGGGACATTCATTTTGTTTATAGGATAGGGACAAATAATTGGTCTTAAGGGGATGCGAGATGCTTTGTTTATGGAGTTGCCACTTGATTTTTTAAAAATGTGGAAAAATGTAAGGGACATCATTAGGTCACTCAACAAGTATCATCCCTAGTAGAGATTATAAGTTTAGAAGATCGCATTTAGTGTTTGGCTATTTCTCATTGTACAATACTTAATAAATGGCTACTGCAACACTTTAGTTTCAATAATAACAGTTTATGTAAGCATATTACATAACACATGATATTGTAAAGTAAAGAAATTATTTACAATTATTACATGGCTTTCCTAGTAAAATACATATGAAAGAGAAAAAGAGTGAAAATGTAAATCTAGTCTTACATTTAGAATACACTTACAAACTAGAGGTTAGCACATATATATTCAATTCCATCCACTCATTCACATGGATAATAAATAAGTAGGAAAGGTTCAATCAATTGGAAGAGCAAATAGATGCATATAATCATGTGCACTTGTAGGATTTAAATGAAATGATTGCTAAAATGACATAATATTTCTAAAGCATAAAAAATAATAAAAGATGCATGGTTGCATCATTGGACCATGAAATAGAAGCTCTAGCTCAACAATGTGAACTTTCCCATTATAAATGCATTTTAATGCAAAAGTGAGAGAAAATACTTATTTTCATGTTACAGAGTGGTAAGATGCAATTTTGATAGTAAAAATGAATTTTTAAGTTAAGAGTGCAAAGTTTATGCTGGAAAGGTGGAATTCATATAAGAATGTCTATTCATGTCAAAATTTAATTTTGAAATCATGAATGTGACTGAAATGCAAAAAATGTTAGAATTGATATTTCTAGATGCTAAATGCAAACTTTATATAAAAAATGATGATTTTTCACATAAGGCTATAAAAATGATATGAAGATGCTAATTGAATGTCAAAATGTGATTTTTATTATGAAAATATGCTAAAAATGCAAAAGGTACATGAAAATGATAAATTTTATATTTTTGAAAGTGAAGAGTGCAAACTTAATGTAAAAAATGTTAATTTTATGTATAGAATACATAATTAACATAAAAATGTGAACTTTATCTTGAAAATGCAATTTTATCATGAAAATGATGCAAAGATAATGTAAAAGTGTAGATTTAGCATAAAAAAGGTATTTTTGTGATTTTTGTGATTTTTGAGCTAGAAGATGCAAAATGATAGTTTATTATGATCAAACAAAATAAAGATTATTCAATTAATATGTAAATTACCAGTCTCAACACACAATTCACAATGATTTCTCAACTTGTTAGCGATAATAAAAGTAAAAAGATTTATAATAATAATGCAAAATATAGACAAATAAATGTGCAAAAAAGAATATTTGGTCCTCAGATTTGTTTGAGCTTTTTTTTTTTTGATTTTTTGAAGTTTTAGCTTCATGTAGAGATAAAGTTGTCATCATTGAGAGGTTGAAAATGACATGAAAAACGTAAATTCATATACCTTTGAAGTGTGCTTTGACTAAGATTAGGCTAGTTTTTGTTTAAGTCAATTTAAAAATCTAAAGAAAAATGTAGTGAATGAGCTAAAAGTGTGTAAAATAGGAGTCCTGAGTCTTCAAGTTGGTAGAGTTTTAATATAGTGTGTGATCAAGCCTATAATATTTTTAGAGGAGGGCACTAATATTTTTAGAGAAAGAAAAATTTTTCATGTGTATGCGCATTTTGCGTGTGTCCACATGTGTGTGTGTATGTATGGATAATAAGTGAAGAAAATGTATGAAAAAGGGGTGTGGAACATGTTTTTATGCATTAGGTACATTCCTATGTGTCCAAGAACATATGGACATGCATGGGCACACATTCTAAAGCATGTGTGAGTGCATAGCACTTTTAGGCTTTTTAGGGCATTTTAAGGCCACTTTTCAAGTTTTTAGGCCTCCTAGATACATTTTCAAAGTTTATTTTGTCAAAATTGGCTTCCTTTTTCATAAATTTAAGCCTTAGTATCATAAGACAAATACTAGTCTGACAAGTTGCATGCTTTAAGCAACAATCATTCGAAATGAGCAACTTATCTTTTTGAGAGTTCATATTTCATAAAATTAAAGTATGAATTAATGATTCAATGACTAATTCATCAATTTAAAGGCTTAGTTTAGGGATTTTTAGGCATTTCAGACTTTGCACACTTTAGAGGCAGCATAAATAAACAAACTCTTGTCATATTTGAAAGGTTTCTTTCATCATTGGACCCTTTTAGGGATAGTCAAAAATCAGTGGATGATAGTTGCCTCGTACTTTGCATGTGTTTGCATATCATTTTGATGATGGTGTCAATATGTGTGAAGCAATGCAAAAATGCAAAAATGAATTTGTTAAGAAGAGGTACTTACCTAACAATGTGCCATGCAATCTTTAGACATCAAACTTTAAAGGAATCAAATATGTAACTTAGACATTAAAAACATGTGTAGTGAGCACAAGCCTAAGTAGAGTGAAATTTCAAAAATTTTACTTACATAGACCTTTATGGCATGAAAAATTCCATTCCTAAGGATCCATTCTACATATTACATATAACTAAATAGCAAGACAACATATATATACTATGATCAACCTAGGAAACTGTAAGTTTAAGAAAACTTACAAACTCCTAGTTTGATAAAGACCACAATAATGAAGATCTACAAGCTTTAGGTGCTTGAGGCTCAATACTTGAATTAAGAGCTCTAGCCTTGCAAATGAAAGACCTTTAGCTTGAAACACCAAAGCTCTACTAAATCACCTTCTTGCCTTGATTTGATTAATTGCAAGTATCCTCTTAATTGACCCTTACAAAACTTGCACTAATTTAATCTTTGCAAGAAAACTTAGGGTTTAATATTATAGAGATTTTGTTTCTATTTTGATGTGTTTAACCATTCATAAAAAAATTCTTAGGTTATATATAGAGAAAGCAGGCACCTCATGACATCATCCATGACATTATAAGCACACACCTTATGACATCATCCATGACATTATAAGCATACCTCATGACATCATCCATGACATTATAAGAACACCTTATAACATCATTCATGACATCATAAGCATGCTACTTGGCATAATAAGTATACAATTTGTATACCTCACTAGTGTATGAAAAAGAAATATGTAGAAAATACATCTTATGTATCATATCTACATTCATCTTCTTACGCTTATCAAAGTAACCTAATCTTTATTTGATAAAGTCAAATATTCACACATTAATAATTTAATGTGCCTAATATGTCAAATGTGACTAAATCATTTTTATGGACTTGGGCTTGCTAATTGGGCCAACACTTAGCTCAAACCTAATCCATCAAACAAATGGGCTTAGATTAGGTTCATGGGCTTTCTTAATATTTTAGATTAATCTTTGGTTCAAAACTCTTTTGGGCCTAGGCCCAAACTATATAGCCCATTAATCCAAGTCTAAATAGAAACAACATATATTTATATTATTAATTTAATATTTAATTAATACAGCTGTATCATATGACCTCATCTTCTAATTCTTGATAAAATATAACCAATACTAGAAACACTTTTCTAGTACTAAAACTATTTCAAACCATGTCATGTGTTCTAGAAAAAAACTTATTCACTAAGAAAAGACTTAGATAACATGGGATTTTGTCTTGATTCACTCTAGGTAATGAATCCCATCTTGGTTGAACACTAATCCCTACATTTAACTAACTAGAGCCATCACATGCCATATACCCATGTGTGATTAATAGAAGTATGTAAGTGGTAATAAACTCTAACCACTCAAATGTGGATGACCATGTCACCTTAGGTCAAAGGACTCTCTACACCATTATGACCTAGATTGTGATTATTGACTATAAGTGGATATCCATGCGATCATAAATCTAACATTATTGTTTGATCCACCTATCACATGAGTATCCACATGCCTATTTTGATATCTCATATCAAGTAGGATAAGACTTACTACCTCCTACTATTAGTATCATATACTAATCAAGGAAAATAGACAAATGTGATAGTCTAATTAATATTATCTAAATATTAATTATTTGACTATGAACATTTTATAGCATATGCACTAAATAAATTTATAGCTAATTTTATCAACTCTTGATAATAAATTTATTTAATAAGATGCTAATGGATAAATATTCAGTTAAATAAACACTTTAGATCATAGAATATTCTTTTATTACCATTTAGGATAATTTATAATGCCAAAATATGTGATTGGCCTGTATGACATACCACATAAACTAATAGGCTCGTCGTTGTTTGTGGTGATTCGGTCCTTCTAAAGAAAATGAAAACAATGCAAAGATGCAGTATAGGATTTATGCAAGATGGAATGGAAGTTTCACATGATTATAATAGCGATGCAATTTTAAGTTTAATGCAAAGAAGTAATTCGATTCATGTAGGATGATTCAGGCAAGTGCACATAAAATGCAATAATTACCCATTTGGGTGTCATACTTAGTACTCATTCCAATGCTAAGGCTGTTAATATCCATTTTAATGTTAGAAAGGAATGCCATTATAATCGATTTAGGTGTCAGGTGAAAGCGATGAACCTACATAGGTGTGGAGATAATACTACTATAACCTGCTCAGGTGTCAAGCAAAGTGTTGGACCTATGTAAGTGTGAAAATGATGCTACTATAACCTACTTATGTGTTAAACAAAATGAAAATGCTACTATAACCTATTTAAGTATCAAGTAAAGTGATGAACTTACTTAGGTGCGAAAATGATGCTAGTATAACCTATTAATGTGTTAAGCAAAGTGATGATACTACTCAATGATGTCATTTTTTTAGATATTGATGTCATGCTGATGTCTATTAATATAGTCTTTCAGACATTTTATGTCCATGTTTGTGCATTTTGTGCATATTTTATGTTATTTTCTATTAAAATATGTGTGAAAGGCCTTTAGATTGTGTGTATAGGTGCTTTCGTGCTTTTATGTTGCAAGAAGTGTGTAGGGATTCAAAAAACATGTGTACATGGTAGAGCATGTAGCCATGTGTGCTAGAATGCATGGCCACATGCCCACATGCCAGATGTGTGTACATACAGTCTAAACACTAGCACTTGTGCTTATATAAGCCCGCACTTAACTTCTTGCAGGGTACTTACCTCTTGTCTACTTCTTGGGTCATTCTTCCTTTTGTTTCATTGAGTTTTTTACTCTGATTGTCTCTATTTGTTATTTTTCTTGCTCTGTCGTGTTTTATTGCATTTTATAAATTTATGGCCTCTTATTCTTCTCCCTTCTTTTAGGTGCTGACCCAATAGATTTTAAGGATGGTGCCCTTAATATTAATGATCTTGAGGTGGAGGAGGAGGTAGTAAAGACTATAGAGATTATAGAGGCAGCAGAGATAGTAGAGACTTCTTCTCATGGGTTCCATCTGGTAGGTACTCACACTTAGAGTTGTTGTCGTACGTGTGGACTTAGTCGAGGAGATGTGATGCTCGTCGTTCATAGTTTGGAGACTCGTGCTTGGATGCTTCACCCTTTTTACTTTTTTAATTTAGCTTTTACTTTTTCATTCCTACTCTTGCTATATTGTAGCTCTAGTTGTATCCATATAGCTCTTGTTGTCTATTTAGCTCTTACTGTGCTACAGCTCTAGCTGTACTATATAACTCTTGTGATGTAGCTCTAGTTATGTTGTCAATCCCTTGCTTATGTAGCTCTAGCTATGATGTTAAGCCCTTATTTATGTAGCTCTAGTTGTGTTGTAGCTCTAGTTGCATCTATATAGCTCTAGTTATATGTGTATAGCTTTTGCTTGTGTTATAGCTCTAGTTGTATCTGTGTAGCTTTTACTGTCTATTTAGCTCTTATTTTGGTAAAGCTCTAGTTGTGTCTGTACAGCTTTTGCCATCTATTAAGCTCATGCTTGTATTGTAGCTCTAGCGGTGTCTATATAACTCTTGCTGTGTTATAGCTCCAGTTATGTCTATATAGCTCTTGCTTGTGTTATAGCTCTAGCTGTGTTTGTATAGCTTTTGCTATATGTTTAGCTCTCGTTGTGTTATAGCTCTAGCCGAATCTATATAGCTCTTATTATATGTTAAGCTCTTACTTATGTTGTAGCTCTAGTTGAGTTTGTATAGCTTTTGCTATATGTTTAGCTCTCGCTGTGTTATAGCTCTAGCTGAATCTGTGTAGCTCTTATTATATGTTAAGCTCTTACTTGTGTTATAGCTCTAGGTGTGTCAATATAGCTCTTGTAGTCTATTTAGTTCTTACTATGTTGTAGCTCTAGCTATGTTGCAGCTCTAGCTATATCTATGTAGCTCTTGCTATTCTTTTTAGCTTTTGCTTATGTACATAATGTCTAATTTCTCTACCAATGCATTGTTAATGTTTCCATTCTTTATTGATGTCTTCATGTTGATATCATTTTTAGATTTACACCTATAAAGATAAAAATGAATTTATAAGGTTTTGATGATTCATATGCATGCAAAATTACTTCCTTTTTTTTATTGTAGTCTTGTAGATCTAGCTCGAGGTTGGCTGGTAGCATCAATAGGGTCAACTAGTTTTTATCAGGTTCTCTTGACATGTATGGAGAATATGGTGGCTAGGAGAGGTTTTGATAGGATCATTTCAACCCCTACTTATAGCTCTTATACATTGAGTGGATGTGATGGACATTACCTACACCTTCCATTTACCGATTAAAGAGATGATTATCACCCTGTTGGATTTTTCCACTATTTTCAAATTAAGCTTTTTTGAGGATCTTGTTCCCTTTTATGATGTTGCTTATAGTTCCATTATTGAGAGGAATATGTGGACTATGGAGTTTTTTGGAGTTATCATTACCATAAAGGATGGATGTTCTTCTCTTGCTCACTATACCTTGTTTGTTCCTAATGTTAGGTTGAACTACACTATTGGGGAGGTTACTTTAGAGCAGTTGGCTTGGTGTTTCCAATTTTATCTATTAAGTGTTGTCATCTTATTAAACCCTTTGGTATTGACTCTTTATGGCTGTTGCTTATGTTGTGAGATCTTGATACTTTGATAAGATATAAGTGGGACATTACTGCCTTATTTACATGTATTTAGGTTTAGATGTAGCTTATAGAGGTTATTAATGGATATATGGTTTGTTATTTATACTGGATGTGAGTATAGTTCATTTCATTAATGGTTGTCTACTTTTATTATTTTAAGTGTGCTGACACTTTCTCTTTGGCAGATTTGGCCGTATGAGTTTAGGATTATTCCTCATCCTACTATTAGGCACTTTACTGAGGGTGGCTTTCCCCATTATCCTCGATGGATTAAGAAGGCTTCTAACTTAATTGAGAGACCTATAGAGTCTAGAGAGTATTTGAGAGGTTTGACTTTTAATAAGGTACCTTGAACTCTTTAGGCTTTTGTTATTGCTTGTCTTTGATGATCTTTCACTAATTGTTTAGTTTTTTGAGCATATTTGCACTCGCTATTGGTTGATAGATGTTGGATGGTCTTCGAAGATGATGGTGGCCCAACGAATGACACATCAAAGGATATTACTGACTAGCCCTATTAATAAGACTTAGCATCTAGGCAAATAAGTCCATCATTGGTGGGATGGGCTGCATATGAGGAGTGTTCATTTTGCTCCCCTTGATGATATGTCTTAGGGTCGAGAGCTTGATAAAGATGCACTTGCTATTATTGAGACTGGGGTGTTTGCTCAGATTCTTTTAGAGGATGAGAGCTTCTCTTATTTTGATGTCTTGATTCCACATCTGATTGATGTTTTTGCTAGTGACTTTATTCCTCCACCTCTACCTCCTTAAGTGAATACTGCTCGACCTACTAGTTTAAGAGCTAGGACCTCACAGGTGTCCTAGGGTCAAGCTGCTTCTCAAGTATTGTCTTTTGAGCTGATACACCCTTTAGCTTTGTTTCCTATCTCTTTGACAAATGTGTAAAAGATTTTATTAGTGATAAATTGAAATGACATAAGTTTTAGGAATTTATCTTGTAGTGTCAGAGGTCTCATCGAAGGAGATTAAGCTCTTTTCTTATAGATTAAGCTCTTTGAAATGACGATACTCCCCTAATAGAAGCGACATCTTATGCTAGGAGGGTAGCATCGAATTGTTTAGTCCTTAGGGACTTTATAAGTTTGATGGCCCTAAGGTTGTCAGAAGTGATGATTATATGGATTAGGATGCACTATTCTCTGCCTATGCTTAGCATGCCTTTATCAGATGTTGTGCCTCTTGACACTAGTCATGTCAATTTTTTATCTTTGCTTGGGGCTTCCTTTATTTGATTTGCATGCCTTTTTACTTTCTTATGTTATTTGTTTTTGTCGTGCATGTACTTGTTTCCATAGCTTAGTTTTAGTATACCATCGCGGCGAGTATGAACCATCATTTTGTGGAGTTCACCAGTGCATAGGGCATATGTCCTGGTTTATTATTTGTTTGTTATACCTATATGGCCATGCATTTTCCTTCAGTCTATCTCATCAAGGGGCCTATAAATATCTTTATTATATTAATGAGGGAAAAATTCCTTCTGAATCACTCACATTCCTCACATAACTAATTTCATATCCAACAACATCCTATTTAATTGTCCGGTTAAAGACAATGTTAGAATGTGTCAAAACATAAAATATCTATGTAGAAATTCATGATGATTTCAAGGTCAAAGGATCAAAATAAAATTACTGTAATGAGAAATACTTATGACAATAATCTATGTAGTATTTTCATAGTGGGTCAATCCAATACATGATCTCTCATCATATACCTATGAGTTGACTTAATATCTCATATTCATGATTAGTAAAACATAACCATCAGTCAACTTCATACTAGCCTTAATACTTTAATATGTATAAATGGCTAGGGATAATTATAATAGAACTATTATTTTAATCTAAGGGTTTTACTATCAAGTCACATACTTGATGGCCTTAGTAAGAATTAACCATTCATATAATCATCATAAAATCAAATGATAATGAAATACCTCTTTATTAATAAAATAAGAAAGTTAATACATAATCACAAATGATTGACGTAGTGCATATCACTAACATATATATACATATATGCTTAGATATAACATTTCTTTAGGCAATCAATGTTGATTAGTTCAGAGAATTCATTCCCCTTAGAATCCATTAGCTTAACTGCTCCTCTTGATAAAATGATCTTGACCAGATATGGCCCTTTTGAGTTTGGTTTGAACTTCCCTTTTAAGTATGAATGTTCTGTTTGGCTTACTTTAGTAGCCAGTAACTTACTTTCACACTCTTGTGCTTCACTTTCTTATTGAAGGCTCTTGCCAATCGAGCTTAATACAACTTCATATGATACATTGCTTTAAGTCTTTGACTATTAAGAAGAGCAAGGTTGTCATTCCTTTACTGGGCCTAATGTGTTTCGGGTAACTCTGATTTGATTGCCATATGGAGTGAATTCATTTCTACTTCAACTAGAACGACCACCTCTAATCCATATACTTGTGAGAAAGAAGTGGCTTCTATTAAAGTTCTGACTATTATTTGATATCCTTATAAAGCATATGGTAGTTTGTGTACCTAGTCTTAATGGGACTGAGTCATTTTTGCTAGGATCTTCTTGATGCTTTTGTTTGCAGCTTTGGCATTACCCTTTGCTTATGGTTTGGAGGGTGATGATTTGTGGTGTTCCACATTATAACTCCTTCGTAATTCTCTGACTTTCCCTTAGAACTGAACATTATTGTTTGAGATTATATGATAAGGGATTCTGTATCGATAAAATATATTTTTTTATGAACTTAGCCACTTGCTTTACCCCTAATTTTTTGTATGATTCTACTTCAACCCATTTTATGAAGTAGTTGACTACCACTAGGATAAATCTATATCCATTCAAAGTTATTGGGTGGATTTCTCCTATTATGTCTAGTCCCCATACTGCAAAAGGCCATAGAGAAGAGATTGGGTGTAATTTTGTTAGGGGAAGATGACTGATATCCTTATGAATTTCACATTTATGACATTTTCTTACAACTTTGATGCAGTCTTCCATTATCTTCATCCAAAAGAACCCTTGTCTTATAAGCTTTTTAGCTAGGATTTCCCCATTCATGTACAGACCATAGACACCCTTGTGTACTTCTTCCATTGCTCTTGCAACCTCTATCTCATCTAGATATCGAAGTTATACCTCATTAGAAGTTCTTTTGTATAATACACCCTGGTGTGATGTGAATTTTGATGTTAACTATTAGATATTTACTTTGTCTTTTTTGCTTCATTCTTGTAATAGAATCGTTCTGTCAGGTATTTCTGAATATTATAAAACTAGGGTTTCTTGTATTTTTTTATTTATGCTATTCTAAAGCACTTTTGAAAAGGTTGCTCTTATTTGAGTAAGATTAAAGGTTTTATGGAAATTTTGGCTAGGTCTTCCGACATCGATTTTAGGGAGGCTAGTGCATTTGCCATTTGATTGTGACTCCTTGGGAGATGAATGAATTCACATTTCTAGAAAGATAAGGCAGGTTGTTGAAGATGACTTAAGTATGGCTTCAAGTGTTATTATTTTAGTTCCCATTCTTTAGTTGTTTGATTAATCATTAGCACGGAATCCCTAAATATTTTGACCTTCCATTCTTAGTATGCATGCCTCGTATTTTGCTTCAATATTTATAACTCTGAATTTTAGCTTCTTAGCAATGGACATCACTTCACCTTTTAGTGTTAGAAGTATGATTCTAATTCCTACACAAAATTAATTAACTACCCCATCAAAGTACATGCACCATCCCTGCACTTTGATGACTGAACTGATGTTGTTTGAAAAGTCTAGTTGGACTTCTTTTGAATCTAGAATTAGGGTCTTCCATTTTGAGTATGCATGCCTTGTCTAGTTGAGTGTAAACTTGATCTTCTGATGTACTATTAAAGGTATTCCCCTTAGTGGATTGAACTAGGGTCTTCCTAATAATAAAGCAAATGTTATGGGGGATGTCCAAGACAATGAATTTTGTAATTAATTCAATGTCATGCATAGTGACTACTACTTTGAAAGTTTTGATGACTAGCTTCTTAGAGTCATTATAAGCTCAGATCATCACATGTGATTCCTTCAGGTTTTCAAAATTCATTCTAAATTTGTAGAGCAACCTTAAAGGGCAAACATTGATGGTAGATCCATTATCCACCATAGCACATAAGGTCTTCTTAGACTTGACTATTTCTTGTATAAACAGAGGATGATTATGGGCCCTCAGGAGGTAGATCTTCATTAGAGAAAGTGATGACATTTAAAGAAGCTTTCATTAGAGAGGATATCATCTCGCAAAGTGAGGTATCAATGGCTATTTTTGCATCATCAACTACTTTGACTAGTTCATCTCAGTGTTTCTTAGAGGCCATGAGTAGGTCCTATATGTTGGCTTGTGCTTGAGTCTTCTTGAGTTGTTTGAGGACTACATCATCTTCTTCTTTGGCTAGAACCGTATCACATAACACTTCTTTCCCTTTGGATGGTTCTCTCTCCTTCTTAGAAGGTTGGTAAACTCTCCTACTTGGAGTCACATGGTTTACTAAGAGTGTTAGTTTCTTAGCTGCTTGCTTTTTATTACTTGACTTTGCTATCTTTTGACTAGCTGTGATTTCATTATTGCTTTTATTCCAAATGATGATCTCAATGTCCTTTTATTCTCAAATCTCTTCATTCTTCTTAGCTTCTTCATCCAAATCATACCATATATCGATTCCCATAACTTGTAGACTTTGTGGCTGAGTAACTCTCAATATCCCATATACTTTGTCAAATTTCTCTCCAAAACCTAAGGGCATAAGGACTTCTTTGCGGATATGAGTAGATGTCAGTGTGGTGTACCTAACCTTATAGTAAAATTTTCTAGATGGTTGACTAAGTAGATCCTACACTTCAAGTTTAACTTGCTCAATATTGAGGCTTTCATCAGAATTTGTCTCATATGAGAAAGGGCAGTTGATTACTTCATTATTCATCAGGAAGGCTATGTATCTAGCTCTCTTTTCCATTATCAAGTGAGGAGTAAATACTCAAGGAATTGAAATGTACTTAAAGATGGAAGGGTCATATTCATCCTCATTAGAGTCATAGTAGTCATGAATTAGGCTGAGAAAGTTAATTTCTAAGATCATCAGGAGTTCTTTTCTGCTGTAGGTTCTTTCTTCTCTTAGGTTTCTTAGATAATTTGGATAGATTATTCAAAGGCTTCAAGTAGGCCATATAAGTTGTATTAGTTGATGGTGGAGGCATGGTTTAGTAATTTAGGAGTGGATTAGTTTTGACATTTGGTGTTTTCTTAGGGTCATCAATTTTTCCAAAGTTAATGAGATCTTGAATTACATGTTTTAGGGTTCTATAGGTGTTGGTAGTATAGCCCGACATTTGATGGAAATGACAAAAAATGTTTGGGTTAATTTGAGAGGGTAATAGGTCCAGTAATGGTTTTAGCTCTCAGGGGTATAAAAGGATCTTTTATTAAAGTCTTTGGAATATTATGGATAGTGGGAGGTAGATTTTTAAGAATTTTCTAGGTGGTTTATCAATGACATTACCAAACGGTTGGCTGTAAGTGTTTGGTTGAACTTGGTTTATTTCAAAATTACGGGTGAATGTGTTTTAGCTCTAGGCATTGGGTTGAGAGTTTTTGTGAAAGGTGTTTTTGGATTATTGAGATTCTTCATCTTATATTCTAATTTTTGCTTGGTGGAGAGCTTAAAAGTTAGGGTAGTGGGCAAAAAGCATTGGTCTTCGGAGGTGAGGTAGTGCAACTTTGATCACTAACTCTATCTGTTCATCCTTTTAGACCCTTGAGATCCTTTGTTTTTGAAAGCAAATTCTAACTAAGCCATTCTGTTGGCTAACAATTTGACCTCCCTTTTCGATTCAGGCTTGGTTAGATAAGCAATCTTGGTAACTTGTAACTGTGGTGCCCTTCTAAAAGCATGATAATATTCATCATTGTCATCAGCTTATGCAGGAGTTTGGAGAATGCCCTTTCCCTTATCCACCTTAGGCTTGACACAAGTATATATTTAGGATTGACACTAGTATATACTTTGGTCTTTTAATTGCTAATAATACCCATTTGTGCTATAACTTAGTTACAATAATGCCATTAAGCTTTTGTCTATAAATAGAAGCTTTAATAAAGCATTTTGGGGATGAGAGCCAATGACAAAAGTGAGAAACTTTTTGTAGAAAAGTTAGTAAGAGAAACAAATGAGTGAAAATAGAGAAAATAAGCTAAAATAATGCCAAAATTACTTCTCTTCTTATGTAGCCTTTTGCTCTCACCAATATCTACCAAATTGTTAGCCTAAACACAACCCTAAACACAACCCTAAACACTTTTGATTCATCTCAAATCACAACACAAAAATAAACCAAAAACAACCTCATGTTAACATTAGATGAACCCTCAAATAACCAAAATGCACATTTACCCTTTTAGCTTTTAATCTCAAATTCTTCAATCTAATCTCTCTTTTTGGTGAGTTTAATTTCATGTTTTGGGGCTAAACACTTTCTCCAATTCATTTGTCTTTATCTTGGGTTCAAGGCTTTTATTTTTTAATTTTTTGTGCAAAAAGTCAAAATTTCTCCCTTGTAGAGAGTTAAATAGCTGATAGACTATTCACCTCCTAATTCTAGACAAAGGCCACCAATTTTGACCAATGACTTCTCTCAAACTGGCCATGTAAGAGAGAAATCCAACCAAACAAGCCCTAACTTTAGAATTTCACTATTTTTGCTTGAAAATGAGTCTAATTATGGTTTTAGCTACTTTTGTGCATCCAGTGATGATTAAACACCATCAATATGAGTCCCAAATGATCTTGGAATATTGAATTCAATATTTTTCTTGTCATTTTTCATTTTTAAAACCATTTTGGAATAAGTTAGCATTTTATACACAAGGAACAAACCAATCATAAACAAGCTCTTATTTTTAATCTTAATGCTTTATGAAGTTATTTAGTCTCTTTCCTAGGTGGGTTTTGGCCTGATAATTAATAGGGGACTATGGTTTTATGGTTGTCAGCTAATAGGGACCAATTATATGTTAGCATAGATGTGCCCTAGTGCCGTTCTAATGATATATCATGACATTGTAAATTATCCCAATGGCAATATAATATTCATTTAAATAAAGAGTTTGTTTATTTGAGTATTAACCCTTTCACATAATGTTAAATATATTTATTATCAAGAATTGATAATATGAGCTACAAACTTATTTAATACATATGTTATAAATTGTTCATAGTCTGATAAGTAATATTTGGGTAATATTGATTAGACTATCACCTCTATCTATTTTCCTTGATTAGTATGTGATACTAATAGTGGGAGGTAGTGAGTCTCATGCTACTTGATATGAGATATCAGAATAGACATGTGGATACACATGTGATGGGTGGATCGAACATGATGTTAGATTTATAATTGCAAGGATATTCACTTATAGTCAACGATCACAGTCTAGGTCATAATAGTGCATATAGTCCTTTAACCTGAGATAACACGATCATCCACATTTGAGTGGTTAGAGTTTGTTACTGCTTGCATACTTGTGCTAACCACACATAGGTATATATGGCGTGTGGTGGCTCTAGTTGGTCAAGTGTAGGGATGAGTGTTCGACCAAGATAGGATTCATTACTTAGAGTGTACAGGGATAAGATCCTATGCTATCTAAGTTTGTTCTTGATGAATAAGTTCTTGGCCAAGACAAACATGACACAAGCTGAAAGATTGCAGTGCTAGAAAGTGTTTTTAGTATTTGTCATGTTTTATCAAGAATAGAACTTGAGATGAGTGTAAGTGATAAAGCTATTGGAGTCTGACTAAACCATGACTCTAGGCTATATTGGGATTAATGCAAAATAATTATGACCAAAGGGTTCATGTGAATTGATAAATACATTCATATCTAATTGGCTAATTATGATATTGATGCTAGGGGTCACTCACAACTTATGAGAACTAAATGTGAATGTGGGATTTTCACATTTAGACTTGAAAGA
Organism: Mallotus nudiflorus; assembly: GCA_947683625.1. Taxonomy (NCBI): domain Eukaryota; kingdom Viridiplantae; phylum Streptophyta; class Magnoliopsida; order Malpighiales; family Euphorbiaceae; genus Mallotus; species Mallotus nudiflorus. The sequence goes on from CANTUR010000369.1 coordinate 842,377, forward strand.
GTTTCAAATAATATAAAATGTTGATATCATCTTCTCATTGCCAATTAGACAAGAACCTACTATGTCACACCTAAAAGGTTTTACCATATCTCTATATATTAATTTAATTATTGATTAAAGAGTTTATTCAATTAATTAAGATTAATGAAATTGGATTTATGCTTATAGAAATGATTCTAGCATATCATGAAATTTAATTTCAAAGAAAGATTACTTATTAATTTATGATTAATTAATATGAGATATCAATGAAGATATTAAATTTATAATGGATATATATTATTTTCTTAATTACTTGAATTAATGGCCCAAGTTTGATGGGCCTAGGGCTAAAAGAGTTTTGGATCAAAGATTAAACCAAGTTATTGACTAAGCCCATTATACTTATCTAAGCCCACTTGTGAGTTGGAATGGGCTTTGGGTCAAGGGTTGGCCCAATGCATTTAAGCTCACTTAAATAATGGAATGGGTGATTGGACCAAGTGTTAGCCCAATGGATTAGCCCAAATCCATTGAGAGGTTTATTATTTGATTTTGACAAATCAAATTATTATAAGGATATATATATATATATATATATATATATATATATATATATATATATATATATATATATATATATGGGCATGTATAAGTCCATGGTGATGTAGAGAATTTGCAAAAATTGTAATCTCTACATCTATTTTGGAATTTAGTGATTTATTTATTTGTTAATAAATCAAGGCATGTGTCATATTTATATTGAAGGTAAAAGTCAACTTTCTCTACACATATTAATATCCTAAGAAGTGTTCTAAAGATAAGGATGATATGGTGATGTCATCAATCTCTACAATCATAACTTGTCGTATATATCTCTAAGAGTTAGGTGATATAAATTGAAAAAAAGAAGAAAGGTGAAGAGTAGAGAAGACAAACGTGTAAGGGGAAAGGAAACCAAAAAGAATAAGGGGAAAGGAAACCAAAAAGAAAAGAAACAAAACTCATATCCAAAGAAAGCCTAAAAGCTCTTGCAAAGGGATTGGGTTGGTGCAAGCTCAAGAGGTCAATTGCAAGGGCAAGCTTATCACCACTTAATCAAAGCAAGATGGAGATATGGTGGAGTTTGGTGTCTCAAGCTAGAGGCCTCACATGTGGGAGGTTTAAAGATATTGATTCAAGAGTTGAATCAATAGAGGCCAACCATTATAGTAAATGAAATGTGGTCTATAGAAAATACTTGGAAATTGGTAAGTATTTCGCAACTTATGATTTCCTAAGTTGTTTTGTGTTGATTTGAATATTAGCTATGTGTTAATTGCAAATTGGATCTTAAGGTTTGGAATTCTATATGAGATATAGGGTTATGTTTGAGCAAATTTTTGAAATTAGCTCTACTTAGCATTTGATGTCTAGTTGCATAACCAATTCCTATTAGATGGGCCCTCCACTGTAAAGTAAAACCTAACATTATGAACATGTGATGTGTTGTGCAACATACAATGGTGAAGGGCTCTATGCAATTGAGTATTAGGTAATGAGAAATAGCCCTTTTTGCATTGATCTCTTTAATTAGCATCCCTAGTTGAGTTGTTACTGCGAGAGACATGGTTTTTTGCTTTTTGCTTTTTCTTTTTTATATGAAAATCTTTGAAAAATTGTGTGAAAGGGACTTAGCAACTTTACCAAAGGGACATTAGTTCTGTTTATGGGATAAGGATAACTGATTGGTCTGGGGCAATTCGAGTCACTTTGTTTGTGGAAATTGGGAAAAATGTAAAGGATGACATCGGGTGACCCTACGAGTATCATCCGTAGCACTGATTTTAGGTTCGAAAGATTGCATCGACATTTTGGCTATTTCTCATTGTACAATACTCAATCATTGGCTACCACATCACCTTAATGTCGGTACTGATAGTTTATATAAACACATTCAGCAGCACATGATAATAGAAAGTAAAGAAATTATTTATAATTATTACATGGCTCTCCTAGTAAAATACATAAGAAAGAGAAAAAGTGCAAAAATGTAAATCTAGTCCTGGATCTAGAAAACACTTGTAAAAGAGAGGTTAGCATAGATATGTGCAATTTCTTGCACTTATTCACATAGATAGCAAATAAATAAGAAATGTTCAATCAGTTGGAAGAGCAAATAGATGCATATAATCATATGCACTTGCAAGATTTAAATGAAATTATTGCTAAAATGACATAATATTTCTAAAGGATAAAAAGAATAATAAAAGATGTATGGTTGCAACATTGGACCATGAAAAGGAAGCTATAGCTCAAGAGTGTGAACTTTCACATTATAAATGTATTTTTGATGTACAAGTGATAGAAAATACTCATTTTCATGCTAAAGAGTGGTAAGATGCAATTTTGATTGTAAAAATTCAATTTTTAAGTTAAGAGTGCAGAGTTTATGCTAGAAAGGTGGAATTCATTTTAGAATGCTGATTCATGTTAAAATTCGATTTTGACATCATGAATGCGAATGAAATGCATAAAATGTTAGATTTGATAGTTTTAGATGATAAATAAGAACTTTATGTGAAAAATGATGATTTTTCACACAAGGCTACAGAAATGATATGAAGATGCTAATTCTAATGTCAAAACGTGATTTTTATTAAGAAATATGTTAAAAATGCAGAAGGTGCATGAAAATGACAAATTTTATATATTTGAAAGTGAATAGTATAAACTTGATGCAAAATCATAATTTTATGTATAGAATGTAATATGAACCCTAAAAGGGATCAAAAGTGCCTGAATATGAAGAATTCAAGCTAATTAACTTGATTTCCTATTTTGAAATTAATTAGCTTGATATGGATGAATTTTGAGTTATTTTCTTATTTTGGAGTCAATAATGAAGATTCTAGAAGATGTGAGAAGATTCAAGGATATTTTAAGAAGATTTTGGAGTCAAAGTCAAAGTCAAAGAGTCAACAAGTCAATGGTCAATAGTCAACATCCTACATGGCATGTGACATGGCATGCTTCAATGTTTAGTTGTCATGAGTTGTAATTTTGCTTAGTTGTAATGAGTTGTCATTAGTTGTCAATTTTGACTTTTCAAATATGAATTGTCATTAGTTGTCCTATTTTGAAGGAAACTTCCTTAGTTAAGAATTTTCTTATATAGGTATCTTTGGCAATAAGGAATAAAACCTTTTCCTTTAAGGATTATGTTATTTACATGCTTATATAGGGGCTTATACAATGTAAAACGAATTTAAAGAAGAAGTATTAAAATATTAAAAAGTGAGGTTTTTCCTTATACTTTATTCTTTTAAAACTTTGCAGGTTTACTTGAATTGTTTCACATCTACCTTTCATTACAATTGCTAGGTTAAATTAGACTTAGAATTGTGTGATTGTTCATCTTTTAATAGCTAAGTATCTTGCTTTAATTTAACAAGCAAGGGATTTAGCTCTGTTAACATAACTTATCCTTGATGATCCTTGGGCTAGATTTCAAAGTTGGATGCACATTCTATCTCTGTTATAGGTAGGGTTTGTATCAGTTAATAGTGATACGAACCCACTTGACAACCTGCTCTAGGAACCCATTCAACATGAACCCAAACCCATACTCTCAAGGAAAGTTCAAATCAAGTTCTAATTAAGACATAAAGAACCTTCACCCTATGTTTAGTTAGTCCAAACAACCAAAGCTATATCAAAACTTTAACCTTCTGAATAATAACAAATAAGAAACGAAGGCTATTAAGAAGACACCACAATCTAATATTTGAAAGATATATTAATAAGTCATAATGCTTGCCATATGGTTAACCACCAAGTAACCAAAGAGAATCATCTTTAAATTTTATTAATCATCCATGATTGCATACTCTCTAGGTTATATAAAATAAGGCCTTTGTATAGGCTTAAAGAAGCCCTAAATAAAACCTAATTAATATCCTAACTAAATACGAAAATAAAATCCTTCTTAAATAAGAAAATATAATTCTACTTAAATAAGAGAATATAATCCTAGTTAAATTTGGATTTACTTATTCAGTTGTAGCACACTTTTTAATATGATGATGGCCTAATTGACTCAAGCCTAAAACATTAAATTTTAGCCCTTGTTATTATCTTTCAGCAGCATCTTGAATTGCTTCATTTTGATCTATATTGAGTGAGATATGGCTCATTTACTGATGTATATTTAGTCTGCCCAGTTTTGTTCACGATCTGATAATCTTTCATAAATTTAATTTAGATATAAGACTGAATTAGCACCAGATATCTTATTAAAGTTGTATATATCCTTCTTATCTTTTAACATCCTCTTGAATCATCTCCATCCAAGTTTTGTAAAGTGAGTTATGGACAAAATACTAAAGTATGCTACACAAAATATGAATTTATGTGAATTGCTCTTTTCTTGAATGAAAGTTCCCTTATTACTATGAACAAATCTTGAAATCTTCCTCTTTGGAACTAGGATCACATTAAAATGCATAATTAATATAAAAATGTGAACTCTATCACAAAAATGTAATTTTTATCATGAAAATGATGCAAAGATAATGTAAAAGTGCAGATTTAGTATAAAAATGTATTTTTGTCATTTTTCACATTTTTGTGCTAGGAGATGCAAAATGACAGTTTATTATGATAAAAAAATGGAGATTATTCAATCAACATGCAAATTACCAATCTTATCACACAATTCACAACAATTTCTCAACTTGTTACTTGCAATGAAAGTAAAGAGAATTATAATAATAAGAATGCAAAATATAGAAAAATAAATGTGCAAAAGTAATTATTTGGTCCTCAGATTTGACTAATCTTGTTTTTTGAGTTTTTTGAGTTTTCAAAGCTTTAGCTTTGTGTAGAGCTAAAGCTAACCTCATTGAGAGGTTAAGAATGATATGAGAAATACAAATTTGTATACCTTTGAAGCATGCTTTGAGAGAGATGAGGCTAGGTTTGGTTTAAATCAGTTTAAAAATTCTAAGAAAAATGCAGTGAATGAGCTAAAATTTGTAAAAATGAGTTTTGAGTCTTCAAATTGATAGAGTTTCAATATAGTGTATGATCAGCCCCCCCCCCCCCCCCCCCAAATGAGAGGATAGTAGTATTTATAAAGGATGAAAATTTTTGCATGCGTATGTGCATTTTGAGCGAGTGTATGTGCTTGTGCACATATATATAGAGTGAAGAAAATGCATAAAGGGTCTAGAACACATTTCTACGTGTTGAGCATATGCCCACACATCCAAGAATGTGTGTACATGCATTTGTTATGTGGCCAAGCACAATAATATGTGTGCATGAGTTCTGACATGCTTGTGCACGTAGCACGTTCAGGCATTTTGAGGGCATTCCAGGGCCATTTTTTGAGTTTCTATGGTGCATTTCAAGGTTTTTAGGCCTTCTGGACACATTTCTAATTTGTGTTTTATTAAAATTAGCTTCCATTTTCTTAAATTTCAGCCTTGATCTTATAAGATAAACTCTGGTTTGACAAGTAGTATGCTTTAAGCAACGATTATACAAAATGAGTGACTTATCATTATGAGTGTTCACCTTTCATGAAATCAAATTATTGAAGGAAACAATTGTGCAATATGAAAGTGTGGTGTGCACATGCTTTGAATAGGGTAAAATTTTTAAAATTTCACTTGTACAACCCTTCATCATATGAAGATTTCCACTCCCATAGTGTTAGTGATATGCACTAGGTCAATCATTTGTGATTATGTATTGACTTTATTATTTTATTAATAAAGAGGTATTATATTATCATTTGATTTTATGATAATTATATGAATGGTTAATTCTTACTAAGGCCATCAAGTATGTGACTTGATAGTAAAACCCTTAGATTAAAATAAGAGTTTTATTCTAATTATCCCTAGCCATTTATTCATTATATGAATATTAAAGTATTAAGGCTAGTATGATATTGACTGATGGTTATGTTTTACTAATCATAAATATGAGATATTAAGTCAACTCATAGGTACATGATGAGAGATTATGTACTAGATTGACCCACTATGAGAATACTACATAGATTATTGTCATAAGTACTTCTTATCACAGTAATTTTATTTCGATCCTTTGACCTTGAAATCATCATGGATTTCTACATAGCTATTTTATGTTTTGACACATTCTAACATTGTCTTTAACCAGATGATTAAAAGAATGTTGTTGGATATGAAATTAGTTATGTGAGGAATGTGAGTAATTTAGAAGGAATTTATCCCTCATTAATATGAGAAAGATATCTAGAGGCCCCTTGATGAGATAGACTGAATGAAAATGCATGGCCATGCTGAAATGAATTGATAAAGAGTTATCATTTTCAGTCTACTTGGAATCAAGTCATAATATTGAACTATGTAAGGATGACATTCTATGCCTTATGTTCAATTAAGATATCATGTGATAAAGGGACAATAAAATTCACTGTAATTAGGTTATGTCGGATTATTGACTTCACATGACTTGGGTAGTCATAATGTCTTGCTAGAGGCCACTTATGACTTGTAGGCCTAAATAGAGATTTAGGCCCACTGCCAATGTTATGTGAACCTACAGGGTCACACACTTAGTACAAGCCCAAAACGGATATGGGTTTAATAAGCCCAAAATAAACTCTGTGGAAATAAATAATTAAAGTGTTTTATTTATTTATTTATTTGTTTATTTATTTAAGATAAATGTTATTTTAAATAAATAAATAAGATATTATTTTTGATTTGTTTTTAAACAAAATCAGAATATAATAAATGGAAAATTACCAAAAGGTTATTAGTAAGTGAAACCCTAACTTGGAGTCTATAAATATGTTATATTCTCTAGGGTTTCACACACTTGTTTTTGCCTCTAAATTCATTTTCTTTCCTCTTAGAAAACAAAGACAGAGTTTTCCTTTTTGTTCTTGATTTGTAAGACAGTCAAGAGGTTGCTAGCACACACACTCAAATTCGTTTTGTGAAGGGCTGTTCGTGTGGATACCTATAGAGGACACATCCTTTTGGAGACGTCTTGATCCGAACAACCAAGCCAAAAAGCTCGAGGTAAGGTGTCACCGGTGTGAACCTCCTCTCACCCTTCCAGAGAATCTTGCCTCTTCTGCATTTTGGTAAGATTATTAAAAACCCTAGATTTAATCAATTAGTCGAATTACATGGATCCTGGCTTGGGAACGTGATAAAATTTTAATTTTTCCGCTGCGTTTGCATCACGGAACCCAACACATAGATCCAATTTGCATTTTACATATAGCTAAATTACACATCAACATGTAAAATAACATCCTAGGAATTCTAAGTTTAAGAAAACTTACAAAATCCTAAGTTTAATATTGACTATAATAATTAATCTACAAGCTTTGGATTATTAGGTTCAACTCTTGAATCAAATGCTTAGCCTCCTAAGTGTTAGGCCTATAGCTTGAAACACCAAAGCTTCACCAATCACCCTCTTGCTTGGATTTGGTTAGATGCAAGATGCCCTCTCAATAGACCCTCACAAATTTGCAGTAATTAAATCTCTTCCAAGAATACGTAGGGTTTATTCTAAGTATATGTTGTTTTTATCTTTTATGTGTCTCTATAAAAAAATTTCTAACCTTAAGAACATTTCTTAAGATATGTATTTATATTGTAGAGAAAGCAAAACCCTAATGAGATCATGTCTTACATCACATATAGACAACTCATTATTATAAGTGTACAACTTGTATTGAATGTAAAGTATACATCCTATATATTTTTCTACATTTGTTCTCTACACTCAATTATATAACCTAATCTCTTTGTTTTCCCAAGTCAAATTTATACATGCATAAGATAATGCATGCCTAACATGACAAATTTGACCATGTCATGTTCACATTGATTTGGACTTTATAATTGGGCCAACAGTTGGGCTTATCTCATCTTATGGACTTAGGCTTGGTTAGTGGGCCAACACTTAGCCTAAGCCCAATCCATAAAACCAAATGGACCTAGACAAGGTTCATGGGCTTTCTCTACATCTTGGACTACTCTTTAGTCCAAAACTTTTTTAGTCCTAGGCCCGCACAACTTGCGCCATAATCCAAGTTCAATTAGAAACAACATTTATTTTTAATTTAATACTTCAATTAATATCTTATATTAATTAAGTATCAATTAATAATTAAACCCTTAATTGAATTAGATTTCATGATATGATAGAATCAATGTTTAAAGCATAAATCTAATTTTATTAATCTTAATTAATTGATTAAACTCTTTAATCAATAATTAGATTAATGTTAATTATGATTTGGTAAAGTTCTTTTAGGTGTGACTTACTACGTTCATGTCTAATTGGCAATCAAAAGATAATATCAACACTTGATATTATTTAAAACTCTTTCAATTGATCTAAATGTGAAAATCTCAATTATACACATTTAGTTCTCATAAGTTGTGAGTGACCCCTAGCATCAATATCACAACTACCTAATTAGAAATGAATACATGTATTGATTCACATAAACCCTTTGGTCATAATTACTGTGCATTAAAATCCTTTCATTAGAAGATCCCGATATAGCGTAGAGTTATGGTTCAGTCAAACTCTAATAGCTTTATCATATGACCTCATCTCAAGTTATACTCTTGATAAAACATAACAAATACTAGAAACACCTTTCTAGCACTAAAACTCTTTCAAATTGTTATGTTTCTCCTAGCCAAGAACTTATTCATTAAGAATAAACTTAGATAGCATAAGATCATATCTCGGTTCACTCCTGGCAATGAATCCCATCCTGGTTGACCATCCTTACATTTGACCAACTAGAGCCACCACAAGCCATATACCCATGTGGGATTAACACAAGTATATAAGTGGTAACAAACCCTAACCACTTAAATGTGGATGATCGTGTTGCCTCAAGTCAAAGGACTATATGCACCATTATGACCTAGATTGGGATTGTTGACTATAAGTGAATACCCACGCAATTACAAATCTAAAGTCATGTTTGATCCACCCATCATATGAGTATCCACATGTCTATTCTAATATCTCATATTAAGTAGCATGCGACTCACTACCTCCCACTATTAGTATCACACACTAATCAAAGAAAATAAATAGAGGTGATAATCAAATTAGTAATATCTAAATATTAATTTATTGACTATGAACAATTTTATAGCATATGTACTAAATAAATTTGTCACTTATATTATCAACTCTTAATAATAAATTTATTTAACATTATGCTAATGGATAAATACTCAAATAAACAAACACTTTATTTAAATAAATATTTTATTATCATTTGGGATAATTTACAATGTCAAAATATATGATTGGCCTCTATGGCATATCACCTATACTAATAAGTATGACTTAATGATTCGGTGATTGATTCATCACTTTAGAGCCTCAGTTTAGGGATTTTCAGGTTTTTAAGACTTTGTGCACTTTAAAGGCGATACGAATGAATAGACTCTTGTCATATTCAAAATGTTTCTTTCGTCATTGAACCCTTTTGGGGAAAGTCAAAACTCGATGTATGATATATATATGTGACTATTTATGTATTTTATGCATATAGTGATCCAAAAAGTACTAGTTGGCCATTGTTGGTTAAATTGATGCTTATCAAAGATCTAAACATGATCTTTATGCTTTCCTTGTAATAAAAATGCAAAAAATAGTGTGTGAAAGTGTGCATCTTGGGCACGTCTTATACATGCATTGTGCCCATCAATGCGGATGCATCACATGTGTACACACATTTTAGGTGTGTACCACACACTCCAACTGCGTGTGCATGCGCACTTTTTATCACATGTGTGGTTTGGGAAGTTTATGTACATATAAATGCACCTTGGTGTTTTTGCATGCATCTTATTTTTTATTTTTGACTTATATGATGGTCTCCATTCTTCTTCTTTGCTTTCTTTACTTTTTTTTTTATCATTCCTTGTGTTTCTAATTTGTATTCTTCTTCTTCCTACTTCAATGTTGATCCTTTTAATGTCAAGGATTTTGACTTTAACTTGAATGATTTGAATTTTAATATTAGTGATACTACATGTATTGGAGGCCACCCAGCCAGTTTGTGCCTTTGGAATGCAAGGCATAATGCTCATGGACTATCTTAAGGTGATGCGATTCATATTTTTACCATTTGGAGGATCATGTGTGTACCATTTACTAGTGCAAGGTTAGCCTTTTCGCTACAAATCTTATTCTATCTTTGCTTTGTTCTCTTATTAGTTGCTTTTTACTTTGCTGAGCTTTTTGGTAGTGTTGCTTAATTTTTATTGTTCATCTTTGTTTTACTTTATTTTATCCCTAGAAAAATGAAAATTAAATTTGGTTAGTAATTCATCAATTTGCATGCTTCATTTATGGATTTCTTTATTATTTATCTTTATGTAGCTTTATAGAGCTACTATTGTATTGCCCAATAGTAAAAATAATATCAGTCGATATTATGAGAGTGTTCCTATATATGTTAAGTGTAGAGTAGCAAGTAAGGGCTTTAACAGGATTATTTCCACTTTGTCTATCGAGCCTTATGTATCAAGTCAATCTGCCATAATTGCCTTTACTAAGAAGTGGATGGACTCCATATGATACAAACGTGGTTAACTTATACCAAACCTGTATTCAATCTTAATAACCTTTCCAAGGATTATTCATAAATCAAGCAAAGGAAAACTTTAATTCCCAATAAGACCCTTAAATAACATGTACTTAAGAACCTTAATTATAAAGATTAAAGGTTGTTTAATGTAAACCTATGATTAACAAAGTTAATTTTAAGTCTAAATTAAACTAGGTTTGAATGTACCAAGCCTTCACTTGATAAATTCACTAAAGTTCTTTTAAGAATAAAAGAAAAGAACTTAAACCTCTCAAGAATTCAGAATTAATTGATAAACTTTATTGAAATTCATGCTACATTGTTATGGCCTTTATATAGGCATGTAAACATCATAATATTTAAAGGAATAGGTTTTCTTACTTATTCCTAAAGACACCTATAAAGGAAAATCCTTTACTAAATAGGATCCCTTCAAAAATATGACAACTAAGCTTTGAAAAATCAAATTAACAACTCATGACAACTAAGCATTGAAAGTCAAATTGACAACTTATGAAAATTAAGTAAAATTTAACCAAGCCTTTAAATGAGTAGCAGCCACTCTCCATCACATTTAGGGTTTTATTTGTAGAGAATATTCTTGAAAGATAGTACCTTCTAGAACCTTCTAAAATCTTCAAAATTACACTTTATGTGTTTTGAATGCAAATCACTCCTTTTGAAGAGTTTGAAATGAATTATTCATTTTGAGGGTCAAAATATGATAATAAGGTGCAAAAAGGATGATTTTGCCCCTTTGTCAAACTTTCTCCAGATTCACTCAATTGAGCTCCTTTTGCACTTCTGCTTTGATTCTCTATCCCTAACTTGATCTTTTTCTTCAAGAACACCCTTAAAATTCTTTATGCATGTTCTAATCATTGGACTATTATATTTGAGTGGATCATCATGTTGGTTAACATGTTTGGTGCTTGCTTGGTTCATATCATTCCCTCCATCCTCACGAAGATTCATCCTCGAATCTGACCATCTTGCAAGGTTAGTATATTTGGATGTCCTCCGGGATCAAATAAAAATACCTTAGTAGAGTACTTCTCCTTTAAAGCAATGATGCACATAAGTAGCTTTAGAATTCTTTGAACATGAGGACTTACTCAAAATGCAGCACTAGTATTCACAAACTTATAAATGTTGAATCCTTGTTGTTTTCTTCTGAACTTAAAATATGAATATCTTAAGTTCTTCTTGCTATAAACAAAAACTCCATAGATTCTCTTAAAAAAGGTAAAATATTGTAGCTCTTTCTCAAAATTCATGCTAAGAATGAAATCTTCAATGGTATTGTTGACCTCATAATGCATTGCAGCAACATCATCAAATGGATCGTCATATGGCTTCAAAGTCTGGAAAACAAATTTTAAATCATTAGGAAAAGAAACATTAAAATTATTAGTGCAATCATGATGAATAATCATCTCCTTATCCTTCATGACATGAAAATTTTCCTTAAAATCTTTTTCAAAGAAATGCACTTTCTCATCAATTTCTTTGCTAGGTTGTACACACTTGCCATGATCTTTAACTTCTTGCAATATTTCATCAAGGCTTTTAGCATTATTTTTCTCCAACACCTCCATAATTTCTTCATTAACTATTTTCTCTTCAAAATCATTATTTACACTTTCTTCATTCCCCAGAACATGAGTGTTGTCATCCTCTTTAATAACCTGATCATCTACTTTAATGCCTAATTGCTCTTCAAAATTCTCACCTTGCTCACTCAAACCATTTTCAACACTTAACACATTCAACTCAGTTTTAACACCCAACTCCCTCTTTTCTTCTCTCTCATCTTCATAGGGTTCCCTTTCCAAAGTTTTCCCAAATGAAGAATGGATCTCTTCATTTTTTTGATTGATGCTCAAGTCTTCAAAATTTATCTTTAGAGAAAAATTTCAAATTGACACTCTTCCCCTTTATTCTTCTCCTCAACTTGTCTCTCAACCAATTCAATGACTTCAACATTCCTTGAACCTTATTTATGCCCTTGAAAGTGATTATGCAGATAATAATTTGGCACAAATCGCTTTTGCATGATAGTCTTTATCTCTTGCCATGTAAAGATAGGTTCTTCTCCATAATACCTTTTTGAGACCACTAGTTGATTCCACCAAGCTAGTGCATAGCCTATGAACACACTAGTTGCAAGCTTGACTTTCTTTTCCTCAAAATAGGTATGGCAACTAAACATAAAATCTACATTCTTTTCCCATGCTAGATATGCTTCGGGATCACTTCTGCTATAGAAATTAGGTATAGATATGCTTCGGGATCACTTTTGCTATAGAAATTAGGTATCTTCATCTTTACTCTCCCAAGGTCATTATCTTGCCTCCTATTCCCTTGATTTTTTCATCAATGGATTTATCATCATCATCATGCCATCTCCTTCTATGAACTTGTATTGGTGCGGTGTGATTTATAGTGGCTGTTGTGTTGTGACTTTTCTCCATCTTCCTTATTTGCTATTGAACCTCTTTATGGCTATTTATTAATTGACTCATTTGTTCTTACATCATCTTTATAAAGAGCTTCCATTTGGGATATTTTTCAACCTCCTTTGGATCTACCATATTATAAAAAAAGAAACAAAAGAAAAAAAACTCACAAGAAACACTCCGTCATGTGTTTACACTCAAAGAATGTTACTTAACGCTCGTGTTACACTCAATTAGGCTTTTACCCTCTTATGAGCTCACCACTCGCCTTTTACCTCTTAAATTCCTTTCTTATAGTTCTTATGGAACTTAAGTTACTAAATATCAAATTAAGCTCAATACAAAACAAACAAAGAAAAATTAAACTCAAATTTGACTATAAGAGCCAAAGAAAATACAACAAACAAAGACAATATCCAAATAAAATGAAAACAATAAATTTTGGAATAAGTGTTTAAACTACCTTAAACGTAGCTAAAGAAGAAGAGTAGAATATTCAAAATTTAAATAAGGAAAATGTATGAAATTTAGTATCAAAACAACAAATTAGAATGGTTTTATGCCAAAATTGAATGTGACTTTTATCAATTCAACTTTTTAATTCACAATCAAAACTTTCTTTTTCTTCCTTTTTTTAATATAATAGATGCAAAACACATAATTTAAGAACAAACTCAAATTGATATCTATTTGTGACAAACAAGACTCTTAAGATACAAAGCAATAAGAATAAAAATGAATTTTTTTTACTTTTTGGTTTAGAGACTAAAAACAAGTTGGAATATAAAGAAAAGAATGAAATCAACTCAAGATAATAAAGAAAAATGAATTTGATCACAATTATCAAAAATAAAAATAAATTAATATCACATAAGAATGAATGAAATAAGAAATAATGATTTTTTTTGGATTAAATGCAAACAACAAAGAAAAGTAAAGATACGTACTTGATTAATGAGCCAAAGCTCTGATACCAAATGATACGAATATGGTTAACTTGTAACAAACCCATATTCAATCTTGATAACCTTGCTAAGGATTGTTCATAAATCAAGCAAAGGAAAACTCGAATTCCCAATAAGACCCTTAAATAACCTGTACTTAGGAACCTTAATTATAAAGAATTAAAGGTTGTTTAATGTAAACCTAAGATTAACAAAGTCATTTTAAGTCTAAATTAAACTAGGTTTGAATATACCAAGCCTTCACTTGATAAATTCACTAAAGTTCTTTTAAGAACAAAAGAAAAGAACTTTAACCTCTCAAGAAGTCAGAATTAATTGATAAACTTCATTGAAATTCATGCTACATTGATATGACCCTTATATAGGCATGTAAACATCCTAATCCTTGAAGGAATAGGTTTTCTTACTTATTCCTAAAGACACCTATATAGGAAAATCCTTTACTAAGTATAATCCCTTAATAAATATGACAACTAATGACAACTAAGCTTTAAAAAGTTAAATTGATAACTCATGACAACTAAGCATAGAAAAGTCAAATTGACAACTTATGACAACTAAGAAAAATTTAACCAAGTCTTTAAATGAGTAGTAGCAACTCTCCATCACATTTAGGGTTTTATTGATAGAGAATATTCTTGAAATATTATTGATTCTTGTAGATTCCCTTAGCGCCTTCTAGAACCTTCTAAAATCTTTAAAATTGCACTTTATTTGTTTTGAATGCAAATCACTCCTTTTGAATATTTTGACATGAATTCTTCATTTTGAGGGTCAAAATATGATAATAAGGTGAAAAAAGGATGATTTTGCCCTTGTGTCAAACTTTCTCCAAATTCACTCAATTGAGCTCCATTTGCACTTGTACTTTGATTCTCTATCCCAAACTTGATCTTTTGCTTCAAGAACACCCTTAAACTTCTTTATGCATGTTCTAATAATTGGACCATTATACTTGAGTGGATCATTATGTTGGTTAACATGTTTGGTGCTTGCTTGGTTCACATCACCATACGTACTTTTCACTTGCCCTTTTGGGAGATGACTATTACTCTTATAGACGGTAGGGTTTAGAATGCATCCAAGATTTTAGCAACTGTGACATTGTTTGAGCTCAGTGCTCTAGAGAACATACTACTATATCATAAAGACATAGCATGAAGATGAGGAGTTGCAACCCAGGGTAATAATTGGGATAATTTAAAGTTGGTGGTAACCTAATTCTCTAAAAGAGAGTTAGCACCATAACTAAGAGATTCTGGATAATTAAATAGACTAAGTTAGTCTAATCTACATTGATTTTAATTAAATGGGCTAAATTTACATGTTTTAATTTGCAAGTGATCCTGAAGATTAATGAGCCTAATTCCTATTTTAATTAATTAAGTGAACCTAATTCTATTTATTTTAATTCTAAAAATGGGCCTAATTCTACAAATTATGAAGTATTTAAATTCATGGGTCTAATTCTACATGTTTTAATTCTAAGGTGATCATAAATATACAAGTTATGAAAAATGCTTTAATTTAATGGGCTTAGTCTAAATTAATTAAATTAAACTAAAGTGGACCTATATCTAATTAACTAAATGGGCCTAAGTTACCTCTAACCTAAAATCTAATTAATTATGGGCTTAAAATCAATTTTAATCAATTAAACCTAGTCCTAATTAAATTATTGAACCTATTAAAGAAAAGGTGAATCTAATTATTAAACCTTAAAAACCTAAAATCATGATCTTCCCAACTAGCTTGCTCACTATTTTTTATTTTCTCTTATCAGTGTTATCATTCTTTCGAACCCATCTAGCACCGGTATAGTTACTACATACATTGAGGGACTTGGATGAGCTTTCGAAGTATAGCTAGGGTACAACTGCTTTATCTTATTTATATCGTAGCTTGGATGTGTCTAGTAGCGATGCTTCTAGAATTTATGGATACTTATTTGTCATTAATATGAGTAGTAATCTTTCAATTTTCTTCTAATTCTGTGTATAAATGATTGTCTTAATTTGCTCATATGTCTCTTTTATAACTTTAGGCTTATGAGCTTAGGATTCCTCCCCATCCTACCAATAGACATTAGACTAAAGAGGTTTTCCTCGATATTTTTGGTGGATTAAAAGGACTAAGGACTTGATAGAGAGTCCTACTGAGGCTATGAGATTTCTAAGTAGATTGAACTTTAATAAGGTATTGTTCAAACCTTTTACTATTCTCTTTCTTACAGTCTTTGTGAATTCTATTTATTGTTGTTGTATTCTACTTATTATGATAGATTTAGTCCTATTAATGGTTGTTGGGTGAGAGTGTTTGGTCTCTAGAGATATTGGCACTTAGCAGCTGACTGGCCAAAAGTGCTATTGATTGATCCCACTGATCCTAAATGGCATTATGGTTAGAGTGTATACTATTGGTGGGATGGACTTTATTTGAGAATTGTCCCCTTCTATCCTCCCAATGGCATGTTCTCGAGTTATGGTCTTGACAAGGGTGCTTCAACTATTTTTTAGGTTATAGAGTTGTTTGAGACCTTTTCTAAGCCCCTCCATTATCCTTATACTTACGTTCCAATCCCTCAATTGATTGATGTTGCTACTGGTAGAGCTAGTCCATCCATTCAGGATGGTTTTATTAGCTCCGCTATGTAAGCACTGGACCATCATAGTCTTCTTGAGGTCCAACTGTATCTCAGGTTTCTTGTTATGAGTCATATGTTATTGCCTTATATTTTCTTTTTATTCCTATCTTTAGAAAAGCAAACATAATTTTATTAGTAATAAACTAAAATGACATGATTTTGTTAGTTTATTTGTGCTTCATTTACTATAGCATAAGAGATCACATCGAAAAGAGGTATTATTTGACTTCTTGCATTGTTGATATGGAGGATGACCAAGTTGAGGTTAATGAAAATGATTTTGCAAGATTTTTTGAAAAATGCTTTCATAAGTATATTTTCATACATATCAGTTCATGTCACAATTATATTGATTAATTTTATTTTAAACATGTAAAAATCATAATTTTGTTCCAATTTGAAGTCAACAATACATGACATCAGTGTGCTTCAATGCATTTTACAGTCTTAAATATTTACCTTTGCATCATCACATTGTAAAGCCATTTTACAACAAATTATAATAATCATAACAATTTTTTGCAATTACAATCTCTTTTTATCTAACAACTTACATGATCCTGTTTTCATGATCTTATTTTGCCTAACACTTTAAGTGGTTATATCGCATGATCTTGTTTTACCTAACACCTTAAGTGGCTACATGTCATGATCTTGTTTCGTCTGACAACTTAAGTGGTTACATGCCATAATTATGTTTCGCTAAAAACCTTAAGTGGTTATATGACATGATCTTGTTTCAATTGATACCTTAAGTGGTTATATGGCATGATCTTATTTTACTTGACACTTTAAATGGTTATATGGCATGATCTTGCTTCGCCTGACACCTTAAGTGGTTATATAGTATAAATGCAATCATAAATTGCATTCTTACGTAAACCCCAAAAGTTCATCTTTGCATGAATCTTGAATTGCATCACTATCATTCTTGTATGAGTCCTAAAATTACATCTTTACATGAATCCTGAATTGTTTCATTCTTGCATGAGTCCAAAAATAACATCTTTGTGTGAATCCCAAATTACATCACCATCATTCTTGCATGAATCCCAAATTTGCATTCATAATGTGTGAATCTCAAAATTGCATTATGCATGTTGCACAATTATTAAGCATTTTGTTTGACACCTACAATAAGGTTATAGCAAGGTAATTAACAATAAGCTTGACATTTGAAGACTACATAACAATTCCACCAAGTAAGTATCCTAAACCCTGGTATTTTTTGCATCTTTGCATTTACTCCACGCAAATTGACATTAGCATCTGAATGCTATGCAACACACATAAAGCAGGAGGCAACTGCTATATCACTAATTCTGAGAGATTTTGATAATGGCCTGATGATTAAATTAACAAGTAAAATGATAAGAGTCTGCTTATTAGTACTGCTTCTAAAGCATGCAAAAAACCCTAAAATTCCAAAAAAAAAACTTAAACTAAACTTACGACATGACATAATAATTTAATTGATTATTGATTCAATAAAATAAGCACTCGGAGTGTTGCATGTTTTTATTCAAATGGTACAATTTGATAAACTAATACTTATTTCAATGTATTGGAGATATATTAAATGAAACTAGAAGTTGATTTATCAAAATATAAGTTCAAAACATCTTTCCAAAACCCAAGAAAACCTTTAAAACCAAAAAATGAGAAAAAAGAAGACGTGTGCACTATGTCACCTGCAAGTGTACACATATATATGAGTGTGTAGGCACATGCCCCATATGCAAATGTGCACTCTCACACACTTACACACACTCTCCCTTCTTACACATACCCTTGCAAGTTCCCTTATGTGTACATGCACACTCCTCCATATGAATACATGCTTTGCACATGTATAAGCACAAAAATTCTCTTGTTTATAAGTACTATACCCTTTTTATTTTTAAATAGAATTTTTAGATATTGTACCATTGCTCTGCTAGATTGAAGACTCTAGAAATGAGCAAACCCCTAATTTTGAAACCCAATCTAGCCTCTTTTTGTTGAGAATGCTTCAAAGGTATATTAATATGCATTTTTCACTTCATTTTTATATTCATATGAGGATAGCTTAAAAAACTCAACTTTTTGGAACAATTAATTGTTCCCGACACATAAATCAAGCTTATTTCACAATTTGAGGACTCGAAAGTAACATTTTTCATATTTATTGTTATTATTACTGCATTTCTCTCTTTTACTCTTATTTTATTTTTATTTTTATACTATTATCTGGTAAATTAGGATAATTTGCGTAAAATTTTATGGTGAAGTTTGGCCTTTTTGTATGTTATTTGATAATTTTGGTTGTCTACATTTTATAATTGCATTGTTTTGCATTTCCTAGCCTTAAAATGTGAAAAATTTCTCAAAACTAGCATTTTTACAATCACAATATCAGTCCTACATCATTTTTACATTTTGTTATAAAAATTCATATTTTGATATGGATTCTATCTTTTGGCATTAAAAATTGTATTTTTATAAATTTTGCATCTTTATGTGAAAAATATTTTATTTTTAATTCTAAAATTTTTTTATTATAAAATTTCATTTTGCATTTTGGCTACATTTTTTATTATTCCATTATAAAAACATCATTTTTGTATTCATAATTGCAACTTTGATGCTAAAATTGTATTTTCTCATCATTTTTGCATAAATTTGCAATTCCACATGTTTCAACATAAAAATGAGTTCTTTCATCAAATTTTTATTATTTCTGCATGCAACTTATGTTGTTGTCAATTCTGTACTGAAGTTATAATTGTTGCACAGAATTTGCAATTGTCATTATCTCCATAACCATTATAACTTTGAGTACATAATTGACAAGAATCAAACTCTAAACATTAGCATCTTCTATCCAAATATACGTGACATTCACAAATCTTTATCAAGTGCATAAAAACCACATTTTAGGGCTAGAAATGCCATTTGTGGGTCCCATGATGAAAATACAAAATTTTAATCATTTTATAATCATTTAACCTGCTTTTTCTCACTATAATTATCATATCATTTTCAAAATGTTTAGAAATGTCATTTTCAATAATTATGCATATTTAAGTGATATTTGCCTTATAAAATCATGTTAGCATTTTTTTAGATTTTTTTACCCTTTTTGGTTTGGCCTTTTTCTATGTATTTTACTATAAAAGTCATGCAATAATTGTAATTAATTTCTTTACTTTTTGTTTGTTATTTGTTTGTGTGCGTATGTGTATATAAATTATTATTCTAAAGCTAGGGTGATATAGTATCCATGTGATAAATATTTTATAATGAGAAATAGCCAAAGTAGATGTGAACTTCTAGACCTAAAATATCATATAAGGATGGTAGTCATGAAGTGACCCAATATTATACCTTACGTTTTTAAGAAATCAAGTGGTGACTAAACAACAACATAATGTCCTGAAAACATAAAATATTTCCCGAGACATTGAAAACTGCCTCCACATTATTTTTTTTTTTATCACTTATAGCCACCTAAAAGGAAGTGACAACACTCATAGTAAAGTGAATGATGAAGTCAAGGAAGATTATTGGGTTGAAGTGCAAGGTTAAAAGGAGGAAGAGGTTAAGGATAAAATTCAAGAGAAAAAGTCAATGCCTTAACCTAAACCTTATGAGCCAACAGTACCCCATCCTCAAAGGTTAAAAAAGTAAGAGCAGATTAGTAGTTTGTAAGGATCCTAAATATTTTCAAAAGCAACACATCAATAAACCTTTAATGGATATATTGCTCATATGCCAAGATACGCTAAATTTTTGAAAGAGTTGATTATTAGAAAGAAATAGTTATAAGACTTTAAAATAATCATACTCAATAAAGAATGTAGTGCAATAGTTTATATCAAGCTTCTTATGAAGCGTAAACATCCAAAAAGTCTTACTATATTTTGTTTTGTTGAAATTTAAATTTTCAGAAAGCACTTTATGATTCAGGAGCTTCTATTAATTTGATACCCTCGTATGTGTAGAATTAGTTTACTTTACATATTTTTTGATAGTTCTTATGTTTGAATTTTGTTTTTACTTTTCTATATTTTTAACTTAATAACATAATTATCCTCTGTTAAAGTAGCTACTTAATAATTAAAATATTTAAAATACTAGACTTATTTGTACTTTTTGTAAAATTTTTTATTCTTTAAATTATTTTACTTCATAAAAACATATTTATTTTTTGCAAAGAATTTTATTTATGAAAAAGTTAGATATGTCCTTGTATAATTATCAAAGTCATTCATATAAATATACAATATTTATTTCTCCTTTATGAATCGAATATCAATATAATTGATTCTCCAATTATTTATTTAATATTCTAATAATTAATTTTTTTGAAAATAAGTTACATATTTAAATTTACTTATTAAATATACAATATGAATATTAACTGTCTGCTGTATTGAATTAATTCTGAAAATATATATTCACAAAATTGAAAACATATCAAAATCTATAAAATTTATAATAAAATTATAAAATCCACCATAAAATCTATAATTTTTAGTCAACAACTTGCAAGTATTATTGATTTTTTTTATTTTTTTATTTTTCATTTTTAATATAAAAAAATTAAGTATATATTTAACACTTAATAACATATTGGACATCAAAAAATAAATAATATATCAAGAAAATTCAACATGTAAAGCTTTTCCTAAAAAAAGTATAAAAGGCTTAAATGTTGTGTTAGCTAATAAAATAGTCATTTAAGAATAAGAATAATTGTATTATAGATGCTATATATATATATATATATATATGTATATATTGCATCTATAAATAGATAAAGATAGAGTGCAAAAAAATTCCCACCTATGGTTGTGTAAAATAATCTTTTTATGTTTTGATGGTCAAACCTTTGAAGATTTTATCTTCTTGTTGCAAAATATTTATTTAAAATGTAAAAGTAATTTGAATAAAATATTATTATAATGCAGCCCCCTTTTTTTGCGGATCACAAATAGTTGTTTTTAAGGGTAAAATACAAATAAATACTTTAACGATTTAAATATTATATTATTAAGAATTTGTATTTTGTTTATAACACTTCAATATTTTATAATTTCATGTTAATATTAATTAAATAAACAAATTTATCAAGCCTTGTATTTTTTTTTTCTGCTAATGATAAAAAATTTGAGTTTTAATTTAATTAATTTTCCATCACTTTAAGTTTAACTTAGTAATAGTGTCATTCTCTATGATCAGACTATCAAGTGAACATAAGAGAAAATATTTGTTTATATTTTTACATTTTATATTATTTTAATCACCTACAATCATTATCAACAATTTTTTTCTTCTCTACCGAATGATACAACAACTTAAAATATTGAAGGGGTAAATTATTGTAAAAGACATTCTATTACGATAAAAAAAATAATTTTATAAAGCACTGAAATATTGAAATAAAAAGTGCAAACTTTTAGTAAAGCACTAAAACCTTAAAATATTTATTTATACTTTTTATACATATATTTTAAAAATATGAGTCTATTTTTTTATTAGAGAAAAAGATTAAAGATACATTTATTGAAAATGAAAGATATATATTATTGAAAATATAATATAAATAAAAGTATATAATCTCAAAATCATAAAGTTTTTGTCATTATTTTTCAATTCTATTGACATAACTCTTTTAATTTGCAACTCAACGATCTATATGTGATAACTTGTTTCTGAGAATCGCTTGAACCCTACAAGTAAGCAATTAATAAGGGGCAAGGTGAGTGGTGGGGAGGTCCTCACAAACCCTCAGATGCCTAAGTTAGAAAAGCTAGAGAGAGATTATGTGCTTAGAGAGATAAAGTTTATTGTGAAAGAATGGAATAGAATGAATATAATGAGAGATGTAAGGGGTATATATAGGGGAAGATGGACTTAAACTTGAGAGGAATAGGATTCCTCAGCTTTGTAGGATTAGGAATTGTTATCTCTTTAGGATGTGGGAGATCTCTTCCTATTTGAGCATCTTCTTCCTATTTGAATATCCTTCCCTAATTAGGCTTTCTTCTTAATTCAATTATTCTTCCTCTTTGGAGGACTATAATCTTATTTATAATAGATTATGAATGTGGGGTATCAAGAGTCCCACCTGAAAGTTTTTTCGGATATTTATGTCTGAGTTTCTGATGTAGTATTGTTCTAAACAATGCTTTTGTACTAAGGAGGCACTATCACTTGACAAATTAAGTGAGAAATGATATTCTCCACTAAATTTAAGATGTTCAGAGAGAATGACCTAATTAGAATGATACTTGGTGGTGAGGGATGAGCTGAGGTTGCTAGCCTCAGTCGTTGGATTCGTGATGCTCGGAGTTATTAAAATGACCTAAGTGTTGAGCCTCGTTGTTATAAAAATGACCTGAGGACTAACTTCAATCGCTGGAGTTTTGATGCTCGGTATTATAGAAACAACCTGAGTCTCAGAACTTCAGTGTTCTTGAAACAACCTGAAGGTACTAGCTTTAGTCACTGGACTTAGATGCTTGGTATTATAGAAACAACATAAGTCTCAGAACCTCAGTATTATTAAAATGCCCTTAAAGTGCTAGCTTTAGTCAGTGGACATAGATGCTCGATATTATAGAAATGACTTGAGTCTCAAAACCTTAGTATTATTGAAACAACCTGAGGGTGTCGGCTTCAATCATTAGACTTAGATGCTTAGTATTATAGAAATGATATAAGTCTCACAACCTCAATATTATTGAAATGACCTAAGGGTGCTAGTTTCTTAGATGCTCAGTATTATAGAAATGACCCGAGTTTGTTGATATTGGAGATAGTTGGTGGCAAGATATATGAGACTAAACTTCATGTCTTTTGATTTTTGAATTGTGTAACTATTACGTATGCTCCTATGTCATAATATGAGATGTTTTGGCTGCCACAATTATAACTACCTAGTTAGTGGGCTTTTATCTACCCAAAAATACCCTTGGTGTTAGGGGAGATAAATTTGAATAACTGCGAGGGCATTAGTGAACTTTCCAGAATCTTCTTTCTCCTTTAAATAGTGTGTCCCCTTGCTCATTTGTTACTTTTACTTTCCCTAATTTCTTGCATTTTCCTTATAAATTGTCTGATTTCTTCCACTTTAGATAGTTACTACTTTTCTCTCACTCTGGTGACATTTCATTAAAGACTTTTCTTTTTACAAGGTACAGATCTTCACCTTTTATTTCTTTCTTCTAGTATATTCATCTCTATGGTACCACAAAAATGTGTTAGTTCTGATGTATTTTAATTTAGGGTGAATGAGGATATGCTTATGTAGTATAGGAGATAATTTAGCATTCCTCAAGAATATGTTAAAGGAAACAGTTATGCAACTTTGATGTGTGGTGAGCATAAGCCTTAGATAGGGTAAAATTTTAAAATTTTCACTTCTATAACCCTTCATAACATGATGATTTCCACTCTCATAGATCCAATTTGCATTTTACATATAGCTAAATAATAATCAACATATACAAACATGAACCTTGGAATTCTACGTTTAGAAATACTTACAAACTCCTAAGTTTGATGTAGACTACAAGTATTCTATAAGCTTTGGATTATTTAGTTCAATTCTTGAATCAAATGCTTAGCCTTCTAAATGTTAGGCCTCTAGATTAAAACACTAAAGCTTCACTAATCACCTTTTTGCTTGGATTTGGTTATATGCAAGATGCCCTCTCAACAGACCCTCACAAACTTTCACTAATTCAATTTCTTGCAAGAATACTTAGTGTTTATTTTTAGTATATGTTGTTGCTCCATTTTATGGTTTGTCTCTACACAAGCTCTAACCTCTCTCTTAAGAAACACTTTCTTAAGATATATATATATATATATATAACAAAACCCTAATAACATCATCTTTTACATCACATGTATATAACTCAGAAGTATACAACTTGTATAAGAGATAAGTATATCAAAAGATGAGTAGAGAATTGAATACATCTCATATATATGTCTACATACATTCTCTACACACACCTATATGATATACACCTTGTCATTATTAGTATAGATGTGCCCTAATGCCAGTTCTTGTAATATAAATGACATTGTACTTTTATTCCTATGGTAATAAAATATTCATTTAAATAAAGTGTTTATTTACTTGAGTATTTACCCTTTAGCACTATGTTAAAAGAGTTTATTATCAAGAGTTAATAATATGAGTGATATATTCTTTCAGTACATATGCTATAAAATGTTTATAATCATAGGATTAATAAATGTATAGTATCAATTCATAGATTATCACCTTTGTCTATTTTCCTTGATCAGTATGTGATATCAATAGTGGGAGGTAATGAGTCTCATGCTACTTGATATGAGATATTAGAATAGATATGTGGATACTCATATAATTGGTGGATCAAACAGTGATGTAAGATAAATGATTGTATGGAAATCACTTTTGTCAATAATCACTTTCTTGGACATAATGGTGCATATGGTCCTTTGACCTGAGGCGACACAATCATCCACTTATTGGTGGTTAAAGTTTATTACCACTTACATACTTTGCTAACCATGTATGGTTATATGGTGTGTGATGGCTCTAGTCTGTTATATGTAAGGATGAGTGATCAACAAAGATGGAATTCATTACTTGCAATGAACCAGGATAAGATCCTATGCTATTTAAGTTATTCTTGATGAATAAGTACTTAGCCAGGTCAAACTTGACTTAACAGAAAAGAGTTTTCAGTGCTAGAAAGCATTTCTAGTAAAAGTCATGTTTTATCAAGAATTAAACTCAAGATGAGGTCATATGATTGAGGCAATTAGAGTTTAATTAACCATAACTCTAGCCAATGTTGTGATCTTCAAATAAAGGGACATTAAGTGTATGGTAATTATATTTTATGGTTCTTGTGAATCTATAGATAGCATTTATTTCTAATTGGGTAGTCGCGACATCTATGCTGGGGATCACTTATGACTTATGGAAACAAAATGTGATCAATTAGGATTTTCACATTTAGCTAGGAAAAAGTTTCTAATAATATTAAGAGTTAATATTATTTATTTCCTTACTATTATTTATTTCCATTTCCATTTGGACTTAAACATAATAAGTCACACACATAAGAGTAGCACCGACAATGATAATAATTAATTTGATTATTTATTAAAGTGTTTAATTAATTAATTAAATTAATTGAATTATATTTTTTCTTGTGCGGATATTTAGCATATCCCGAAATCTAATTCAAGGTTAAGACTATTAAATATTAATTTGGACTTAATTTAATATGTGATATTAAGTTTAAGGACCAAATTGATATTTGCCAAAAATACTACTTTGGATATGGACCATGAGATGGGCCATGTATATGTAGCTTAATGGATGATGCATACGCTTGGACAATTAGGTGTATTATTAATATGGGTCTTCTTTAAGTGTTAAATAAAGCCCATAAGACTAATTAGTGGATGTTGTATAGATGGGCTCATTTAAGAGTTAAATAAGCCTAAAGCCCATTTACTAAAATACGTGCCACATAAGCATAACCATATGATGATTGTGCTTGCATGGTGGCCACCTAGCATAGCTTTATGTGCAATGTGATTGCATGGTTGACAACATGGAGATGTGTCATAAGCATGCACCTTAAGTTAGTTGTCAATCTCTACATGTATGAGTTAGCTTATTTTATACTCAAAGAGAAAAAGTAAGCACATGAATGAGATTGCTTATCCTACACTCAAGTTTAAGTCAGTGGAGAATCTCTACACATGAAAATTAGTCTCTTACATATATACACCAAGTTAGTGGATATTATCTGCACTTAATAAAAGACTAACCACTTACATGAGGGAGAAAAATATAAAGAAAGAAAAAATAAGTTGAGTCTTTTTCTTCATCTTTCTTCTAAATGATTGTGAGTGTATGAGTAAGAGATACAAGAGTTATGTTTCTTCATAAGTCCATTGTCATCATCCTTTATACAGGAGTTGTGCAAGTGAAAGGTACAGCTAAAAGAGGTAAAAAGTCCTGCATTATCCAAGCAAGAAGAGGAACTCTAGCAAGCTTTCAGGTCACTATCAAGGAGGAGCTTACGGGTAGAGGTCCATCAAAGCTTGGATTCATTCCAGTGCCACTTGTGTGTTTCAAGCTAGAGGCTTCACACTTGGGGAGCTAAGAGCATATAGCTTTGCATCAACCATTTCCTAAAGCTTATCTAGCATCCTATTGACATTTGGAGTTTGTAAGCATTGCTAAACTCTAGATGTAGGCCTCATGCCATGCTTTGTATTTAGTTATTTTGTGAATATTTTATTTATGTTGCTTGTTAAGCATGCAAGTAATTAGTTGTGTAAATCCAATGTGTTTGTGATTTTGTTATTTTGGAATTCTTGCATTCATGCAAGGGTTACACACTAGGAAAAATTTTTGAAACCTATCCTAACTAGTTTCATGTTTATACCACGCTTCCACTCTTATTCTAGTGTGTGTAATAGATTCCTTCATTCATACCTATAATCAATAATATACACATATAGGATAATGCATGCCTAATATGACAAATTTAACCATGTCATATGGATTATGGACTTGGGCTTTGTAATTGGGCCAACACTTAGGCTTATCTTATCTTATATGGAATTGGGCTTGGTCATTGGGCCAACACTTAGCCCAAACCTAATCCATAAAACCAAATCGGCCTAGATAAGGTGCATGGGTTTTCTCTACATGTTGGACTAATCTTTGGTCTAAAACTCTTTTGGGCCTAGGCCTATACAACTTGGGCCACTAATCTGAGTCCAATTAGAAATAACATTTATTATTAATTTAATACTTTAATTAATATCTCATATTAATTAAGTATTAATTAATTAATAATCAAACCCTTAATTGAATTAGATTTCATGATATAGTAGAATCATTGCTTAAAGCATAAATCCAACTTTATTAATCTTAATTAATTGATTAAACTTTTTAATCAATAATTAGATTAATGTTAATGGTGATTTAGTAAAGCTATTTTAGGTGTGACTTACTAGGTTCATGTTTAATTGGCAATGCGAAGATAATATTAACCCTTGATATTATTTGAAACTCTTTCAAGTCTAAATGTGAAAATCCCAATTATACACAATTAGGAATCATAAGTTGTGAGTGACCTGTAGCATCGATATCATGACTACCCAACTAGAAATGAATGCAGATATTGATTCACATGAATCCTTTGGTTATAATTACCATGCAATAAAATCCCTTTATTAAAAGATCCCGATATAACTTAGAGTTATGGTTCAGTCAAACTCTAATAGCTTTATCATATAACCTCATCTCAAGTTCTGTTCTGGATAAACCATAATAAATACTAGAAACACGTTTCTAGCACATTGAAACTCTTTTAATCTATTATGTTTGTCCTTACCAGGAACTTATTCATCAAGAATAAACTTAGATAGTATAGGATCTTATCCCAATTCGCTCCAAGCAATGAATCCTATCTTGGTTGAATACTCATCCTTATATTTAACCGACTAGAGCTAGCACACGCCATATACCCATGTGTGATCAACATAAGTATATAAGCAGTAACAAACCCTAACCACTTAAATGTGGATGCCCATGTTGCCTTAGGTTAAAGGACTATATACACCATTATGACCTAAATTATAATTGTTGACTATAAGTGAATATCCATGCAATCACAAATCCAACCTCATGTTTGATTTTCCTATCACATAAGTATCCATATGTCTATCTTGATATCTTATATCAAGTAGCATGAGACTCACTACTCCTATTATTAGTATCACATACTAATTAAGGAAAATAGATAGAGGTGATAGTCAAATTAATATTACCCACATATTAATTTATTGACTATGAACACTTTTATAGCAATGTACTAAATAAATTTGTCACTCATATTATCAACTCTTGATAATAAATTTATTTAAAATTATGCTATTAGATAACTACTTAAATAAATAAACACTTTATTTAAATGAATATTTTATTGTCATTTAGGATAATTTACAATGTCAAAATATATGATTGGTCTCTAGGGTTTACCAATGATGCTAACATATATGTTGCCTATTGTGAACAAAAACTTTAAGGCTCATACACCCCTTTTAGAGATCTAAAAAATTGTTATCTATTTTGATCAAATGGAAGGGGGGTTGAGGTTTCCCTTAGATCCTTTTGTTAAGGACTTTTTTACTAAGTTTAATATAGCCCCCAACCAACTTCACTTGAACAATTACCGGATCTTAACTGGGTACATAGAGCTTATACAAAGGGAGGGTAGAGAATAAAATTTAGAAATATTATAACATATGTATAGCTTAACCAAGAAGAAAGGGGAGCTGATGTTTTCTTTGTTGGCTATCCCTAATCATAGCATATTTATTATACTTTTGGACCTTTAAAAGTCTTGGAGGCACTGATTCTTTATTATTGAGCATCCTTCATACTTTGTTTATGTCTAGCATTTTTGGGTTGAGGATTGCCATAGAGTGAGGCATCCTTCTAAGATGTCAAATAAGGATACAAAATTAATGCTCAAGCTTCATAAGCGATGCATAATTGAGGATACATTCACTGAGACTTTTTCTCGGTGATATCTTCAAAGGGTTTATCCAAGAGATATGATTAGAGATGCTAATGACAAGTTATAATATTCTAATGGTATCTTCTAACTTTCATTTTTCCTTTATTTGTAGATGCCTAAATATTTTGCTTTTGTGAATGGACTATTTTCAGATGACGAGCAAGAGGAAATGTGGGAGATCTTTTAGCTAGCTCTAGAGACAAAAGTCACTAATGTTCAAACTGATGTTACATTTAATGCTAGTTAGGATTTACTAGTGAATCTTACTCAGAAACAAGTTTCCAAGTCTTCTAGAAAGCACTCCTGAATTGATGGCTTATATGAGGAGCTGATTCAGGAGATTGGGCTATATGTTAAACATCCCCGGATACTAACATGCCCGAACATAAAGAAATAGATCATGTCAAAGATGAACCCTCCAAGTATCATGAACACTTAGGTTAGGGACCAATGTACTGAGTCTCTTTAATTTCCTAAAGATATCCACAAATGGATGGATATTTATAAGGATGAATTGGGCAATGCCTTAATTTCTCATACCATATAGGTAATTTATATGATCTTATTACTTTCATTCTTTCAAGTGTTTGAGTTTGATATATTCTTTTCCAACTGGCCTAGGGTTTGTTTCTCGTGAAGGACAACTACTACTTTCTGAAGAGCGAGAATAACTTGAAGGAGGAGAAGCTAAAGTCAAATAGGCTTGAGTATAAGGGAAAAATGAAGAAGGAAATAGAGGCACTCAAGCTCTATTATATTAGGCATGTTGATGTTCGGTCCATGGCTGAGGCTAATGAGAAATGGGTCTAGGAGCTTGAGCACTCATAAGCTCAGCTTACAATAAGGATCGAGCACCTAGATGCTGAGCTCGAGCCTTTGAAGAAGGACTTGGCTTAAGAGAAGCAATCTCGAGCCAATGATAAGAAGAACTCCTAGAAATTAATGAAAGGGTTCTTAAAGGCCTACAAATTGAGACTTTATCGAGCTTGAGAAAATAACTTCTAATGATCTAGCCAAATTGGTTGTTGAAGATGAGGCCTCAAAGAAGCCTAGTTCTGAGCAATCAAAGGATCTAAATACTACTGGAAAAACTATTTCTAAATCTACTCCTTCTACATTAGGAGTCCTTAATGTTTGAACTTTTAAGATCGAGCCACCTCTATCTAATACTGGAACTAAGCTTCCTAAGTTTGGGCTTTAATACTTATTTATTATTCATTCTTCTATTTTCCTTTTTTTATAAAGCAGCATGATCATTAATGAAATTAATTTATTTTATTAAAAAAATGCTTTATTTTGAGTACATTTACTTTACTGATAGTACTTTCTAAGACTATATGATTTCCAATATTGGGATAACTCCTTTCCTTGCATATATTTGATCTTATAAGCTTCTTTAGTTGTATTTTTTGTCACTTGATATGGAACTTCCCAGTTTGATTTGAGTTTGCTTATTCTTGATCAATATCTGCTCTTCTTAACATAAAACCTCTGACCTTAAATTGCCTTGGTCGAACACGTTTATTATGATATCCAACTATTCTCTATTTTTTATCCTTTCACCACTATAGATGCTCATTCCCTCCTTTCCTTGAGCAAATCTAGGCATGTCTGAGCATTAAGGTTATTAACTTTATGATCTAACTCTTTTGTAACTCGATAGTTGGATGATCTAATTTCCACTAGTATTACTGCATCCATTTTGTATGTCAATCTGAAGGGTGTTTCTCCTATTGAAGTTTCGTATGCCCACATGACATTGTTAAGCTCTTCTATCCAATTTTCTTTCTTCTTGTCTAGTCTCTTCTTCAATCCTTGCATGATGATTTTGTTGGTAACTTTTATCTGCCCATTAGTTTAGGGATGGGCTACTAAAATGAATCTAAGTTTTATGTGAAGATCCGAACAAAATATCTTAAACTTTTCATTATTAAATTATTTTCCATTATTAGTTATTAGGGTGTGAGGTATACCAAATCTACAGATGACTTCTTTTTAGAAGAAGTGCTGAATCCGAGCTTTTATAATAGTTGGGACAACTTTTACTTCTACCCACTTGGTGAAGTGGTCTATGACCACAATCAAGAATATCTTCTAGGATGTGGATATTGGGAACGGTCCTAGGATATCCATCTCCTAGATAGCAAAAGCTAAGGACTTTCTGTAATATCCTGAGTTTTTAAATAATTTTAAACTGCATCGGGATATGCAGTGTTAATAATTTTTATATATATTTATGATTATTTAATGAGTTTGTTATTTATTAAAGTCATTTTAATTATTTTAATTATTTTTAAGTCTTTTACGTAAAATTTTTCCGATGATTTTATTTTCGGGAAAATTAAAACGTAAATAAATAAATATTAATTATTTAAAGCAATTTTATGAAGTTGCATGAGTACATGCATAATTTTTTAAGTGTCGAATAAAACATTTGTGCATACATGCATTTAAATTAAAAATTAGGGTTTATTTTAATTAAATTATATTATATTATATAGTTTTAATATTAATTAAGTGTGTATATATGTATATGTGTATATATATTATTAAAATATGTGTGTGGTGCATATTTATTGTGTGTATTATATTATATACTAAAATAATATAAAGATAGATATATATATACATATATACATATAATATATATATCTAATATAAAAGTTTGCAAAAATTACAAACGTGCCATTATCATCTTCTTCTTCCTCCCGATCGTTCTTCCCCACGTCCGGCCACTGCAATGCCATTTTCTTCCCGCTAGGTTGTGTCCCGGCATGCCACCTTCCCTTCCAGCCCTTCCCACCGCCCCAAGCTTCCATTTTCGGTGAGTTTTTGCCGAATTTTCTTCAAGTGACCGAAACTTGCCATTAACTCTGATCAACGTGTTTCCAGCCATCGTTTTGAGCCCCACCAGTCTCTATCTCTTCCTTGAGGTCTAGTGAGTGCATTTCCAAGCTTTTTTTCACTTAATTTGGTCTAAATTTCTCTAGGTTTTGAATTTTCATTTTCGGCCTATTAGGGTTCTTGAATTTTTTGAGCTTTGATTTCAATGATTCATGCAATCTTCCTTCACAAACATTGATCCTAGTAGCTTAATCTACCTTTATGACCTTTTTTGAATTTTTGGGAATTATTTTGATTTTTGTGAATTTTTGATTATTTTATTAATATTTTCTAATTTTCATAAATTAATTAATTAAATTATGAAATTTTGATTTATGGTGTTTATAGGTGTTACAATGAATTTTATAAATTTATTTGTAATTTTTATGATTTTTATATAATTATTATGAATTTATTTAGTTTATGTGATTTTTGAAAAATTAGGTTAATTATGTGTTTTATTGAAATTAATTGGTTAATTGAGTATATTTATTGATATTATTGAATTGTATGTTGAGAAATTAATTTTTGAGTAATTATATTATTTTTGGTGAATTTTTTAATAATTATAGTGAATTTATATATAGTAGGGGTATTTTGGTAATTTGGCACTAAATTGGTTAAAAATATAATTAAATTGGGTTAATAGTTATTTGAAAAATAAAAATGATTTCTACAAATTATTTAGTATTTTAACTAATTAAAACTATTTTTCGTAAATTATATATAAAATACTATTTTTTCTAAATAAATGAGTTTTTATCGATTTTTAATATGTTTTAAGGTTAATTATGTAATTTGGATTTATAAAATGTATTTTGAGTATTAAAGGGCATTTTCAGTATTTTTGGTAATTTTAATGCGTTGTGTGTTATTTCGTGAATTATGAACCTCAGTCGGTAGAATTGTAGTTTGGGAGTCCGACCGAGGGGTTGTGAGCCTGTTTCTTTTTGAAGTGTGTTTCTTTGCATGATCGGCTCTACTCTTTGAGTAGAGAGATGTTCGTTTTACAATGGAGGTTCTTTCGAATTTTTGGTAGAATTCTCGTAAAATGTGATGTCCGATCAAATTCTTATTCTGATTTTATGTCCACTATTCTTAAATCAAGTCTCTAGGGATTCCGATAGATTTATTCTAATTTCGTATTGTTGTTTGTTTGTTTAGTTGCACCAAGACAGAGGCCTAGTGGACCAAGCCCATCGGACCCGTCTCGAAGAGCGCAATAACTGTAAGTTGCTATTTTATATATACATGTTCTAGGATGCATGTTTTTAGAAACATATGATTTATTTTATAAATTATGCATAAATGGTTTAATTATTGCTTAGGTATATTATTGGTATATTTTGAATTATATGCATGTATTATTATGAATTTATTCTTAAAATGTTTTTAGGTATATTTATAGTTTATTTATAATTAAATTGAATTTATTTGACGTATATATACTTGAAATATACCTAGTTTACTTTTGGTATATTTCTAGTATATATATGGTTTATGTTGCTATTTTACTTAATATCATGCATCATTTAATTTATGAATGTATGTTTTATATATAAATGAAGGATATCAATAGAATGTGCTACCTAGTGGGCAGTACTAGGACCAAGTACGTATCGGTATGACGATAAGATTTAGGCTATATTACTAACCTATTTGTGGATATTGATCGGATTGATTTGAATTGATGTGTGATGTGATTTAAGAGTGTGATTGCTGGAGCTCGATTGATCAGGGGTCTCGGGGCCAATCACACTGACAGTCAGACTACTGGAGCTCAGTTGACTTAGTGTCTCGGGGCCAGTCTACTGTCCAAATGGAATAAGTGAATTTATTTGGAATAAGTGAGCATGTATGGCTAGAGTGTTGTCTAACACTATTTGAGGTTTGCGATCATTTAAGATTCTATTTGATCCTTCATAAATGAATGTTATTTTCAGTATATATATAAAATGATTTTGCTACATTTGTGTGAATTTGCCTGTATATATATTTATTATATATACTATTTATTATGTGCATTTGTCATTTAGTATGCATGTATATATATTATAACAATTCACTCAGTGAGGTCTGACTCCCCTCTGTTGACTATTTTTCAGGAGAGTCTTCGTCTTCAAACCTCAGTAGCAGACCCTTACGCCGGATTTCTTATGCCCGGGCTTTACTATGTAATCTGCTTACTTGATTTTATTTTATAATCTAGACACTGCAGTAGTTGTAGTCGGTTATGAGATTTATGTATTATGTTTGAATAAGATATGTATTTTTAAGATTTGAATTGAGATTGTATTAAAAGATTATTTATATTTATAAGAGATGAATTTGTATTATTAAATCTATTGACGGATTATTATTTTATTTTATTTATGAGTTTTATTTCCGCTGTGAGTTATTTTATTTATGTTATTAATATTGCATGTTTTATTTTATTTTATTTTAAGGCTTGCTACGGGTTTCGGATTTGAAAGAATTCCCGTTTCCTAGCACCGATCATGGCCCCTATTTTGGGTCATGACAAAGTTGGTATCAGAGCGGAGTTCTTTATCAGGGCTTAGTTGTGTGAGTCATGGCCCTAGTTTTTAGTGTTGTGTTTTCTTTTGAAACTACTGTAGTGAATTAGGTTTGAGTATGTCTTGATAAGTATTCCTTGATTTAGTTTTCTATGTTATTCTTCCGTTGTCTGTTTTGTCTGAATTCTTTTGTTTATCTTTTCAAAATGAGGAGGTGAGCGCGTGTCACTCCACCAATCGTTAAGGCCGAGGATGATGAGTCCTTCTAGGATAAGGTTTTACCTCTTAAGCCGCCAGTTAGACGCAGAGGTCATGGCAGAGGTAGACCTCGAGGAGCGATAGGTCACCGTAGACAGAGAGAGATATAAGATGAGGAGCCTGTAGAGCCTGAGTATGAGGATGTTCCTGTACCTCCAGTACTTCAGCCTGCCTATCAGCAGGGTATGTCTGACCCTGAGGCAGCTTTGTTTTATGCTAGAGTTGGCAGGACCGCTTTTGATGGGACTTCCGATCCTCTAGACTTCTTGCATGTGATCGAGACTAGAACTCAGACTATTCACACAAAGTACCAGCGGATTATGATAGTTGAGCTTTTTATTGAGGGACCAACCCTGGACTGGTTTATTTAGATGATTTAGCCTTACATGTTAATGATGACCTGGGCTCAGTTCAGAGAGCGATTCGTGAGGAGATTCTGCCTAGAGCTGCTTCGTATGAGTTATCGTCTCTGATTGACTAGTATTTCTTACGGTGACTGATCTATTGAGGAGTATACTTGAAAGTTCCTCTGGCTAGGTAGATATGCAGAGGATTTGATACGAGACCAGTACTTCACAATTACTACATACGTCATTGGATTGGGTTTCACATTTGCTAGTATGCCTACAGCGGGCCTTACTCTAGAGTCAATTATTGAGCTAGCCAAGGAGATTGAGCTGAGGCTAGTCAGGCAAGGAGCTATGCTTAATTATTACCAGCTGGGTATTCAGTCAAGTGGATTCCAGACTATTCCATAATCAAGTTTTCATATTGGATCAAGTAGTCAGTAGAGAGGTCCAGTTCAGTAGAGTCAGAGGCAGCAACAAATACATCGGAGCAGTAGACATGGCCGTGGAGGTCAGTGTAGACCATTTAGACTTAGGTCAGGTGCTTCGAGCAACAACAGTGGTCGTAGTTCTAGGTCAGCTGCTAGTGTTTGCCAGGCCTACGGCAGAGTCCATCAGTGACCATGTTACATGACACCACTGACATGCTTCAGATGCGAGCAGACAGGACATTATGCCAGATCGTGTCCTTATTTCGAGTATCAGCAGCCGTAGATTCCATAATTTCCTCAATAGTCGATTGCTAGTGCTGCACCCATTCCTTTTCAGTTGCCTCTAGCACAACATCAGAGTTCTACTCAGATTATTCCCTAGTAGGGTCATGGTAGAGGTGCTAAAGGAGGTGTCAGAGGTGTTGGCCAGGCTTCCACCAGCCAGTAGGGAGGCCGAGGACAGGCCAGAATCTTCCATCTT
Organism: Mallotus nudiflorus; assembly: GCA_947683625.1. Taxonomy (NCBI): domain Eukaryota; kingdom Viridiplantae; phylum Streptophyta; class Magnoliopsida; order Malpighiales; family Euphorbiaceae; genus Mallotus; species Mallotus nudiflorus. The sequence goes on from CANTUR010000369.1 coordinate 878,563, forward strand.
ACTCAACAGGATGCTCAGGCATCTAAAGCAGTCGTGGCAGGTATTGTTTATGTCTGTTACCTGGATGCATGGGTTTTGTTTGATCCAGGTGCCACGCATTCGTTCATTTCTCTTTTTTTTGCTTTTAAATCTTGTTGGCAAGCTTTGAGGATGGCTTTTCCTTTGTCTGTTGCCACTCCTTTAAGTGATTCTTTGGACACTGATGTTGTTCTTTCTGGTTGTCCAGTTCTTGTGGGAGAGAGAATTATCCGCTGATTTGATTTTGTTGGATGTGATGGAGTTTGATGTTATTCTAGGTATGGATTGGTTATCTCAGAACCATGCCATGGTGGATTGTCGGAGTAAAGAGGTGACTTTTAGAATTCTTGGTGAAGAAGAATTTAAGTTTGTGGGTGATAGGAGTTTAGCACCTCAGAATCTTATTTTTACTATTACGGCTAGGAAGTTGTTGAGGAAAGGTTGTCAGGGATATTTGGCATTAGTCAGGGATACTTCAGTGGAGAAGTTGTCACTCACAGATGTTCATGTTGCCTGTGAGTTTCCTGATGTTTTTCTTGAGGAGTTGCCAGGTTTACCACCTCATAGAGAGATTGAGTTCTATATAGATATGGTTCCAGGTACTACTCCTATATCTATGCCACCCTACAGAATTGCTCCTGCAGAGTTAAAAGAGTTGAAGGAGCAGTTGCATGATTTGTTGGATAAGGGTTTCATTAGACCCAGTGTTTCTCCTTGGGGTGCACCAGTCCTATTTGTGAAGAAGAAGGATGGTACCCTAAGACTGTGCATTGACTACAGAGAGCTAAACAAGGTGACAGTGAAGAACAAGTATCCTTTCTAGAGGATAGATGACCTGTTTGATTAGCTATAGGGTGCACAGTTCTTTTCTAAGATTGATTTGAGGTCGAGTTATCATCAGCTGCGGATCAGTGAAGCCGATGTTCCTAAAATGACATTTCGCACTCGATATGGCCATTATGAGTTTCTGGTAATGTCTTTTGGCTTGACTAATGCACCAGCAGCTTTTATGGAACAGGGTATTCAGACCATTTGTGGATCAGTTTATGGTAGTCTTCATCGATGATATACTGGTATATTCGAGGAGTATGGAAGAGCATGTATATCACTTGAGGACTGTACTATAGACATTGAGAGAACATCAGCTTTATGCTAAATTCTCAAAGTGTGATTTTTGGATGGAGAGTGTTTCTTTTCTTAGACACGTGGTGTCTAAATAAGGTATCTAGGTTGATCCACAGAAGATTGAAGCAGTGTCTGAGTGGCCTAGACTGACTTCTGTTATGGAGATTCATAGTTTTTCGGGTTTAGCCAAGTATTATAGGAGGTTTGTATAGGATTTTTCCAGAATTACAGCCCCTATGACTCACTTGACTAAGAAGAATGTAAGATTTAAGTGGTCAGAAGCTTGTGAGAACAGTTTTCAATTGTTAAAGGAGAAGTTAACCACAACACTAGTGTTAGCTTTACCTAATGGTGTACACAAGTTCACAGTTTATTATGATGCCTCTAGAATTAGCCTTGGTTGTGTGTTGATGCAGAATGGTAGGGTGATAGCCTATGCTTCGAGGCAGTTGAAGAAGTATGAGCAGAACTATCCTACATATGACCTTGAGATGGTTGTATTGCTCTCAAGATCTGGAGACATTATCTGTACAGGGTGACTTATGAGATTTTTACTGATCACAAGAGCCTTAAGTACATTTTCCAATAGAGAGATCTGAATCTGAGGTAGAGGAGATGGTTGGAACTGTTGAAAGATTATGACTGTGAGATTTTATATCATCCGGGCAAGGCTAATGTGGTAGCAGATGCCTTGAGTAGGAAGTCCTCAGGCAGTCTTGCTTATATCAATGTAGAGAGGAGACCGTTGATCCAGGAATTACAACTGTTGGTGGATCAAGGTCTCATGATGAAGATTAGTAGATCAGGTGGACTGCTAGCTCAGTTTAAGGTGCGATATGTATTAAGAGATAGGATTAAGGTAACTCAGAGCCGAGATCCTATTCTAGAAGAGCTTGCAGAGAATGTTCGAGCAAGGAAGTTCACTAATTTCACACTCGATGATGATGGTGTTTTGTGGATCAATGGTAGATTGTGCATTCCTAATATGGATAATTTGAGAGAAGAGATTCTAGAGGAAGCACATTCTACAGCATAAAGCGTACATCCGGGTGTCACTAAGATGTACCACAGTATTAGAGACTTGTATTGGTGGGACGGATTGAAGAAGGATGTCGCTGATTATGTTGCTAAGTGCTTGACGTGTTAGCAAGTGAAAGCTGAGCATCAGAAGCCTTCTAGGAAGCTTTAGCCTCTTCCTATTCCCGAGTGGAAGTGGGAAAGGATAGCTATGGATTTTGTCATTAGTTTACCTCGTTCTAAGGATGGATATGATTCCATCTGGGTGATTATAGATAGGTTGACCAAGTCTGCACATTTTTTTCCTATGAAAGCCACTTATTCTGTAGCTAGATTGGTGAAGCTATATGTGAAGCATATTGTGTGCCTTCATGGAGTACCTATGTCCATTATGTCAGATAGAGGTTCAGTATTTACCCTCTCGTTTTTTAGCAAAAGTTACAGGAAGCAATGGGCACTAGGTTGGACTTCAGTACTACTTTTCATCCTTAGACAAATGGTCAGTCTGAGAGGATAATCCAGACACTAGAAGAGTATATTGAGAATGTCTGTTTTGGATTTGGGAGGTAGCTGGGATGATCATTTTCCACTCGTAGAGTTTGCATATAATAACAGCTACTATAGCAGTATTGGTATTGTCACCATATGAGGTGTTGTATGGAAGGAAGTGTAGATCCCCTCTGAGTTGGGATGAGATTGGTGAGAGAGCTTTTGACTGGACCTGAGATGGTTTAGGATGTTGCAGAGAAAGTTTCCATGATCAAGCACAGATTAAAGACCGCAGTTAGCAAGCAGAAGAGCTATGCAGATCCTAGGCGCAGAGATGTAGAATTCCAAGTTGGAGACTTTATTTTCCTAAAGGTGTCTCCGATGAAGGGTGTGATGAGATTTGGCAATAAGGGTAAGTTAGCACCGAGATATATCGAACCGTTTGAGATTCTACAGAGAGTTGGCACTGTTGCATATCTGTTATGGAGCAGCCAACACACCAAGCTCAAAGAATTCAACATGATGAAGATGAGCATGGTCAGAAGGCAAGGATCAAGTTCAAGAGGTTTTGAGTCAAATCAGCATGCCTCAAAGACCTATAACAAGGTCTCAATCTAAGAGCTTCAAGAAGCCTTAATCCATCATCTACAAGGCTTTGTGAACTTAGCTAGTGAAAGTTTACAAGGACACCAAAGCTTTGTGCCAAGGTGCAGCTCAAGTTCAATACAACTTAATTCAAGTCCAAGTTATTAATGGGTTTAATTATGTTAAATAAGGCGCTGGATGAATTTGTTATTTAAAAGCCCATTAGTTTTAGTTAGTTTAATTATTCTTAAAATAGGAAGTATGTCAAATTCCTATTAAGGTCTGATTAGATTAATTTCCTTTTTTGTGATTAGGGTTATTGGTTTTCCTTACTCACTAAGGAAAACCTTGTAAAGGCTATCTATATATGCCTTGGATGACTTTTATTATTCAGAATTGAAGTTTTAAAACCCTAAAGGCTGTTTTGCTTTTATCTTTGTGTTCTTGTGTAGAATACATGCTTTAAGGAACATTCCAAGTCGATTGATCATCTTCTGTTGAGTGTTTCGAAATTGGAATTTAAAAATGAGTTTTCTTTATTCTAATTCTTTGATCATCTAAGTAATCTGATTTCTAACCATTCTTAGGGGTTGTTGCTGATTGACTATTGGGGTTTTCAAGTTAATGCTTTGGGGGTTCGAATACATAAAGGGGTTCTCAAGCTTATTCTTGGAGGTTTCGTATCATTTTGGTATCAGAGCTTTGGCTCTAGATCAGGTTTTATCTTTTATAATTTTTATTCTTAATCCTGATTTCTTATGTTTTTCTTATTCTTTTAAAATCATTCTTATTTATTTTTGTTCTTCATTCTTGTGTTTTGTTCTTTGTTCTTATTTGTTAGTCTTGATTTTTTTTTCGTTTAGGTCAGTCAATTGTTTTGCATTCTGAAATTTAGATTTGTGGTTTCATAGTTGAAATTTAAAAAAAAAAAAAAGAGAAGAAATTTGAAAAAAAAAGCAAAAAAAAAAATTCGTGAAAAAAAAGAGAGAAAGTTATTAGAAAGGAAGAATTGAGATTCTTGAGTGATATATATCCTAATCAGGTCTAATTTGCATTTCCTTCCATTCCATTGCTCATTAAGGAATATTGTTTGAGTGATTAATATCCTCATCAGGTCTGATTTTGGTTTCCTAATCCTATTTGGTTTTATAATTGACATATCTAACTAGATCTTCTCATATCTTGTATTACTTGTCTATTAAGGATTTTGCATATCTTTACAATACTTGCTCATTAAGGAATATTACTTATTGAGGCAGATTTGACTTTCTCCTGTAAAATAACTTCTAAATTCGTTTTCTTTTCTATTCTAGAAGATCTTTGTATTTCTTTCACATGTCTTTTGCATCTTTTTGAGGTTTTCCTATTTTATTGCTTCTGAATTGTTGTTTTTTTTTTTACCGAATTGCCTCAAACTTGTTTTGAAAATTTCACTTTTGAAAGTTCTACTTGAATATTGCTTCAATCTAATTGATTTGTTCTAAAAGTGTGATTCACCTAAGAACATAAAAGAATTAGCTTGAGTGGTGAGAGGAAGCCGAGTGAAACATCAAATTGAGTTAAACACGAGTGACCACCCGCATCATTTGAGTGCAAACACGTGAGGGAGTGCTTGTGAGGATTTTAAATTATTATTATTATTATTATTTTTATTATTTCTAACATTCTTTTACAGCAATGTCAAACCAAGGTGAAAATAAAGGTGAGGGTAAAGTTGATGAAACTTTGCTCCGTGAGGCTCAACAAAGGCAATTTGAACGTATGAATACAAATTTTGAGACTATAATGGAGAGATTAAACCGCATGGATACAAGGCTAGGAGCGGTTGAAAGGGCAACAACACCAAATCATAATGAGGAAGTAGAAGGCAATGTTGACAATGAGGATGAAGATGAGGCCTATGCAGAAGTAGTACCAAGAGGTGGAGGTAGACAAGGCCGAGGTAGAGGAAGAGGAAGGTTAGAACCGGTTCCATACAATGGAAGAAACCGAGGCAATGAAGATAATGTAGATCGAAATTTGGGAAGCATCAAACATAAGATACCTAACTTTCAAGGTAAATCAGATCCGGAGTCCTATTTACAATGGGAGAAGCAATTGGAGCTTATATTTGATTGCCATCAATTTAGCGAGGAAAAGAAGGTAAAATTGGCAGTTACTCAATTTTCTGATTATGCTATTGCTTGGTAGGACCATTTGGTGATTAATAGGCGAAGGAATTTGGAGTACCCAATTGATAATTGGCCTGAGCTCAAGGTTGTAATGAGGAAGAGATTTGTGCCCAAACACTATCATAGGGAACTTGTACAAAAACTTCAAGTTCTTAAACAAGGTAGTAAGAGTGTGGATGATTACCATAAAGAGATGGAGATGCTCATGACTAGGGCTGATATAGATGAAGATGTGGAGATCACTATGGCACGCTTCTTGGCTGGTCTAAACAAAGACATATCTGACCGAGTAGATTTACACAAATATGAAGATTTAGAAGAGATGGTGCACATGGCCGTCAAGATAGAAAGGCAACTCCAAGGAAGAGGGGCGACAAGGTACAATTCCAAATCCTATTCTAGCTCTAATTTTAATTGGAAAAAGGATGGAAAGAGTGATTATAGGGGTGGGAATAAGGTTGCTCATGAGGTTGCTAAAGGGAAGACAGATTCGGTCTCTAAGGAAAAAATCAAAATCGATGAGGCTAAAGGGAGAAATAGAGACATTAAGTGTTGGAAGTGTCAAGGAGTAGGTCATGTGAGCAAAGATTGCCCTAATAAGAGAACTATGACCATAAGGAATGGGGAAATTGTGACTGATGAAGAAGAGGGCAATAATGAAAGTGATAAGGATGAGACGCCTGAATTGGAAAGTTGTAGTGATGGGAGTATAGAGGAGCCAATCAAAGGTGACATGATGGTTACAAGGCGTGCTCTTAGTACTCAAATAAAGGAAGATTGCATTGAAGAGCAACGAGACAACTTATTCCATACAAGGTGTCATGTGCAAGGCAAGGCATGTCTTATGATTGTTGATGGAGGGAGTTGCACCAATGCAGTGAGCTCATTCTTAATTAGTAGATTGGGGCTGGCTACTATACCACACCCACGGCCATACAAACTTCAATGGCTTAATGATTGTGGAGAGGTCAAGGTAAATAGACAATCTATTATTTCCTTTTCAATTGGTAAATATCATGATGAGCAATTGTGTGATGTAGTTCCTATGCATGCTGGAGATATTTTGCTTGGTAGACCATGGCAATTTGATAGAAAGACCAAGCATGATGGGTACCTCAATCGGTATCACTTTACCAAGGATGGGTGCAAGATCATATTAACACCGCTTTCTTCAAAGGAGGTGTATGAAGACCAATGTAAAATGGAAAGAATGAGAGTGGAGGCTGAAAAGAAAGAAAAAGAGAGTAAGAAAAATTCTTTAGAGAGTGAAAAGAAAGAGGGAAAAATAAAAGAAGAGATTCAGCCTAGAGAGAAAAAAGAAAAGAATTTGAGTTTAATAGCTAGGACAAGTGAGGTTAGACAGGCCTTGTATGCTAATCGGCCTATATTTGTACTTTTGTACAAAGGGGCTTATTTGGCAACTAATGAACTTAACCCATCTTTGCCTAGTGTGTTTGTTGATCTTTTGCAGGAATTTGAAGATGTGTTTCCCAAAGAGATGCCTAGTGGATTACCCCCAATTAGAGGCATAGAACATCAAATTGACTTCATTCCTGGGGCAGCCATACCCAATCGTCCAGCATATAGAGCAAATCCAAGAGAAACAAAGGAGATCCAAACACAAGTGGAGGAGTTGCTAGCTAAAGGGTATGTGAGGGAAAGTCTTAGTCCTTGTTCAGTTCCTGTCATTCTTGTGCCAAAGAAGGATGGAACATGGAGGATGTGTGTGGATTGTAGAGCCATCAATAAAATCACTGTAAAGTATCGTCATCCTATTCCTAGATTAGATGATATGCTTGATGAGTTATATGGTTCTTGTTTATTCACTAAAATAGACTTGAAATCTGGTTATTATCAAATTCGAATGAATGTTGGTGATGAATGGAAAATAGCTTTTAAGACTAAGTATGGGTTGTATGAGTGGCTTGTTATGCCCTTTGGTCTTACCAATGCACCTAGCACATTCATGCGATTGATGAACCATGTGTTGCGAAATTACTTAGGTAAATTTGTTGTTGTTTACTTTGATGATATTTTGATTTACTCTAAGTGTTTAGATGATCATGTTATGCATGTGCGAATTGTACTAGAAACACTTAGACAAGAAAAGTTGTATGCAAACCTTAAAAAGTGTAGTTTTTGCATGAATAAGGTTAATTTTCTTGGTTTTGTTGTATCTAGTCAAGGCATAGAGGTTGATGAGGAGAAGGTTAGGGCTATTAAAGAGTGGCCAAAACCTAAAAATGCTAGTGAGGTGAGAAGTTTTCATGGGCTTGCTAGTTTCTATAGGAGATTCATTAAAGATTTCAGCACTATAGCCGCACCTTTGAATGAATTAGTTAAGAAAAATGCTGGATTTGTTTGGGGTGATGCACAAGAACATGCATTTAATGAACTTAAGGAAAAATTGTGTAATGCACCTTTACTTGCTTTACCTAACTTTGATAAAACTTTTGAGATTGAATGTGATGCTAGTGGCATAGGGATTGGAGCTGTTTTGATGCAGGATCAAAGACCACTAATGTATTTTAGTGAAAAGTTAAGTGGGGCAACCTTGAAATATCCAACTTATGACAAGGAATTATATGCATTGGTTCGAGCTTTGCAAACATGGCAACATTATTTGTGGCCTAGGGAGTTTATGATACACACTGACCATGAAAGTTTAAAGCATTTGAAGGGTCAAGATAAGTTGAACCGTAGGCATGCCAAATGGGTGGAGTTCATAGAAACATTTCCATATGTGATTAAGTACAAGCAAGGTAAAGAGAATGTGGTTGCTGATGCATTATCTAGAAGGTACACCTTACTTAACTCTCTTACTGCTAAATTATTAGGTTTTGAGTTTATAAAGGAGTTGTATCCACATGATGATGATTTTGGTGATATATATGCATCTTGTGCCAATGGGGTTGTTTCAGATGATTTTTACTTGTTTGATGGTTTCTTATTTAAAAGAAATAGATTGTGCATTCCTAAGTGTTCTATAAGGGAATTATTAATTAAGGAGGCACATGGAGGAGGCTTAATGGGGCATTTTAGGGTAAATAAGACCTATGATATGCTGTTAGAACATTTCTTTTGGCCCGGCATGAAACATGATGTGTATAAAGTTTATGAGCATTGCATTACATGTAGAGAGGCTAAGTCTAGGTTGAAACCGCATGGGTTATACACACCATTACCCGTTCCTAGTGAACCTTGGACTGATTTGTCTATGGATTTTGTGCTTGGATTGCCTAGAACTAGGAAAGGTCATGATAGTGTCTTTATTGTGGTTGATAGATTTAGTAAAATGGCTGATTTTATACCATGTCATAAAACTGATGATGCTAAGTTGATTGCTGATTTGTTTTTCAAAGAAGTTGTGCGTTTACATGGCATACCTAGGAGCATTGTTAGTGATAGGGATGTTAAGTTTTTGAGTCATTTTTGGCGTGTGTTATGGGGAAAGTTAGGAACTAAGCTATTTTTTTCAACTACTTGTCACCCTCAAACCGATGGGCAAACTGAAGTAGTTAATAGGACTTTGATTACTTTGCTTAGGGCAATCATAGAAAAGAACATTAGGATGTGGGAGGATTGTTTACCATTTGTGGAGTTTGCTTACAATAGGGCTGTTCATAGCACTACTAATTGCTCTCCATTTGAGATTGTTTATGGATTTAATCCACTTACTCCTATTGATTTATTGCCATTGCCACCTAACAATTTTATGAGTGTTGATGCTAATTCTAAGGCTGATTTGGTGAAGAAGTTACATAAGCAAGTTAAGGAGAGGATTGAGAAGCAAAATGCTAAAGTAGCTTCACGTGTGAACAAGGGAAGGAAGCCAATGATTTTTCAGCCTGGAGATTGGGTTTGGGTGCATTTTCGTAAAGAAAGGTTTCCACTTCAAAGGAAGTCTAAGCTAAACCCAAGAGGAGATGGTCCTTTTCAAATACTTGAAAGGATTAATGACAATGCATACAAAGTGGACCTACCTGGTGAGTATAATGTTAGTGCTTCATTCAATGTGGCTGATTTGAGTCCTTTTGATATAGGTGATGCTTTAGATTTGAGGACGAATCCTTTTGAGGAGAGGGGAAATGTTATGGAGCAGCCAACACACCAAGCTCAAAGAATTCAACATGATGAAGATGAGCATGGTCAAGAAGGCAAGGATCAAGTTCAAGAGGTTTTGAGTCAAATCAGCATGCCTCAAAGACCTATAACAAGGTCTCAATCTAAGAAGCTTCAAGAAGCCTTAATCCATCATCTACAAGGCTTTGTGAACTTAGCTAGTGAAAGTTTACAAGGACACCAAAGCTTTGTGCCAAGTGCAGCTCAAGTTCAATACAACTTAATTCAAGTCCAAGTTATTAATGGGTTTAATTATGTTAAATAAGGGCTGGACGAATTTGTTATTTTAAAAGCCCATTAGTTTTAGTTAGTTTAATTATTCTTAAAATAGGAAGTATGTCAAAATTCCTATTTAAGGTCTGATTAGATTAATTTCCTTTTTTGTGATTAGGGTTATTGGTTTTCCTTACTCACTAAGGAAAACCTTGTAAAGGCTATATATATATGCCTTGGATAAATTTTATTATTCAGAATTGAAGTTTTAAAACCTAAAGGTTGTTTTGCTTTTATCTTTGTGTTCTTGTGTAGAATACATGCTTTAAGGAACATTCAAGTTGATTGATCATCTTCTTGTGGAGTGTTTCGAAATTGGAATTTAGAAACGAGTTTTCTTTATTCTAATTCTTTGATCATCTAAGTAATATGATTTCTAACCATTCTTAGGGGTTGTTACTGAATTGACTATTGGGGTTTTCAAGTTAATGCTTTGGGGGTTCGAATACATAAAGGGGTTCTCAAGCTTATTCTTGGAGGTTTCGTATCAATATCGATTGGCTTTGCCCCCGAGTATGTCTCAACTGCATCTAGTGTTTCATATCTCGATGTTGAGGAAGTATGTCTCAGACCCTTTACACGTGTTGTAGCTCGACAGCATGGAAGTGAATGAAGATCTGACGTTTGTGGAAGAACCTGTGGCGATCGTTGATTATCAAGTTCGATAATTGCGATCAAAGCATATTCCGATGGTTAAGGTTCTGTGGCGTAGCAACAGGGTAGAGGAGCATACGTAGGAGACTGAAGCTGAGATGCGAGCTTCTTACCTGTATCTCTTCCCTTCTTGATCTTGTATTTATTCTTTTTCTGGAATTCGGGGATGAATTCTTATAAGGGGGAAGACTACAATATCCCTGATTTTTAAATAATTTTAAACTGCATCGGGATATGTAGTGTTAATAATTTATATATTTATGATTATTTAATGAGTTTGTTATTTATTAAAGTCATTTTAATTATTTTAATTATTTTTAAGTCCTTTACATAAAATTTTTTCGGGGATTTTATTTTTGGGGAAATTAAAATGTAAATAAATAAATATTAATTATTTAAAGCGGTTTTATGAAGTTGCATGAGTCCATGCATAATTTTTAAGTGTCAAATAAATCATTTGCGCATACATGCATTTAAATTAAAAATTAGGGTTTATTTTAATTAAATTATATTATATTATATAGTTTTAATATTAATTAAGTGTATATATGTATATGTGTATATATATTATTAAAAAATGTGTGTGGTGCATATTTATTGTGTGTATTTTATTATATATTAAAATAATATAAAGATAGATATATTTATACATATATACATATAATATATATATCTAATATAAAAGTTTGCAAAAATTACAAACGTGCCATTATCATCTTCTTCTTCCTCCCGATCATTCTTCCCCACGTCCAGCCACTACAATGCCATTTTCTTCCCTTCGGTGTGCCTCCCGGTGTGCCACCTTCCCTTCCAGACCTTCCCGCCACCACAAGCTTTCATTTTCAGTGAGTTTTGGCCGGATTTTCTTCAAGTGACTAAAACTTGCCATTAACTCTTATCAACGTGTTTCTGGCCATCGTTTTGAGCCCCACCAGTCTCTATCTCTTCCTTGAGCTCCCGTGAGTGCAGTTCCAAACTTTGTTTCACTTAATTTGGTCTAGATTTCCCTAGGTTTCGAATTTTTATTTTCGGCCTACTAGGGTTCTTGAATTTTTTGATCTTCGATTTCAATGATTCATGCAATCTTCCTTCACAAATATTGATCCTAGTAGCTTAATCTACCTTTGTGAGTTTTTATGGAATTTTTGTGAATTATTTTGATTTTTGTGAATTTTTGATTATTTTATTAATATTTTCTAATTTTCGTAAATTAATTAATTAAATTATGAAATTGTGATTTATGGTGTTTATAGGTGTTAAAATGAATTTTAGAAATTTATTTGTAATTTTTATAATTTTTATATAATTATTATGAATTTATTTAGTTTATGTGATTTTAATTGGTTAATTGAGTATATTTATTGATATTATTGAATTATATGTTGAGAAATTAATTTTTGAGTAATTATACTATTTTTGGTGAATTTTTTAATAATTATAGTGAATTTATATATAGTAGGGGTATTTTGGTAATTTGGCACTAAATTGGTTAAAAATATAATTAAATTGGTTTTAATAGTTATTTGAGGTATAAAAATGATTTCTACAAATTATTTAATATTTTTAACTAATTAAAACTATTTTTCATAAATTATTTTCAAATTATATATAAAATACTATTTTTTTCTAAATAAATGAGTTTTTATCGATTTTTAATATGTTTTAAGGTTAATTATGTAATTTGGATTTATAAAATGTATTTTGAGTATTAAAGGGTATTTTTAATGCGTTATGTGTTATTTTGTGAATTGTGAACCTCGGTCGATAGAATTGTAGTTTGAGAGTCTGACCGAGGGGTTGTGAGCCTGTTTCTTTTTGAAATGTGTTTCTTTGCAGGACTGGCTCTACTCTTTGAGTAGAGAGATGTCCGTTTTACAGGGGAGGTTCTGTCGAATTTTTGGTAGAATTCTCGTAAAACGTGATATCCGATCAAATTCTTATTCTGATTTTGTGTCCACTATTCTTAAATCAAGTCTCTAAAGATTCCGATAGATTTATTCTAATTCTGTATTGTCATTTGTTTGTTTAGTTACGCCGAGACAGAGGCTTAGTGGACCAGGCCCACCGGACCCGTCTCGAGAAACGCAATAACTGTGAGTTGTTATTTTATATATACGTGTTCTAGGATGCATGTTTTTAGAAATGTTTATAAATTATGCATAAATGGTTTAATTATTGCTTAAGTTTATTTTTGGTATATTATTAGTATATTTTGAATTATATGCATATTTTATTATGAATTTATTCTTAAAATATTTTTAGGTATATTTATAGTTTATTTTATAATTAAATTGAATTTATTTGACGTATATATACTCAAAATATACCTAGTTTACTTTTGGTATATTTTTAGTATATATATGGTTTATGTTGCTATTTTACTTAATATCATGTATCATTTAATTTATGAATGTATGTTTTATATAAATGAAGGATATCAATAGAACATGCTACCTAGTGGGCAGCACTAGGACCGAGTACATACCGGTACGATGATAACATTTAGGCTATATTATTAACCTATTTGTGGATATTAATCGGATTGATTTGAATTGATGTGTGATGTGATTTGAGAGTGTGATTGCTGGAGCTCGGTTGACCAGGGGTCTTGGGGCCAATCACACTGACAATCAGACTACTGGAGCTCGGTTGACTTAGTGTCTCGGGGCTAGTCTACTGTCCAAATGGAATAAGTGAATTTATTTGGAATAAGTGAGCCTGTATGGCTAGAGTGTTGTCTAACACTATTTGAGGTTTGCGATCATTTAAGATTCTATTTGATCCTTCATAAATGGATGTTATTTTCAATATATATATAAAATGATTTTGCTACATTTGTGTGAATTTTCCTGTATATATATTTATTATATATACTATTTACTATGTGCATTTGTCATTTAGTATGCATGTATATATATTATAACAATTCAATCAGTGAGGTTTGACTCCCCTCTGTTGACTATTTTTTAGGAGAGTCTTCGTCTTCAGACCTCAGTAGCAGACCCTTACACCGGATTTCTTTTGCCTCGGCTTTACTATGTAATCTGCTTACTTGATTTTATTTTATAATCTAGACACTGCAGTAGTTGTAGTCGGTTATGAGATTTATGTATTATGTTTGAATGAGATATGTATTTTTAAGATTTGAATTGAGATTGTATTAAAAGATTATTTATATTTATAAGAGATGAATTTGTATTATTAAATCTATTGGCGGATTATTATTTTATTTTATTTATGAGTTTTATTTCCACTGTGAGTTATTTTATTTATGTTATTATTATTGTATGTTTTATTTTATTTTAAGGCTTGCTACGGGTTCTGGATTCGAAAGAATTCTCATTCCCTAGCGCTGGTCGTAGCCCCTATTTTGGGTCGTGACACTTGCTATTAGGTGCTAGGTGTTAGAAGGCTTGCGTGTCAATGTAGCAAATTATTGGCACTTGGAACATTTCTAAACAAGTTGTAAAGAATCTTTATACATAGTAGGCTAGTAGTATCCTCACAATAATGCCTTTATGACTAAGGAGTTATGGGCTTCATAGGCCTTATATATTCCCTCGTTGATTTCTTTTAGTACATAGTTACCTTCCTCTAGTGAGACACATTTGGACTATATATGAGATAAAGATCTTTATAGAGTTCCCTATTATGCATGGAGTAATGTGATGCTCTAATTTTGAACTTTCAAGCTTTGAGTTTATCTTGGGGTAGAGTTCTCTATTCTAGATATTGTATGATTAGCTTTATCCACTCAACTACTTCTTGGGTGTTTATTACTTCAATTTCTTCAATACTTAGCTTGATTAGTTCCTTGGTAAGCTCAAGTTCTTTAAATACTCGACTACTTTTTATTATAGATTTTGTTAATAGATCTGCTTCCATATTTTTGCTTCTAAGAATTTACAGGTTTTCCATTGTCCCCCTTCTTGCTCAAGCTTTTTTAGGAGCTATCTAGCCTTTTCTGCATACTTGATCATGCTCAGTTCTTTAATCTATATGTTCCTTTGACTTGGTTAACCACTAATTAGGAATTAAAGTAGACTTTGAGATGCTCAACTCTGACTTCTATGGCTAGCTTGAGTCCTATGATTAATGCTTCATGCTCAGCTATATTGTTTATGGCACTGTATTTAATCTGGACTACATACTTAATTCTTATCTTGCTAGGTTTGATTAAGACAACTCCTGCTCTGATCCTTGTTCTTTGATTGCTCCATCTATGCATAACCTCCACTCTGGGTATGATAAAGGGATTGCATTTTGCGTTGTCATTTCTTGTATAAAGTCTACTAATGCTTGAGCTTTTATTTACTATCAAGGTTCATAGTTGATGTCAAACTCTCCTAATTATACTAACCATTAGACTATATATCTAGAAGTTTCAAGCTTCTGAAGAATTTTCCCTAAGGAAAATTTTCATTCTGATAATGATCGAGTGAGCCTAGAAGTATTTTCTGAGCTTCTGTGATGTGTGGACAACCATCCTAGCAATTTTATCCAATTTTTGGTACTAGACTTCTGAGCCTCTGATTATCTTACTGACATATTAGACCGGGCTTTGCTGACTTCCTTCTTCTCAGACTAATACTGAAGCAATGGATTCATGACTAATTAAAAGATACAAATATAGAGCTTCCTCATGGATTGATATACTGAGCAATAGTGGTGATAGGAACTTTTTGTCTCCTCAAATGCTCTTTGACACTCGTTATTCCACTCAAACTTCTTAGTTTTTTTCAAAGCTTCGAAGAGAGGTAGACACTTTTTTGTTGAGTATGAGATGAATCTTTTAAGTGTTATAATTCTGTCATTGAGTTTCTGAAGCTCATTCAATGACTTTCAAGCTTTCATATTAAGGATGACTCCTATCTTCTCCAGGTTTGCTTTAATTCCTCTACGAGAGATTATAAAACCTAAAAATTTTCCAACTTTTACTCTGAAGATGCATTTCTTTAGGTTTAGCTTGATTTAGAACTTGTTTAGCAAGCCTAGGATTTGATTGAGATCGTCAAAGTATTACTCCTCATCTGGCTTTTTGATGATGATAATGTCATCCACGTATACTTCTATATTCTTCCTAATTTGATCTATAAAGATGTGGTTCATTAACCTTTGATATGTTGCTCCTACATTTTTTTAGACCAAAAGGCATGACTTTATAATAATATAAGCCCTCGTGAATGATAAATGAGGTTTTTTCTTGATTTTCTTTTTTATTGAAATTTGATAATATCCTAGGGATGCATCAATGAAGCTATATAATCTGTGATAGGTAGTTGAATTTACCAACTGGTTAATAGTTGGTAATAGGTAACTATCTTTACGTAAAGCCTTATTTAGATCAGTGCAATCAACGCACATTTTGTACTTTCTGCTTGACTTCTTAACTAGTACCACATTGGCTACCCATTCCATAGATGTGACTTCCTTGATGAATATGGCTTCCATTAACTTCTTTATTCCTTTGGTTATCACTTTTTTCCTTTTTTATGCAACTTTCATCTTCTTTTGAACCACAGGTTTAGTGCTTGGGTTAATGTTCAGACTATGGGTAGAAATATAAGCATTAACCCTTATAATTTCATATGCTTTTGATGCAAAGATGTCTAAGTATTTGTTGCGAACCTTGCTGATCCCTTCTTTTACTTCATTGTCTAGCTCATTGCCAATCCTAACTAACTTGTCACTGTTTAGTTGAAGAGTCTACACCTGAATAATTGGTTTTAGGTTAGTACCTTTTTTCTCAGTCTCTAGAGAATCCAAGGGGAATGCCTCCATATAAGGTTTAGTGGCTAGTTGGTAACATTATTTAGCCATAGCTTGATCTTCATGAATGGTTATTACTCAGTCTTCCAAAGGGACCTTCATGGTTAGCCATCTAATGCTTGTAGTTGCATCAATTTCATATAAGATTAGCCTTTTGATGATTCCATTATAGGTGAGTGGAAGGTCCACCATATTGAATAAGGATATCATAGCCTTGATATCTCCGATTTTCTAATTTTTGAATTCTACCATTATATCCATAACTTCCTTTGGTTGGGTTATTCCTCCATAGAAGGTTGTGATGGGGTTTTTCATAATCTTTCAATTAGTGATAGAGCCTCCCATTACTTAGTAAGCCTTCTAAGTTAATGCATTGATAGTGCTTCCATCATTAATTAGAAGCCTCTTTATTAGGTAATTGCTTATGAAGGCACTTATGACTAGTGCATTATTATGAGGATGTCGAGCATATTCCCCATCCTCAGGTTTGAATATGATGACTGGAATTTGTCTAAACATAAGGCATTCTTCCTTCTGAGTCCTCTTTAGTCTTTTCTTAGTTGGTGTATCTCCTATGACGATCATATTAATAGTTCCAATAACCTTATTGCATGCTTTTTTTTTTGGTTTGGCTTACCTCTATTTTGATCATCTCAGTCTTTGTCTAATATGACATTATCCATGAATCTACTCAGCTTTCCATTTTTTATTAATTGCTCAATCACCCATTTAAGATCTCAACATGCATCTGTCTTATCCCCATAGTCTTAATGGACTTGACAATAGAATCTTATGTCTTACGTTCTTGTTTTATATGGACTTATCCTTCTGGCTGTAGTTATGCCTACACCATTCTATTTTATCCATATAATAATTTTTTAATTGGAGGCATTTAAAGGTCTGTACCTTTCAGTTTCTCTTCTAAATCCTTCAACTGGGTTTCTAAGGTTACTGTAAGGAACTCTGGGTATTTTGACTTCAATCCTCTCATTCTTCATGTTAGGTGGTTTATCATTATCTCGATGTAGCAGTCTATTATCGTCTATTTTAATTAACTTTATAGCCATGGCCATCACTTTAGAGAAAGTATAAGGCTCTTTAGTTAGGATTTTCTCTTTAAGTTTTTTTAGTGGAGTTCCATTCTTTATTGCTTTGATGGCCACTACATTGCTTAGGTTCTTAATTTGCATGGCAACTTTATTGAATTTATCTAGATAGCTTATGAGAGACTCAGCTGCCTCTTGTTTGTAAATCCAGAGGTCATTACTGTTTTTGGCTAAAGGAACATTAGTGATGAATTGAGTCCAAAATTTCTCAAACAATTCTTTAAATGACAAGCTTAAGTTTTTTAGTAGTCGATGGAACGACCTTTGGACTTTTTAGTAAGTGTATTAGGGAAAACTCAATATAAAATTCAGTTGTTCACATTCTAGAGCATCATTTTAGTCCAGAATGGTGATATATAATTGATCAAATCTTCATTGCCATCATTTTGGTCTAACTATAGTAGTTTGAATTTTGATGGAATCTCTATTCTGACTATTTTGCTTATAAAGGGTGTTGTTCCTTCAAGAATGCATTCATCTTCCTTTCTTAGACCTGTTCAAGCTTTTTGGATGATCTCCTAGACTTTCTGGGATATTTTAGAATCATCTAGTGCTGGGATATTAGATTTAGCTTCCTGATCTTTGGAATCCTTACCATTGCCTTCCTTTATGTTTTGAGCCACAGTTGGAGGTACTAGTATGTTGTTCTTCGGGTTTACCCTTTTCATAATTAATACTTTGAATTAAGGTGTTTAACTATTGCTGCATTATGCTCATTTGAGCTTGGATGTTGCTAATCATGGCTTCTTTGTATAATGGGGTTAAGTTGGGTATTTGGGTAATAATGTTTAGGTTAGGTGTGCTTATAGTTGAAAATTTAGGTAGGCTTAGAAAGAGTACATAAGGTATAAGTTTGCTGACATGTGATAGAGGAGCATAGTAGGGGAATGTTATGCCCATTAGATTTAACCAATTCTGAGCATTAGTGGGAGGTGTGTATGGATCAAGAAGAAGAGCATAGGATGAAGGTCCTGTTGGTTAGAAAAAGGCTGTTGGGTTGAGCAAAGTAGTAGGGGGTGTGGTTGATGGTGGAGGTGGATTGGATGTCATGGATGTTGTTTGGAAGTCTTTTTAACTCGATAGATGATGATGGCTTTGATTCAAAGGATCCCCACAGATGGTGCCATTTGATAACTTATTTTTGGAAATCTCTTAAACCCTACAAGCAAGCAATCAATAATGGGCAAGGTAAGTGGTGGGGAGGTCCCCACAAACCCTCTGATGCTTAAGTTAGAAAGGGTAGAGAGAGATTGTGTGCTTCGAAAGATAAAGTGTATTGCAAAGGAATGGAAAAGAATGAATATAATCAGAGATGTAAGGGGTATATATCAGGGAAGATGGACTCAAACCTGAGAGGAATAGGATTCCTTAGCTTTGTAGGATTAGGAGTTGTTACCTCTTTAGGTTATGGGAGATCTCTTTCTATTTGAGCATCTTCTTCTTGTTTGAGTATCCTTCCCTAATTAGGCTTTCTTCCTAATTCAAGTATTCTTCCTCTTTGGAGGACTGTAATCCTATTTATAATAGGTTATAAATGTGGGGCATCAATATGTTTCACTTAATGGTTTTAATTAGTTATAACTTAACTCTATAATCTTTAAATGAGTCCAATTGTATAAATATTTGCATAATTTTCACGATGGAGAGATATATGAAATCTATAAAGGGAAAAACTTCATGAAGAAAGATTCAACAATTTCAATAGAAAACATTAAATACAAAAACAAACAGAACAAATAGATAAAAAAAAATAATATTTACTAAATAAAAAATAAAAAAAAGTAAATAAAATAGAAAGAGATAATAAAGGATCACCATCGATTTAAAAAGATGATTGACAGTGGTTAAAATTAAAGTTTTTGAAGAATAATCAACAAAGAAGAGAAGGAATAAAGGTGACTAAAATATGAGTCTATCATTGACCAAATGTCAATTGGACATTTACGTTGTGAGTACCAATAATAATGGCCAAATGATTTTCATAAGAAGCATAAAAATGATTAAAAAAATTCAAGTTTTTTCATAGGTAAAAGTAAATATTTCAGCCTTTTAAAATTTTATTATAATGTTTTATAAGAATCCAGAAATGATCTGGTGGTCCTAAATGACAAAAAGTTTATATCTTATTGTAAATTTGTTCTATATTTTTTTTTAAAGAAAACATGAATCTTTCATTCATTGAAAATTAAAAGTACATTTTAATGAAATAATAATAAGAATAACATTACAATCAAGAAATATCAAAACAAAATCTCACTAAAATTATAAATTTTTGTTATTATTCATCAATTGGGCTGACAGAATTCTTCTACTCTACAACTCAGTGATCCATACGCTCCATTTAGTGGCTTTATTTAGCCATAAATATACTCATTGGTCTTTGAATGAGTCCGATTGAAGAAATACCAATAGAAAATTCACAATAAGGAGATATTAAAATTTCATAAAGGAAAACCATAAAATCCCATTAATTATAAGAACTCCATGAAAGAAGATTCAAAATTTCAATCAAAAGACAAACATATCAAAGATCTGTATTTATTACATAGTTTAATTTTGTATAAATGCTCCGATTTAACTTTTTTTTTTTATGAAAATGCTGAACTATATTAGATTTCAGTTACTGCACTAAGAAATCCCAACTAGGTTGGCACCTCTATAACACCATCTTCATAAATCAATCTAGTCCTTTTATTAATAAAAGGAAAATAGATACAAAAAAGAATAACCACAAAGTGGAAATCAAAACTAAGAAGAGAACTTATAATTCTCTTTAGCTAAAATGTCTCTTAAAATCAAATCATTACAATCAGAAGGATGGTTGTTCCACCATCTAATTTGGTGTAGAGAAGTGCCAATAAGAGAGAGCTTGTCAGCCACCGTATTACCCTCTCTACAAATATAGGAAATGTGAACCTACATGGAAGCAAGTTTATTGAGGCAGTCTTGCCAATCTTTGCGAAGGTGCCAAGGGATGTTAGGACATCTGTCTTCATAAAGATTAATAACATAGGAGCTGTCACATTTGATCCACAAGCAAGGAGACCGAAGTTCCATAGCTCTATTAACAGCAATAATAATAGCACTGAGTTTAGCTTGAAAGGCAAATTTAACGCCTAGTGGAGCAACAAAAGAAAGCACCAAGTGACAAAGATTTTCTTGAAAGACCCCACTAGCACCAACAATAATGGGAGCACCCCTAGCAGAACCATCTATATTGATCTTCAACCAACTAAGAGGAGGGGGAATCCATCGGACCACAAAGAGAGAAAAAGGACGACATATAATACTAGGGATCTTCAAACGTTAAAGAACAAAAAGGTCAGAAACAGTATTTGCCATGACACCAATTTTAAAAAAGGAAGCATCAATGATAGCTTTGCAAACTCAAATCTCTGTTAATTTTTCAAGGTGATCGATTTGACTCTTTTTTAGCAAATACAATTTACCATTAATTTTTATCAAATTTGAGTGTGCTCGAGTAATGTGATATTTTAAGTGGCATTGTTAAGATAGATCAGACTACCAAATGAATTGTTTATTAGTGAAAAATATCAAATGTTTGTGATTTATAATATATTTTTCTAAAATTTTAATTTTGGTAAAAATATCTTAATTTTACTAGTTATTTTGTATTTTACTATTAAATGTAATGTTTAGTAGTTAATTATAATATTTCAAATGTTTATTACTTTTATTATTTGTAAAACTTTCAAATATATATAATCTATTTAACACTAAAATACATTAATTTAATTAAAAATATTTAAAATTAAACATATTTATATGATTAATTAACAAAATATTATTCTAGTCAAGTACATAGTCCTACATCTGTTAAAAATTTTCTTACCATGATATTATTTATCCTAAATAAATGGATACAATTTTAATACATGTATTTAACCTTTTATAAATATATAATACATGTGTGCATGGCATTTTATGTTTTATGTTTTAAATAATTTATTAATTACATTAATATATTTTTGTATGAAATGAATGATGTGTATTTAAAAAATTTATATTTAAATAATAAAAATAATAATTATTTTAAATATTATAACTGACTATTAAATATTACAAATTCAATAGTAAAATATAATATATTTTGAAAAAATTGAGATATTTATATCTAAATTTAAACTTTGGGACAATTTGCCATAAACACAAATATTTTATATTTTTTTACACTAATATATAGTTAATGACTTAACGTGACAAAAAGGCTCACATCAAATAATGTCATTTAGGATATCACATCAAATGCCTCTACATTCAATTTTGACAAAAGTCAATAGTAAAATTTTATTAAATTTGGACATTTATATAAAAATGAAGATTCTAAAATAAATTTACAATAAATTATAAATATTTGGTCTTTTTAGACCATTAAGCTTTTAACATATTAGTGAAAAGAAAATACTGTTTAAGAACTTTAAAGGGTTTATCTTTCATTATGTTGATTTGATTAAGCAAACCACAAGGAAAACAGTGTTCTCAATTTAAAATAAAAATACATCATATTGTCACAATTTATTCTATGATAATGTCCAGAACCAACATATTTTTGGAATTTAAAAAGTATATATAGAAAAACCACATATTGGTACGTGAGATGTAAAAGGTATAAAGTAAAGCATAAAATACGTTTTTTTTTTTTTTTTACCCTACTATTTGATGAATAAATCATATGCAAAAGTGATTAGCCAAATCCATTGATGTAATTATGTCATGGAATACTACCAGTGATCCATGTTTGCAAAGGTTACAGATCACAATTCCTGATTTTACTCCAATGGATCTTCTATTATTGTTCCTTTTTTAAAAAAAAAAAAAATTCAGCAATTAACCTTATTCGTAAGTAAAATTTTATCCAACTTATACATATTGGTTTACATGGTAATATTCATATTTATATTCAATCAACTTATTGTACTTTTCCAAAGTAACCTCTGAAATGAATTTAATCGAATTTAATTCTATCGGTAGATAATTGGATTATTTGACTTTGGAGTTTTACGCATTAATGTGCCAAAATTTGAATCGCTTCAAGAGATTTTTCAACCTGTGAAAAGAAAAAAAAAAAAAAAACGTATCGAAGCCCTTACGTGTTAGTATCTTAATGGGTCACTACACGACGCGCACGTTCCCAGAAACAACTAAAAATTCGATTCTCAGCATGCATATCGAAAATAAACTTTTTAGCTAAGCAAATTTATTGTTTCCTTGGCCTTCTGTATATGGTAGGGTTCCTTTCATCTCCAGAATAGTTTGTAATTGTGTGTTTTCTTTGACCTTTCATCGTCTTTCCTAGGCCAGGCCTTTTGTTTATTTGAATATTTCCAATGGCAGTTAGTGATGATGCTAACTCATGTATGATTTTTTTGATAATAGCCCTCTTGTTATTGATGACAATAGAGAAAGTCAGCTATGTATCCCACAAGATCCAATAGAGGATGTCCTGGAATGGTTTCCAAATTTCAATAACGACCTTATTTCTTTGGCTGATATGTGTTTAAGTCCTGAACATAAACATCCACATGAAAGATGATGATTTCTCATTACTTGTAGATGAGAAGGATTCTCTCTTACAATATACTGCTAACAAGAAGCGCTTGCCAGGGTTTGAAAGTCTATTCTCTGAAACAAATAAGAAGAAGCGGAACCAATCTTTAACAAAGCCTTCAGATGCAACCATAAAAGAGGATAACCCGTTAAGGTGAAAAGAGGAAGTGCACTCATTGCCAACATCACATGCACTTACTTAGGTGGCACCTCCTTTATTAAGTGGGTTTAAAGTATTTGGGCTCATATAACCCTTCATCTCTGCAACACCTTTTAATTAGACATATGCACTTTACCCAACACTTAAATATGGTCGATATCTCTAATACACATTAATAATCAAATTCATTTGTCATCTTGTTGACATTCGATTTTCAGCAGTCCTCCAAACTGGTCCTATGATGAAAGTTTTTTTGTCAATTAGGTAGAGAATGACCTCAAAAGTCATTCATAGTGTGCTTTTAATCTCCTTCAAATCTTATTCACTGAAACTAATTATAAGTGTTTTAAGGCTAGCATTAAACCTTTACAACTATGCTTTTTTTAGGTTCGACATAGACCTCTTCAAGTGAGAGTTTTCTAGGCTTACTTTTTTAATCCAACCACACAAGTACTTTAACAAGGCTAACACTTAGAATCTCCTTGACTAAGATTCTCACTCCCTTTTCTTAACCCTAAAAAATAAGTACAAGAAAAGATCCTATCAAGTGACACTCACAACTTTTTCAAGAGTTTAATTACAACAAGTGAATATAAAAAAAGAATTTGAGAATTTTGATATTACAAAACATTAATTACTCTATCAATTTGTTTAACTAACCAACTAACTTCATAAATGATCCCTTCAATTATATTTATAGTGGAGGATCAAATTCTAGTCATTGTAGGCTTAAAATTTGAGCTCCATTCACCTCCATCTTCATTAAATATTTCATTTACTTTTTATAGGAAATTAACTATTTATGATCATGAGGGGCATGCTCACCGTTTACGATCCTAAGGCTTGAAAAACTAGTTATTATTGTACCTTTCTAATCGTTGCATGACTATTGAGTAAATTATGACTCTCTTCATAATTGTGAGGAGGGGACCATGGACCATGAGGGGTACTTCGGTGAAACTCCTCTTTAGGATTAGTTTAATCATCATGATAATAAAGGTATGATCATAATTATGATTGTCACTCATGGGGACTTATGCCTTCTTAAGTCCTTGAAGTCTATCTTCTCAGGATTATGAACATCTTAGTCATGATCATGATGTTGCTCCTCACAATTGTGATAAAGATCATAAGAGGTGTTGGCCTCCTAAAAAAACTTGAGTTTCTTACCCCTTGAAGTTTGTAAGGATGCTTACGATCATGATGCCACTTGTGAGCATCCTAGGAGGGATATTTTGGCTTCAAATTGACCTCCATAGCTTAGCTTATTGAACATTTTTTTTATCCTAACTAAAATACACACGTAAACACACACATCAATAATTCAAAATTCATTATTAAATTTAAAATCAAGATTAATTAGGAATTGATCATGCAAATGGTCAACAATCCTCTTCTATGGCATATTGCCATTAAGAGCAAATTTGAGCTTATGTGTATGTTAAATGTTCAATCTCGACTCTAACAAGCAAACAACCTAAAGGATGTTTGGTGATATTATGGGCTTCAAGTCAACTCATGGTAGAAGGTTGAAGTTGCATCTTACAAGAGAAATGAAATAGTTGACAGCTAGATGTGCTAGTTATGCAGAATTTGTATCAATGAAATTAGTTGAATCAATAATAAAAAATGTATCCCTTCGTTTGAAGTCCATTAAGGAGAGATAGTTGCTATAGTAGGTGAGGATGCTAGCAGAGCTATTGTCGGTACAATCAGTGAGGATGCTACAGGAGCTGGTGCCAGTACAATCAGTGAGGATGGTAAAGTGGGAAAAGAATTATAATTCAAATTTTGGGAGAAGATATTACATGAAATTGGAGGGCTTTTTACCCATTTAGGGTGAAAAAATTTTTTGTTCCAAGTTTAGGGTAGTTTGTAAAATATTTCTCACTTTAGGATAAAAAAATTATTAAAAAAAAAGTCAAGACCAGCGAAAACACTACAAGAGAACTCAGTACCACCAATTAGGATGGTAGTACTGTTTTTTTTTTTTAAAATTTGCCAACCCAAGTGACAGAAATCTATGCAATTTCAGCAAGTCCACCAGTTTGATTAAAATATTTTTTTTTATGTTGGCCACTTTTCTTATTGTCAGTCAAGGGAAGTTAATGCAGGAGCAGGAAATTGAAATTTAATAAAATTCATTCAAGCATTAATTTCATGCATATAATTGGTTAATAATTAGTTAATAATTGGTTAATTTTATCTATATCAATGCAAGTGATAAGCTAATAACTAGTTAATGATTAGTTAATAATGAACTTTTCATGCTAATAATTGGATTAAATATAGTTAATCCAATATATATTTTTATATATTGATATAATTAAATGTGTTAGCAATTATAATATCTATTAGTTAAAAAATATATATCCTATAATATTAATAAACAAGATATTTTATATATATATTCATAAACAATATACAATAATGGAATAATAAATGATGAATTTAATTAATAAATTTAATAATTATATAAGTTAATAAAATTATAATTAATGAAGATGATATTTAATAATAATAATAATAATAATAATAATAATAATAATAATAATAATAATAATAATAATTGCAACAGTAATATAATAAAAATGCAACATTAAGTATTTTTCAATAAAATTGACAGATTTCTGTGAACTTGTAGAAGTCAATTAAAATATTTTGATGTAATTTTTTTAATTAAAAGATATCTCCGCCAATTAAAATATTTTAATATAATATTATTTTAATTATGATATTATTTTTAATATTAATATAATAATCATTATTATTATTAAAATCAAAACAAAAAAATAAAAAATAAAAAAAATTATTAATGTATTTTTTATTTGATTGGACTCAATGGGCTTAAATGAAATAGTAAAAATAATAATAATATATATATATAAATCATGTAAATGCAACTAAAATTGTCGTGAAAATTTTGACTAATATACTAAATTTTAACTAACAAAATATGTAGAAATACTCACATTATCCTACTGATAATGTGGCTAAAAAATGAACAAATTCGAAGCACAAAAAAATCTAATTATATAAATAGTGATTTTGGCAATAGCAAAAAGAACATGCATAAATATGAAATGAAATTAAAATTATGTAAAATTTTGAGTAACACACAAAACGGAAGCAAACAAAATATATGAATATGTTCATGTCGCTCTTCTAATGAAATGATTGAAAGAAAAAAAAATTGAGCACAAAAATTTTTTCTTATGAATAGTGATATTGATAATAGCAACTTGTATATGTATATGGTCAACTTTTTTTTAATTTTTAATTTTTTTATTTTGATATTATAATTGATGTGATCCTAGCTCCAAAGAGAAAGATTTCAAGATTTGTTCATGCTAAAAAAGCAACGTTCATTCAAGAAAAGAGCAATTCGCATAAATTCATATTTTGTGTAATATACATTAGTATTTTAGCCATAAATCACTCTACAAAACTCGGATTGAGATGATTCAAGAGGTTGTTAAAAGCTAAGAAAGAGATCTACAACTTTGGTATATATAGAGTTAATTCAGCTTTATACCTGAGATAAAATTATGTATCAGATCGTGAATAAAACTGGGCAGACTGAATATAC
This sequence comes from Mallotus nudiflorus, assembly GCA_947683625.1. NCBI lineage: Eukaryota > Viridiplantae > Streptophyta > Magnoliopsida > Malpighiales > Euphorbiaceae > Mallotus > Mallotus nudiflorus. Next base: position 905,209 of record CANTUR010000369.1, read on the forward strand.
ATCAGTAAATGGGCTATATCTCACTCAATATAGATTCAAATGAAGTGATTCAAGATGATTCTAAAAGATAACAACAAGGGCTACAACTTTTATGTTTTGGTCTTAAGTTAATTCGGCCATCATCATATTGAAAAGTGTGCTACAATGTGCTGCATAAGTAAATCCGAATTTAACTAGGATTATATTTTCTTATTTAAGTAGAATTATATTTTCTTATTTAAGAAGGATCTTGTTTAGTTAGGATATTAATTAGGTTTTATTTAGGGTTTCTTTAAGCCTATATAAAGGCCTTATTTTATGTAACCTAAAGGGTATGCAATCATGGATGATTAATAAAATTTAGAAAGGATTCTCTTTGGTTACTTGGTGGTTAACCATGTGACAACCTTTGTGACTTATCAATCTATCTTTCAGACAGTAGATTATGGCATCTTTTTAATAACCTTTGTTGCTTGTTTGTTATTGTTCAAAAGGTTAAAGTTTTAATATACCTTTGGTTGTTTGGACTAACTAAACATGAGGTGAAGGTTCTCTATGTCTGAATTGGAACTTGATTTGAACTTTCCTTGAGAGCGTGGGTTTAGGTTCATGTTGAACGGGTTTCTAGAGCAGGTCGTCTAGTGGGTTCGTATCACTTGGTATCAGAGCTTAGCTCAAATCAGGTTTTGTTCAATTCAATTCTACATATCCTTAATTTACTTTTTAATTATTATGGTTTTAAAATTTTTCTATTTGTGTCAAAAAAATAAATATGTTTTTTTTTATGATTTTTGATTTGGTTGGTATTAGATTGATTTAATTGAATGATTTGTAACAAAAGGTCTTAGGTTTGATATACCTAAGGTTTTAGTTGGTCATATCAATTAGATTTTATACCTTAAGTTTGATTTGATCAATTTGTAACGAAGGGTCTTAGGTTTGATATACCTAAGGTTTTAGTTGGTTGATACAAAAAGGGTTTAAGGTTACTAATCTTCTACCTTTCATTTTTTTTTATTTTTCAATTTTTAGGATTTTAAATTTATTTTTTATTTATAAGTTAAAAAATATATACGTCATGAATTTTTTTTAGTCTATTTAAAATTTCTTTATTTTTTTCTTGTGTGGTGTTCTTAAGTCTTTCTTAAATAAAAAAAAAATTTAGTTGCATGGAAGACAAAGATTTAAGGATAAATCTTTTTGAAGAAAGGGAGAATGATGTGATCCTAGCTCCAAAGAGGAAGATTTCAAGATTTGTTCATGCTAATAAGGCAACGTTCATTCAAGAAAAGAGCAATTCACATAAATTCGTATTTTGTGTAGCATACTTTAGTATTTTGGCCATAAATCACTCTACAAAACTCGGATTGAGATGATTCAAGAGGTTGTTAAAAGCTAAGAAAGAGATCTACAACTTTGGTGAATATATCTAGAGTTAATTCGGTCTTATACCTGAGCTAAAATTATGAAATATTATCAGATCGTGAATAAAACTGGGCAGACTGAATATATATCAGTAAATGGGCTGTATCTCACTCAATATAGATCCAAATGAAGTGATTCAAGATGCTGATGAAGATAACAACAAGGGCTACAACTTTTATGTTTTGGTCTTAAGTTAATTCGGCCATCATCATATTGAAAAGTGTGCTACAATGTGCCGCATAAGTAAATCCGAATTTAACTAGGATTATATTTTTATTTAAGTAGAATTATATTTTCTTATTTAAGAAGGATTTTGTTTTGATACGAACCCACTAGACGACTTGCTCTAGGAACCCGTTCAACATGAACCCAAACCCACGCTCTAAAGGAAAGTTCAAATCAAGTTCCAATTCAGACATAGATAACCTTCACCTCATGTTTAGTTAGTCCAAACAACCAAAGGTATATCAAAACTTTAACCTTTTAAACAATAAAAAACAAGCAACAAAGGTTATTAAAAATACGCCACAATCTACTGTCTGAAAGATAGATTGATAAGTCACAAAGGTTGTCACATGGTTAACCACCAAGTAACCAAAGAGAATCCTCTCTAAATTTTATTAATCATCCATGATTGCATACCCTTTAGGTTACATAAAATAAGGCCTTTATTTAGGCTTAAAGAAACCCTAAATAAAACCTAATTAATATCCTAACTAAACAAGAAAACAAAATCATTCTTAAATAAGAAAATATAATTCTACTTAAATAAAAAAATATAATCCTAGTTAAATTCAGATTTACTTATGCAGCACATTGTAGCACACTTTTAAATATGATGATGGTCGAATTAACTTAAGCCCAAAACATAAAAGTTGTAGCCCTTTTTGTTATCTTTCAGCAGCATCTTGAATCACTTCATTTGGATCTATATTGAGTGAGATACAGCCCATTTACTGATGTATATTCAGTCCGCCCAGTTTTATTCACGATCTGATAATATTTCATAATTTTATCTCAGGTATAAAGCCGAATTAACTCTATATATACCAAAGTTGTAGATCTCTTTCTTAGCTTTCAACAACCTCTTGAATCATCTCAATCCGAGTTTTGTAGAGTGATTTATGGCTAAATACTAATGTATGCTACACAAAATACGAATTTATGTGAATTGCTCTTTTTTTGAATGAACGTTGCCTTATTAGCATGAACAAATCTTGAAATCTTCCTCTTTGGAGCTAGGATCACATCAATAATAATTGTAATTAATTATTTATAATAATATTAAAAATAGCATAATAATTATAATTATATTATGATTTGCTTTTTTTATTTTTAATTTTAACAATATTATGATTATTTTAATTTTATATTATGATTATTATTATTATGGCCAACTTGTATATAGTCAAAGTTTTTTTTTATATAATAATTATTATTTTATGCATGAGTGTGTGTGGTGTAGATTTTTTTAATTTTTAATTATTACTACAATGACCTAATTACTAAGTAATAATTACCTAATTATGAGCTTCATTTGCATGGATTATTATCATTAACCAATTAAAACTCTATCATTTACATGGATTTTTTTTTCTCTTCTTAATGAATTCTGCCATTTAAGATGGTAGAGTTCTAAAAAAAAATTGTCAATCATTTCTGGCAATTGGACCGGCGAAAATGAACTTTCTACCAGTTTGACCGGCGGAAATAGACTTTCCGCCAGTTTGACCGGCAATAATGGTTCATCCAAGATAAAACCAACCTAAATTTAGAATAACTTTGTAAATTATCTTAAAATTGAAAATATTTTAAAAACTACTCTAAATTAAGAAAATAATTTTTTTTTGCTACTGTAAAATGGGAAAAAGCCCAAAATTGGAGCTGAAAGAGGAGTGGATGAGGCCAATATCTAAGGTACGGTGGTGGCGTAGGATTCTTAGAAGGAGTAGCACTCAGCTATTTGAATGGGAACAAACTCTCATCAAATTGAACATGCATTGCAACTCAAATCTTATCATGTTGAATGTCAAAAATAAACATATTCAAAACATGAGTTAGAGAGTCAAGATTCACAAAAGAAGAGTTCTAAAATCAAATTTACGCTTATTAAAACAAAGCAACAAGGATAAATCGTTCTAGTAGCAGCCCCATTACACCAGTGTGTATGCTAACAAGCAATTCTATGAGCAATTATTTTTTATTTCAAATAAGAGTTCAACCTTCAGTAACCTCTTCCCTAATCCAAATGGATAAGCCATAATTGACTTTTGATAGTGGATCTCTACTAAGGCTTGAAAAGTAAGAAAAATAGAGTACAAATTAATTCTAATTTTAAAAGGAAAAGACAACTTAAAATACTGACTTATAAATTGATAGTGACAAACTCCTGCTCAACTGAATCTGCAACATACGTAACAACATTAGTCAACAGCACTCATGAAATTTTCCTCCAAGATGCGACTGAAAAAAAATATATCGACGGGGTCTACTCACCTAATAGCAGAATATATGATCATCTCTGATTTCTATTTCTAATAATTACCGATTATTTCTTCAGTCCCATTGGCTCAGTACACGCCTCCTCTTGTAGACATGAACAAACATTTTCGTTTCCTCATTGCAGCTATTGACCATATTTTCCTTCCCGATAATTTTTCCGTTTTCCTTGTGCTCATAAAATAAGCCAGAGAATCTACTTTCATCATTAGGTAGATAATTACGCTCCTAAAAAAGTGAAACAAGAAAAATCAAAATTAAAACAAATTAATCATATAGGTGTAGTGAATTTATCCAGGTTCTGATATCAAAACTATTCAGAAAAATGCTCATACTGTTCAAAATTGCACATATCCATTATTTTGACTCCTTGAATTCCGCAAAAATTCACAAGTTTTTACACAAAAATTCTGTATTTATTAACATAAAAAAACAGATTGTGGTCATAACAAACCATAACACAAATGAATAACAGGGCATAGATAAATTCTATGATTCTTCGGATAGAAAACAATGAGAATCTGATATCAGGCTCAATAATGAATTGCAGCATAAGAAAGTAAAATATAAGAGATAGCCCATACCAGAAATAGGCTAGATGAATTTCCTTCCAGATCTTGGGATGTTCCTATATTATCTACTGCAAGGTAACAAAGGCACAATAAAATAGAAAATGTAAAAAGCAATAACCTGACTTTTCCAAGAGAAATTTCCATACCAGTCATCAGGATACGAAAAAAGAAAAAAGATCCAAACCATATATTTCCGAGCTTCTAAGAAGTCTTTGTAGTATTATTGTTCCTTGAAATCCTACGAAGGGATAGCCTGAAAGTTGTTGCCTTTCAGAAAGAGGCATTTCCGAAAATCCAAAGGAAGTTTCCCACATCTTTCTCAACTGAGCTACTGCCGGCAAGATTAACCTCTCAACACCAAACTTGGCAAGCAACTGGAAAAAAAAAAAAGAAAAGCACCTTGTTTTAAGTCAGATCCATTGTGTGAAACTGACTTTTTCCATTTTAGCTGAAATTTATGACATTTTAACAACATACAATTTAACTCCAAGGTTGGAGAATTTACCTTCAACAGCTCCTGCATGAGAAGGCGGCACATCCCCTGACGACGAAATTTGAATGGCGTAGCAACTAGAGGCATCTCTGCAACCTTTAGTCCATAAAATCTGAAAGTCAAATGGAGTACTTGATAAGATTCGCAAAACCATACGAAAGAACAGCACAGATAAACAGTAAAACTATCTTTTACAAGTACCTCACTGTAGCAACAGATACAATTTGAACACCTCTGCGTAAAACGAAAGCATAAAATCCATGGAAGTTCAACCTTTTAAGTTTTGACCTGAACATTAAAAAATAAAGAGGAAAACTCAATACTAATAACTAAAATTTGAACAACTACGGCCTTAACAGTATGCACCAACTCATAAGTCACCTAACATTTACTGATTTATGTTTCCATTTCCACATGCAGTTTAAATTAATAGTTCTAATACAGCAAGGGGAGCAGTGCAATCGGGTCCTTTATTTTTCAGCTGGATTTTATTATAAACCATAAACAATAAACCTTTACAATGTCAACTCTAATCTTTCCAAACTGTTGTAATTCCTCTCAACTTTCTTCTTGTTTGACAACAATGGCTCAGCAATTTAATCACCCTTATAATATGCATTGAAATTTATTTATAGGTAGCTTGAAATCACATTGTGCAGGAATTTCATATTAGTTTTAATTTTAAAGTTGTTGTAGCTTGGTATATGATGAACTTATTTGCAAGAAATTGTTAAGAAATGATTATAAGTTTCATATGTAAGGAAAAACAAAAGCCTAATGGAAGTATGAAAACTACAAAAGTTAACATTACAGTCAGAGATGAAGAACTGAAATTTTATGGCCTGAAATAAATTCAAAACCAAACGTATTGAATCTAAGTGGACATGTCCCAATTTAGCAGAGTACTATTAATAGAACTATTAATCTGGACCGTCCAACAGAAGCCTAATTTAAGCCCAAAGACAAATGATACAACTGGAAACTATATAACTTCACCACAAAAATTTCAATCCAACCTCATCCATGTCTGTTTGGACCAAAATTCTGGGACAACCCCAAAATATACAACAAAAAAGATTAGAGACAAAGGCAACAATATAAATGATATGCTGATCCTTTAAGATGATCATTTTCAAGATCAACATGAAGTTATTCATTCAATGCATGTACAGAAGTAGAGACATTATGTAAAAGCTTATAGTATGTAAAAAACAAGTAATCATACTTCATATTATGTACAGAACTCTAGGCCTGAAATTAATTGTTCAACCATGGGCAAGGTCTCTGAATTACTCAAGGCAGTCTTGTTCCTCTTTTTCTTATCATTTCACTTTTTAATTCCTCAGTAGCTAATGCAAAATCCAAGCATATTTTAGTGCAAAAGTAAATCTTACTCTGAATTGAAAATGAGATCTTTAATCATATCCTTCTTGGTGTGAGGTTCCTTAATAGGTATGAAACACTCGTGCATAACCCTGAGAACTTGAGGCAATTTGATGCAAGTAATATTCCTTTGTATACCAGGAAAATTGTAAACATTTTTTGATGACCTTATCAATGTCCAGGTCAGGCCGCCCACAGAGGTCGGGTTTGAAATTCCCAAAAGTTGATGAAGTTGGGCACATAACTGTGAACATATAAGATGCAGAAGGGTCATGATCTTGTTTATGCTAGTCGTACACATCAAAGCCACATGATCATGCAATACAGAAAACCAATTAGCAAATTCAGACAGGATAAAGTGACCTATGAAAGTAATGTGATTCTATGACTGATTGTTTTAGCTAACTGTAATTCCTTATATAACATGGTGGAGTGAGGAGAAGATATGAATAAGGACACAATTTAGATTTTGAGTAATGTAGAAGTGGACAGGACAGGTTAACTTTTAACATGTTATTTATAAATGCAATTGAATTGCAACTTCTGAAAGATGATATATTTGCTCTTAATGAAGTTAAATAAAATTAAGGCAGTATACCTCATAGCAAGCCTTAGTGCAAAAATGCTCTGATGGATATTCCATGAAAAGCAGGCATTCATCTTTAGTCAGGCAGCTTACATGATCTACCAAGAAAGATATAGAAGTCATAATATGAGAAAGAACTGAATAAACATGAATTAGATATAACTTCACAGGTTAATGAACAAACTCACATGCACGGCCACACTGCAAACAAGCATTAGTGAACCTTGAAGGGTCACCTTTGCCACAAAGTCCACAACAGCAAGATGGACAAAGCCAATTCCCAAGTGGAACATCCTAGAATGAGCCAAAATAGGAATCAGTGACAAGTAAATTCTGATCTAGTCAACTTCATAGAAGATATATATATATATATATATATATATATATCAGAAAGAGAACATCATAAGATAATTAAACTTCTATGTGCATCACACTTAAACCCTAGCAAATGTTGAGAATTCAACCTTAGTCTCAGATGTAAATTAAAAGGAAAAGAAACAATCACTAAAGAAATTCAGAATTGCCCAGTTAAGTGCAAATACCAACATCTTTATATCACCGAAAAAAAAAAGTCTATTCACAGATGGAAGGTAAGATGATCTGTTCCCACAATTAGCAAAAAGAGGGTTTATGTTTTACTTTTACAGGCTTACAGCTTATCATGTTCAAATTAACTTAGTAGCCAGTTGAATATAACTATTGGCTATCATGAATAATACAAGTACGTATTTAATTTGCCTTAAAACAAAAATGTGTACATATTCAATTTGCCACCGTACTGTAGAAAATAAGTAGATTGAGGTTATAATCATAGGCATTAAAAAGAGATGCTTAAAAAACACCAAGAAGTTTGTCCACCTATTATAATCCATGCTAGATACAAAAGCATCTAAACTGCAAGATCTATCAAGAAACAGATATAGCCTCCCACTAGAATGTATATTTACAAATGGCAAATTCCAACATTAACTTCAAGCATGTCAACTTATCTTTATCACGGCATTTTAGCATTTAATGTCTATTAAAACATTATAACTCAAACAAGTTAATTAATAAATCCCACAACATAATAAAAGAACTTTAGAAAGAAAATATATCAATTACATAATAGAAAGAGATGTACCTTACGTTCAAGGCAGCCCAAATGATATGAAGAAAGGCATGCGTCACACAAAATAAGATCTCCCCCATAGTGACAAAAACTACATATCGTGTCACTTAAGCAAGAAGAATGTTTCCTTTTCCTTTTACGCTTCCCAGGATGAGAGATCGTGCTTTTAGGTCTAACATTCCTTGCATGTTTTTTAATTGCTTTAGCATGCAAGACCTTCTCTTTTGCCTTAGATTCAGGCTTAAAGTTTGAATTGGTCTGCTGAAATTGTTTTGATACCTTTTTCTTCGTTGATGAGCATCTTTCATGCTTATTAAGATTAACATGCAGAGACCTATCTTCTCTTAGCTTTTGGCTGCACTCAAGAAGATTTAGTGTGATCCGTCCGGGCTTGTTCAAATTCCTCCCTCCCCAAACATGAGACCGTAGATTATCACCACCTTCACGATCTTTAAGAGATCGCGTGTGATCAACCTGCCTATCCTGCGTTGGCTTAGTACAAACATCCATATTCAGTATTGCCTTCTTAGACCTAAACTTTATTATCAAAGATCTCTTTCTACTGCATTCAAGAGTAGAATCTTTCTCTTGTTTGTTTTGACTTGAAACGGTGGTCAAAGCACAATTAGAGTCGTTTCTTTTATTTCCTTTTTTGTCCGTAACGGCAGACAGATAAGGATTAATATTTAATACAAGTGCAGTTTCATTAGCAGCATCCATGACGTAAGTCCTCCACACATCTTGGACACCACAAGTCCAATCTGATACCAATTTCTTGAAGCCATCATTTAACTGCAAGTAAAACCAAAGATTCTTTATGCAGCTAGAAACATCTCCTTCGAGCCCCATTGCTAATTGCACCAGCATCCAAACACCACGGTCGCACCAAATACCCGAGAGCTCGTCCCAATCTCGAGTTATACGTAATTGACTGATACTAAAATTCTTCTCGTCGCCCTCATCAGGGAAAAACACTAACCGCTCATTTGAATCATTGTGACAATCTAACACTACGCCTTCCCACCATGCATCCTCAAACATGGCATCAACACAGACCCCAAATGAAAACTTTTCACAAGTATCAGATGACGGCGGTAGAGGTCGAATGTGTCCGCGATATGCTGAAGGTACTTGGCGGCGACACTGAATGCCTTCAATTGGCTTAGTGACAATGATGGACTCGATGAGGTTTGAGTCCCCCGTTTCAGACAAGAGTTCATCATATTTAACAGAACGGCAAAACTTAGAGACATTAACGACCACTCCGGGATGCCATGACCCTCGCAGACCTTCCTCAAATTGCCGAACCTAAAAACATTGTTAAAAAAACAAAATCGAACTTCCTTAAAACGACGCTAGTTGCATGATAGTTCATGGAGAAAAAAAAAAATCCCTAAAAAGAAAACGACATAATAAGGAAAAAGCCAAAAACCGTAAATTGAAACGACAAAGAAAACCCCGAAAGACCAAAAACCGAAAGCTAAAGAAACGAAAAACAAATGCGTAGAAAAAAAAAATAAAGATTTTAAAATGACGGCGGAGTTCACCTCAACTCTTTCATTGAGAAGCAGCTTCCTTCGTTTTATAGTCATTGAGATACAGAGTTGAGTCACTGCAATCAGGAAAGAAGAATAGGGCAAAGGCGACTGAATTCCTCCGCAGCAGAATTCCCGATTCCGACTGCCGGTTCTAAAAGGAATAAAAAAGTGAGTATTAGACGCGCGACGATTCGCCTAGCTGACACTCCGCTCCATTTAAATTGTCTTAAAAAAAAAAGCCTACCTTTCTTTTAACGCATAGTTAATATAGTTTTCATATTTACTAGCATTTAAAGATGATATTTTAACATAAATGCCCAAAAAAAAAGTTCTGATTCAATAAGATGTACTCACTTTTTATAATTTATTAAAATGCCCACAGAAGATAAAAATAATGATCTTTGTACAACCTATATAAGTATGAGCTATGTGACATGATACAAGCCTTTCCTATAGCTTTCGCATGCAATTAAGCTTCTCTTTCTTCTCGTTCTTAAAAAAAAAATGAAATCAATTCTTCAATTATGCACAAAAATCATAAAAAAAAAAAAAAACAACAGCAACAACAACAAATCTTTAGATTCAAAATAATATTTTTCAAATCTGATCCAATATCAATTCAATTGTGAAAGAGAAAAATTGCATATTGAAAGTAAAATATTCAAATCCAATGCTCTGATTTTGATATTCAATACTTTTTTTTTATTATTATTTAAATGCATATAGATCACTTAATATATCTATGATTTCATTTAACATATTTAGTTTTTACTACAATTTTCTTTTAAGTCAATTAATTTATGAGTTTTATCATCAATTTCTATCTATTACTGCTAATGTTCTTCATGTAATAAATTGAATATTCCTTTATATGAATATTGAAATTTGAGCAAATTTATAATGTTTCTCTTTGATTGTTAGCATAAAGAAATTAGATTTTAGATTTTGATACTCCTTCATATTACAACATCTATTTCTTCTAATTATAATAAAATAAAAAAAATTCTTAACCAGAATTGTTTTTTTATATAAATATATACATTGAAAACAATGTCACAAAACAAACAGGATATATATATATATATATATATAGCACAAGGCATCAAGCAATGCATCACGACATTTCAGTTAGGTTGGCATCCTCCTAACGTCAACATCACACACCAATGCTAAGACATTTATTAAATATAAAGAAAATACATAGAGTAGCAAATACAACTTGAAAGGGCCAAGAAAACAATAGGAACATAACCTATAATAAGAAGATAGAAAAGTCTAATAATATCTGTAAGTATGAGTGCTCATTGCATCATGATGAATAAGAGCATCACAGACTAGAGGATACGAAGGCCACCAGGTTTCATTGCTCAAACAAATCCCAATGTCAGCAAGTTTATCTAGCATAAAGTTCCCTTGGTGAAAAACATGACTAGTAGAGAATTGAATAGAGTGAAGAGAAATAAGAGTATGATGCCATTGTTTTCACAAATTCCAAGGAATATCATAACTTCAGCTAGATACTAGATGAACTATAATGGCAAAATCACTTTTTATCCATAAAGGAAGAAAGTTAAAATGGATGGCAAATTGAACAGCAAGCGTGAGAGCATGTAATTCTGCTTTAAAGGAAAATTTGGGACCAAGGGGCATAACAAAAGAGCCTAACGATGTACCATCAGGCATTCAAAAAATGCCACCAACACCTACAAGACTTGGATAATACATTAGCTACACTGTCTATGTTAACCTTAGTCCAACCATGAGAAGGGGAAACCATTTAACTGCTCGAATAGGAAGGATAGGTCGAGAGATACCAACCATATATAGACATTGAAGAATAAGTATATCAGATTGAGAATTATATATGTGACCCACTTTAAAGACATTAACTTCCTTTATATATTTATAAAGTGTCCATATAGAAGCATTAATAGGTATAAAATGACCATGGAAAATAGCTTGATTACGAGCATGCCACAACGACAAAACTGACAAAGTAATACTGACCTGTCAGAGAGCTGTTATTTGGCTTAAAAAATAGTATACATTTGGTATATTTTTGGTTTCTGATATGTTTTTTATTTGTAGAAATGGAAAATTTATTAGTCTCCATTCATTATAATAAGGAATGGATTGACAGCTTCATTTATAAAAAATTTCAAGTCATTGGAATATAATTTCATAAAAACTGCATCTACCAATAACTCATCAAGACAATTTTTGAATGTCTCAAAATCCAAAATGAAGAAAATGCTTTAGAGATTTCTTACCAAGTCAAAGAACAATATCCAAAACTATAAATTGAAGATGATTTAATGTTTTATGTACAACAAAAGACAATTGAATCAAATACAACAAAGTATCCCTTTTGCATCACATTATATTCAAAGGAGAGCGATTTTTATAAGACTAGACTAACAATAATAAAAACTTTAGAGCATTACTCAATAAATAGAAAAACATTAGATACAACTCAAATATTCTTTATTATGCAACACAGATTGGAAAGAAAAATAGTTAAAATGAATAAAATAAAGTACAAAGCCCTCTTTGTCTACAGTTAATAATAAGTGACACAAATTACAAAGAAATCAAACAAGCACAATTGTACAAAGACAAATAGACACAGAAAAGAGTTATGCTTTTTATGCTATTTTAAAGAATTTTAAGTTCCAAGCCTTCAAATCATGCACCATAAAATACTATCTCCATTGTTTGGATGAAAATTGCATGTGGAAGATGAAAGCATTAAGCTACAACAAAACAATAATGTTTCTCATCCAAGAATTCTTTAACAAACACAAATGTAACTTGGAAGTCAAACTAAGGAATCACCATCAAGTATCAAAAAGATTAATTGAATATTGCATCAAATCAAAATACAACAATATAAAAATAGTGTGTACTCTTGCTGACATCATCAGAGATATGAAGAACAAATATGGGATATCCATTAACTACATGAAAGCTTGGAGGTCAAAGAAAAAAGATATTGAATATATTCGAGGGAAACTAGAAGAATCATAGTTGTTGCTACTAAGTTTCTTGTATATACAAGAAACAAACCCTGGATCAATATTGAGCTAAAAACTAATGAACAATAAATTTTTCTACCTTTTCATAGCACTTTATACAAGCATAAAAGGATGGCAATATTGTCTACCTATCATTATCATTGATGGAACTTTCCTTAAATCAAAATTTAAAGGAACACTTCCTATATTAGCAACATAAAACACAATCGGTAAAATTTTCCCACTTGCTTTTGTTGTTACTAATTCAAAAAATGATCAACCTTGGAAATGGTTCTTCATTCAACTGGAAAAAATATATGGGATAAGGGAAAAAATATGTATAGTGTCTACTAGACATGACATCATTTAATAAGCAATTAAAAATATTTATCCTTAAGTATCTCATGCATTCTACACATTTCACATCATCAACAACATCAAAGCAAACTTTTTTAAAAAATACATCTCAACTTAAATGAACTATTTATGAGAGTTGCAATGTCTTATAAAATAGAAGACTTTGAGAGATATATATTAGAAATAGAGAAGCTGGATGTACATGTGAAGCACTACTTGGAAAGCATTTGATACTAAAAGTGGCTGAAAGTGCACCCAATGAACAACATATATCATATAATGACATCGAATATTATTGAATCCATCAACAAAATAATTAAATGTGCAAGAGGGCTTCCAACCATTACTCTTTTAGAATACCTAAGATCATTGGTGCAAGAATGGACTTCAACAAATAGAAATATTACAAGAGCTACCTTTAAAAAACTTGTAAAAAAACTTGATCAAAAGCTCATTGACAACTATGCTAAATCTTTGAAACTCAAGGTAAGTTCTGTATACTTCTAGTTTCTATTTCATATATGATACATGTAATATGCAATACGTACTAATTTTTTAAACTTAAAAACTTAAAGATAAATTCTCATTTTATATTGATAAAAATTTATTTACAGGTTACAAGATCAAATGATGAATTATTAAATGTATTTTATGATGAAAATCTAGAATAGTTTACCTTAAAGAAAGAACATGTACATGCAATAAATTTCAGCTTGACCAACTTCCATGTGAGCATGTATTAGCAATTTTAAGAGAGCTAAACCAAGAGCCTTACACATTAAAAAAGCCTTAAAGAGGGAGGGTAAGGGATGAATAGGGTTATTAAATAAAAATTGGAATTACAAATAATTCCTTGCAAAAATTGAAACAATGTTGAGAAGGAAGAATGAAGAACATAATGATTTAAGGAGTTCGGATTCAACAATAATCCTACGTCTCTACCTAACTTATCCTAAAGTTAGGATTTTCAATCATCCATAATTTTATGCATAACATTAAGATTACACAAGAGTTTTATGTCTCACTCTTACAACCTTACAACATGAGTTTTCAAGGCTCACTTAAAAAATCAAATCCCAAGTGTTTCAATGAACAACACTTAAAGTAATTCCTTTAGAAATAAATCTCACTTCCCTACTAATGTATCACAAGATTGAAGATGTAGAGAAATTATATTTCTAGTACATAATTAACCCTCACAAAATTTATAAATAAAGAGTGAATATTTGAGAATTTGAGAACTTTAATGAATGTTAAGATAGAGAATGATAATAAGTAAAACTATCTTAACTTCCATTCAACTCTAAAGGTGTTTATATAGATAAAAAATAAAAATATAGCTATTAAAGGTATAACTAATGTGTCTAATGTCTATCTTTTGAATTAAACATTTATAATTTTGAATTATTGAAAATAATGCTATCAAACTATTATGCACAGGTTAAAATTGTGATTGGCTACTATAGAAATTCGAATTTGCCTATACTTTCTTCATAAAAGTTATAGATATTTCACTTAGCTTTCCATATCATTTTGAATCACCTCAATCGGACTTTTGTATCTCAAGATATTACTAAAATACTAAGAGCTATGCAATCTAAAATGGCAGATTGCTATTAGACAATTATGGTTGAGTTGAAATTGTGATTTTCTATTGGATACATTTAAATTTGCCATACTTTATTCATAAAAGTTATAGATATTTCACTTATATTTTTATATCATTTTGAATCACCTCAATTGGACTTCTGTAGTTTATGATATTTCTAAAATACTAAGAGCTATGCAATCTAAAATGGCAACTGCATATACTGATTTTGACTCAATATTTTTATACACAAATGAACTTGGATTTTGACAAGTATGTTGAATTAAGAAATCTCAGGATGTCTAATTCAAATGTGAAGAAGATAACTTTCTTATTATAAAGCTCTAAGGATGTCAAAAGCTTCCTTGAATCTCAAAGGTTGAATCAGCCTAAAATATTCATACTTCATTTTAACTTCCAATAGAGTCCTAACTTATACACACTTAAACAAACAAATTAAATGCTCAAAATTAAGTTTGTTAAGATTAAAATTAAGATTGTTTATTACTAAGGTAAGCAATCTCCTCCTTTTTTATTTTGACAAACTTATTTTGATTTTGATAAAAAATAATACAAAGTAAAGTGTGTGATAATATTTGTGATAACAATGATACTAAATGAAATAAAATATATTTCTTTATTTTTCCCCTTACAAATATGGACATGATATGAAATATAAATTTATAGGTTATTCCTCTTGACAAAAAAATATAAACAATATAAAATATAGCAAGAGGGATAAAAACATGGAATTCTTATGACTAATGTATAAAAAACATAAAATATGATAACATGATCATTTAAATAAATGTTAGGCAGTATGAGTAATAATTTCAAACATATATTCATATAGTGCCACTAAAATGCATCATAAAAATAGTACATATAACAATAATATTGATGCTATATGAGCTTAACTATCACATGATCATATATGATAACTGATCTCCGGAACTCCTGGGCTAGACGTCCTGCAAAGCACGAAACAGAGGGCAAGGTGAGAAGTGGGGAGAATCCCTACAAGCACTCTGATGCCTAAGTTAAAGAATAGAAGCAGGGAGGAGGTGAGATAACTTGAATATGTGTGAATGAGATGATCCTCTTATGAGGGGTATAGGGTTCTATATATAGCAATACTTAAACCTGGGAGGAATGGGATTCCTTATGGATCGGTGAATCATAATCTTTGTAGGAGTGTGTTCCTTCTTTGGTTAGGATTCCTATTTGAGGTAGTTCCTTAGACGGATCTGTCTTATCCCTTGTCCATGTGTTCCTATTTAGGGGGGTAGAGGACCCCTAATTAGGTGGGAACATTCTAGATGGTATTAAGAGTCCCCCTCGGAGTATGTGGATATTTATGTTCATTGCGTCCGAGTAGGATGCAGATGCCTTTATATAGGTTATAAGATGCAAGTGAGCTGAGGTGGCCAGCCTTAGTCACAATAAGCAGAGCTTGGTACCGAGTATTTTGGTTGGTCATCATCGAATCATAATCTATGGAAATGGGGTACCTAACGGGTGAGTATGATCACTACAATAGATTAACCCATCCGTTTTGGAACAAGACGGAACCAGTCGTCATTGGATTTGTAGATGCTCGGCTCAGGGGCACGAGGCTTTCATGCTCGGAACCTCAGTACTACGGAAGTGACCTGAGGGTGCCAGCTTCAATCATTGGATTTATGTGAACGAGACTTAGATGCTCGGCTCAGGGGCACGAGGCTTACATGCTCAGAACCCTAGTACTATAGAAGCGACCTGAGGGTGCCAGCTTTAGTCACTGGACTTATGTGAACGAGACTTAGATGCTAGACTCAGGGGCGCGAGGCTTTCATGCTTGGAACCTCAGTACTACGGAAGTGACTTAAGGTGCCAACTTCAGTCACTGGACTTATGTGAACGAGACTTAGATGCTCGGCTTAGGGGTGTGAGGCTTACATGCTTGGAACCTCAGTACTACAGAAGCGACCTGAGGGTGCTAGCTTCAGTTACTGGACTTATGTGCTCGGAATGGGCTGGGAGTGATGCTTGAAACGTCTCCTGATTTGTTTGATGGAGCGGTCCACTCGAAGATATAGGTGGGCCAACGTGTGGTGGTTTTATTTCAACTCTTAAGATCACGTGATTGATGTGTCGTTTCATGTGTTAGTGAACGAAAAGCTCGTACAGCCATCATTATGACTCCTCACCTAATGGGTTATTTTATTCCCAACAGGCCCTTAGTGGCCTAGGAAGGAGCACAGTAATAATAAGAGCAGTTAATGGCATGCTTCCAGGTCCTTCCGTGTCTCTATAAATACTGCTACGCTTGCTAACTGGCACATTTTGCTTTCTTTGCTTTTTTATTCTATTTTTGCTGCATTTCTACTGCGTCCACCGTTTCTATTCCTTCCTGCCATAACTCTTGCTTAAGGTGACCAGGTGATTCTTTTCATCTTTTCTTCCTCCTCCTTTTGCCCCTTTTCTATCATTTGGTTTTTGTCCCCTTCTTTGCTATGGCTCCCTGGGAAGAAATTAGCTTTAACCTCTTTGTGTCCAACGTAGATAGCGAATTGCTAGGGTGGTATCGATGGTGGTTCTACATCCCCACTGATTATGCCCTCCACACTATAGATAGAAGGTTTAGGGCACATACCCCTTTATCGGGGCTAAGTAGATTAGTAGTGTACTTCGACCAGTTAGAGGGGGGTCTGAAATTTTCCTTAAATCCCTTTGTCAAAGACTTTCTTAATAGGAATAACATTGCGCCCGGTCAGCTTCATTCAAATAGTTATAGGATACTGACCGAGTTCATCCAGCTGATGCATGAAGAGGGTAGGGTTCCCAATCTAGGCGTCCTCCGGTATTTGTATAGACTGACTAGGAAGAAGGGAGAGCTTATGTTCTCCCTTTCGGCCGTACCCAACCATTCCCTTTTTGTTAAACTATCGGATCTCCACAAGAAGTGGAGATACCATTTTTTTGTTATGGAGCATCAATTGGACTTCCTAGATGTCCGGAGGATGTGGTCGGACGAGTGTCATAAAGTGACCCGTCCAGCGAAACTTTTCAATCCTGATACGGAGTTAGTTTTGCGGCTACATCTAGACGGACTTCCCGAAGCTCGATTAGCAGAGGATGCATCCCGGAGGTATCTGTGGAGAGTCTGTCCGAGTCGCGACCATTTCCCTGGTATGATTATTTTTCTTTGAGCTTTGTTTTGTCTGACTAGTCTTTTTTTTCCATCTGTAAATGGTTGAATTTTTTGATTTTACCGGCAGGATTTCCCTAGTAGATGAGCTAGCTGCAGTGGAGGAGGGTCGGAATTCTCCTTCCCCAAAAACTGAGGCTCCTTCGGCTTCGGAGGTTGTTCCCGCCGACCTTAAGGGCAAGGCACCAACGGAAAGTGAGCGACTGGAGTGGGTCGGGCGAAGAAAAAGGCAGCTGATTGAAACAGGGTCAGATGCGGAGGGGCTGGATGAAGAGATTTACGTCCAGTGCCCCCGGTTATTTGGTTGTCCGGATATGCGGGGCTGGATATTGAAAAAGATGAAGCCCCTGAGCATCTCCAACAGTCAAGTACGGGACCAGTACGTCGAGTCACTGCGGTTACCTAGTGACATGCACCGAACGGATTGCTTGATTCTATGATCAGCAGTCGCTGGAGGTAAAGGAGTTTCTGCTACTTGGTACAACTGTTGTAATGGATTCTTGACTAAGTTGCCTGGTTGTTGTTGGCAAATGACTCAGGCCTTGCTGCTGGTGAAGGATCAATACTTCTACTTGAAGAGCCAGTACAGCTTAAAGGAAACTGAAGTGGGGATGATAGCTATAGATTTTGAGAAGAAGCTGGATAGCGCCAAGGCAGCTCTGGAGCACTGCCAGACAAGATACGCGGAGGCCAAATTTGATGTGGAGGTGAATCAGAAAAAGGTTTCTGAACTGGAATATAGCTAGGCCCAACTGACAAGGATGATCGAGGAGCAGGATCTTTAGATTGCTGAGCTTCAGGGGAGGCTGGTGGAGCTTGAGAAATCTCGTGCGAACGATAAGAAGGCATATCAAAGCATGGTAGGGGGGTTTCTCAAGGTGTATCAGGCTGAGTGCAAAAGGATCCTGCTTTCTCAAGACTCAAGATTAGATTTGGTGGCCTTAGATCGGATAACTCCAGCCGATCTGGCCAGGCTTGCTGTAGAGGAGGACACCCGTCGAAAAGTCGGTTCCTTTCCTGCGAGGGAGTCTGAAGAGGCCGCTGCTATAGCTGGGTTTGGCAAGCATCCAGAGGCTGCCGATGTTGCTTCCCCGTCCGTTTTCGGGACTGGGGGTCTAAGCATTAAAATACTAGAGTAGATATGTATAGGTTGATCTGTATCTTCTATCTTCTTTTTTTTTGTAACCAATCATGTATAAAGACATTCTTTATCAATGAAGATACTTTTTATTATTGAATCAGATTAGGTATTTAAGTATAAGATTATTGATAATATTTCCTGAGAGAGTCTGAGTTCCAAAACCTTGGTAGTTCTCTGCCTGCTCTTTCTCTTAGTCTGTACGCCCCCTTTGTTGTGCATTCTGAGATCTGATATGGGCCTTCCCAATTCAGACCTAATTTGCCGATGCCTGAGGTGCCTTTACCAATATATGCTCTTCTGAGTACCCAGTCACCCGTCCTGAAATTCTCTATTGGTTTACGTAGAAGGTGGTACCGGGTTATTCTTTATCGATGTGCCTCAGTCGTTGCTGCTGCTTATTCTTTTCGTTCCTCTAGTACGTCAAGGAATATCCGTCCGTCGACGCTATTGACGGCATGGTCGAGCTCTTGGCTTACCCGGTAACTTGGGGACCCAACCTCCACTGGAATTACTGCATCCATGTCATAAGTCAGTCTGAATGGCATTTCGCCAGTGGACGATCGGGGTGTGGTTCTGTAGGCCCAGATTATATTATTCAGCTCTTCGATCCAGTTCCCTTTCTTATCATCTAGTCTTTTCTTCAGCCCTTGCATGAGGATTCTATTGGTGACCTCAGTTTGTTCGTTCGTCTACGAGTGAGTTACTGAGGTAAAGCACAGTTTTATTCCAAGGTCTAAGCAGAAACTTCTGAATTTATGGTTGTCGAACTGTTTACCGTTGTCTGTAATTAAAGTGTGAGGGATGCCGAATTTAAAAATGATCTCCTTCCAAAAAAAGTGTTGTATTTGGGCTTCTGTGATGGTTGGGACTGCTTCTGCTTCTACCCATTTCGTAAAATGGTCAATGGCCATGATTAAGAACTTTTTCTACGAGGTAGAGGGAGAAAAAGGACCTAGGATGTCCATCCCCCACATGGCAAAAGGCCAAGGGCTGCCGATGGGATGCAGAGGCCAAGAAGATTTATGGCTAAGGTGGGCATAGTGCTGGCACTGGGGACATGATTATGTTAGTTGCTGGGCATCCTTGGACATGGTGGGCCAGTAATACCCTTGGAGCAAGGCCTTTCTAGTGAGTGAATAGTGGGACTCATATGCACTACAGATTCCTTCGTGGATTTCTCGGAGTATTTCCCTCCTCCGGGGAAATGCACTTTGACCAGGGGTGCGACAAGGATTTTTGATAGAGCTCCCCTTGGTGGACGAAATAGTGGGCTGCTTTGGCCTTGAGCTTCCGAGCTTGCAACTTGTCTTCTAGGAGTGTGCCATGCTCAAGATATTGGATTATGGGCTGTATCCATTCCAAGACTACTTGTGTTCTGAAAACTTCAGTGTCCTCTATGCTGGGACTGGTGAGTGATTCAGTGAAATTCATATCCCTAAATGCTTAACTATTCTCGACTGCGGATTTAGCAAGGTAATCAGCCTCATTGTTGTCTTCCCTCGAAATCTGGATAATCTTCCATTGGCCTCCGTCTTGCTCGATGTGTTGCAAAAGTTGCCTGGCTTTGTCTATGTATTTGGCAATGTAGGTATCTTTGACTTGAAATGCTCCACTGACTTGGTTGACTACTAATTGGGAATCTTAGTGTATGATGAGGTGTTCAGCCCTGACTTCAGTGGCTAGCTTCAACCCTGTGATGAGTGCTTCGTATTTGGCTGCATTGTTGGTGGCATTATACTCTATGCGGACTGCGTACTAGATATGAACTTTATGCGGTCCCCTGAGGATTATTCCCGCGCCGGAACCCTAAGCTGAGGATGCTCCATCAACATAAAGCTTCCATTCGGGTATCTTGGTCAAGGTTATATCTTTCGGAGTCATTTCTTGTACAAAATCTACTAATGCATGGGCTTTCATCTGCTGTCAGGGCTCATAATCAATATCAAAGTCACCGATTAAGACCGACCATTACACTAGGCTGCCTGAAGTCTCTAGTCTTTATAATATTTTTCACAGTGAGAAACGGGATCGGACTACAATATGGTGAGCTTGGAAGTAGTGTCGAAGCTTTCGAGAAGCATGAACCACAGCTAAGGCTAACTTGTCCAGCATGGGGTATCGAACTTTAGGTTCTCAGAGCATCTTACTGATATAGAAAATAGGGCTTTGCTGGCTTCCCTCTTCCCTTACCAGTACTGAAGCGATGCATTCTCAGCCAATAGAGAGGTATAAGTATAAGGTCTCATTCGATATCAGACGGCTGATTAATAGTGGGGAAGACAAGAATCTTTTAATTTCTTCAAATGCTGCTTGGCAATCAGCAGACCACTGAAACTTGCCGGAACTTTTGAGAGCTCAGAAAAATGGTAGACATCACCTAGCCGAGCAAGAAATAAAATGCCCCAATGCGGTTATTCTACCATTTAGTTTTTGTATATCACGGATGCTCTTCGGTGCTGCCATGTTGAGTATGGCTTCCATTTTTTCTGGGTTGGCTTCAATGCCTCGGTGAGAAATCATGAACCCCAGGAACTTGCCTGCCTGGACTCCAAAGACGCATTTATTAGGATTCAACTTGATCCTGGATTGGCTTAGTAACTGGAGGACTCGATCCACGTCTGCTGGGTGATGCTCCGGGTGCTTGCTTTTGATGATGATGTCATCCACATATACCTCTATGCTGGTTCCAATTTGGCTCTGGAGGACTTGGTTCATCATTCTTTGGTACGTGGCTCCAACATTTTTCAATCCGAAGGGCATCACCTTATAGCAATACAACCCTTCATGCGTGACGAAGGACGTTTTCTCCTGATCTTCTTTCTTCATCGAGATCTGGTGATAACCTTGGGTAGCATCTACGAAGCTGTATAAGCTGTGGCTACCAGTGGAATCGACGATATGATCAATTATTGGTAATGGGTAGCTGTCTTTAGGGCATGCTCGATTGAGGTCGGTGTAGTCTACACACATTCTGTACTTCCTGTTTGCTTTTTTTACAAGTACCACGTTGGCTACCCAGTCCAGGTGAGTAACCTCTTTAATGAACCCGGTTGCCAATAGCTTCACCGTTTCCTCGGCAATGATCTTTTATCTTTCATAGGCAAAAGTTCATTTCTTCTGTGCTACTGGCTTGGCTCCTGGTTTGATGTTTAGGTAGTGACAGGCAACCCGCGGGTCCACGCCGATGATCTCGAAGGCTTGAGAAGCAAAATCCTCTGAGTGTCTGGTAAGGATGTCCCTTATTGTGTCTTTGATGTTCTGATCAAGGGCATTGCTAATTTTCATAGACTTTCCTCCCCTGATTCGCAATGTCTCTGTGTCTTCCACTGGTTGTGGGTCAGTGCCTTGCTTCTCAACTTCCCATGCCTCTAAATGAAAAGCCTCCGCCAGAGACTTCATGGTCATCTGATAGCATTGTCTGGCCATTTTTCGATCTCTTATAATAGTAAGGGTCTCCTTCTTGATCGGAATTTTCATGGTTAATTGCCGGATGCTGGTGACTGCATCTACTTCATAAAGTACCAGCTGTCCTATTATCACATTATAGGCCAGTGGTATGTCTACCACGTTGAATGGAGTCCGGACGATTTTGTTTCCTCATCCTCTTGGTTTCCGAATTCTAGGTCCAGATTGACAATCCCCATTGGTTGCACCGTTCCCCCACAAAAACTAGTGATGGGGTTCTGGATGGCCATTAAGTTGGTGATAGAGCCGCCCATAGCTTTGTACGCATTCTAAGATAAAACATTGATAGCACTCCCATTATCGACCAGTAGCCTTTTGACCCGATACTTATTTATGCATGTAGTTATCACCAGGGCATCACTGTGAGGGTGATGTATATGCAAATTATCTTCCGGGTTGAAAACGCTGTCACTTTTCCCAGGTATCATTTTTTCTCCTCTACTGCATTTTAACCGTTTCCCGGTGTTTTCTCCTCCTATAATCATGTTGATCGTCCCAATTGGTTCTTTCCTAGCTTTCTTTGCCTCAGCTTTATCATGGTCATGGTTTTTTGGGTTTTCGCATCTCCTCAGCGCGTCAGTGAAATTATCAAGCTTTCCCCATTGCACTAGTTTTTCTATGGCACTCTTCAGTTCTCTGCAGCCTTCTATGTTATGGCCATACTCTCTGTGGTACTTGCAATACTGGCTTCTGTCACGAGTAAATCTTTGGCTTGGGCTGATTCACTTGGCCGGTGTAATCTCCACTCCATTCTACCTGACCCATATGAGGATCCTAAATCGAGAAGTGTTCAGGGGTGTATATTTGTCTGCTTCCTTATCAAATCTATCTGCCAGAGTTCTGAAATTCATTTTTGGGAAGCTTACTCGTCTCTGTTTTGGCCGTTCATCTTTGGTCGATGGCCTGTCTTCCTCCCGATGCATCCTCCTATCTTCGTCCATCTTTATCATCCGGACCGCTATCGCCATTGCCTCTACAAAGGTACTCGGTTCTTTAGTCATTAATTTGTCTTTTAGCTTTCTGAGTCTGGTGCTGTTTTTCAAAGCTTCTATGGCAACTTCATCAACAAGGTGCTCAATCTGCATAGTTGTTTTATTGAAAAGGTCAAGGTAACTTCGCAGAGATTCGTCAGCCTTTTGTCAGCACATCCGCAGTTTGTTGATTTTTTTGTAGGAGGGATATTGGTGATGAATCTGATATGGAACTGCTCTGGTAGGTCCTCAAAAGAAGTGATAGAATTCTCCGGGAGCCGATGAAACCATTTTTGGCGCTCTTCATGAGTGTACTTGGGAAGACTTTGCACATGATTCCATCATTCAAATTTTGGAGCAGCATCTTTGTCCAGAAAATCGATATATGACTGATAGGGTCTCCTGTCCCATCGTACTGATCAAGCTGTGGGATTCTGAACTTACTAGGAATCTCCATTTGAATTATTCTGCTGACAAACGGAGTTCTGCTATCCATCACCCATTCTTCTTCCTTCCTAGGTTTAGTCCGGGCTTTGTTCATTGCTTCCTCAACCTTCTGTGCTAATTTCAAATCATCAAGAGTTGGGATGGACAAACTACACTCCCCTTCTGGTGCTTTACCCTTCCCTATGCTCATCCCTGGGGCTTGTCGGGGTGCTGTATTATCATTATTTGGAGCCGGTTCAGTATGCCCACTCTGTATTATAGTGCTTAGATGTTGTTGCATCAAGGCTATTTGTGCCTGAATATTTTTTTATCATGGCCTCTTTGCTTACTTGGTCAAGGCCGAGTGTTTGGGTTACGGTGTTTAGGCTTGGAGTGGTTATTGCTGGCATTTCTAGTAGGCTTGGAAAAGGTATTGAGGGTATTGATCGATGGTGCTACAACAGAGCGTAATACGGGAGATCTGTACCCAAGGACGGGTATCTCGGGGTGTTTTTCAGAAGTGAAGGTACATTTCCGGATGAGGCTCCAACATGCTGCAAAGTGGGCGGTGGTATTATTGCTGGGAAAGGGTTTGAAAGGTCAGTCGAAAGGATAGGTACAGAAGGATTGGTGCCAGCCTCAGGAATTTGGGTTGGAGGTGGGCTAGAAGTCATAGTGAAGGTGTCTTTAGCTTAGCAAGTGAATGAATGGCTTTTCCCAAGGAGTCCCCACAGACGGCACCACTTGATAACTGATCTCCTGAACTCCTGGGCTAGACGTCCTGCAAAGCACGAAACAGAGGACAAGGTGAGAAGTGGGGGGAATCCCCATAAGCACTCTGATGCCTAAGTTAAAGAATAGAAGCAGGGAGGAGGTGAGATAGCTTGAATATGTGTGAATGAGATGATCCTCTTATGAGGGGTATAGGGTTCTATATATAGCAATACTCAAGCTTGGGAGGAATGGGATTCCTTATGGATCGGTGAATCATAATCTTTGTAGCAGAGTGTTCCTTCTTCAGTTAGGATTCCTCTTTGAGGTAGTTCCTTGGACGGATCTGTCTTCTCCCTTGTCCAAGTGTTCCTATTTAGGGGGGTAAAGGACCTCTAATTAGGTGGGAACATTCTAGATGGTATCAATATAGAGCTTAAATAGCTAATCAATCATGTAGCACTTAGCATAAAAAAATAAACACAAATTATCTAGAACATATTTTCCTCTCTTTGTACAAAGGCAAAAGGAAAAGAGAGAGATATAAGGGGAAATGAACCTCAAGGGACCAAAATTCCTATAGAAACAAAGTAAAGATACACCAAATATTTGTGCTAATGGATAGAATACCCTTAGTAGAATTAACAAGTGTCCAAACTTGGTTTGCATGCAAGGAATCCATTTTATTTTTCTTAGCCTTAAGTCATTTTGAAGAATCTTTATCACATAAAGCTTCTTCACATATAGTAGGATCATCAACATGAATGCTTTCTTTATGAACATGTAACCCTTCCATATTATGAGGAAAATTGTATCTCTTCAGTGGATGAGATACCCTAATAAATCTTTTAGGAGTTAGTATAATGACATTCTCAATTGGAATAGGATCTTCAATTTGATCAATATCTGTTTAATCAATTTGTTGGACTTCTTTAGATGACTCTTCATCTAACATTATCTTTCTTTAATTAATTTCACATTCAACTTAATATGTTTAAGACTTGGTTTTCTACCATGCCATATCTTACATGGTGTAGTAGAAATGGATTTGGATGGAATACAATTAAGGATATAAGAGGCAGTTTGGAGTGCATAACCCAAAGTGAAATAGGAAGATCAATATAGCTCATCATAGAATGTATTATAGCTAATAAAGTACAATTTTATTTCTTAGACATATAAAATTTATTTGTGGTGTTCCAAGCAGTGTGAGTTATGATGCAATGCCATATTCCTTAAAGAGCTTAAGAAACTTGGTACTTAGGTATTCAACTCTTTGATACCTTTCCAGTGTTCGTGATACCTTTGCAGTTTAGTTCTTTACTTCGGCTTTGAATTCCTTGAATTTTTCTAAGGATTCACTTTTATTCTTAATAAGAACCAAGTCCCTATACCTTAATTGATAATCTATAAAGGTTATAAAGTAGTAGAAAACACCTCTGGCCATTTCTTTAAATGGTATGTATACATCACTATGTATAATCTCTAACACATTTTTGGCTCTTGCCATTGGTCCAATAAATGTTGATATAGTCATCTTACCCTGAAGATAAGCCTTATAAGTAGGATTGGATTCAAATTCAAGATTGCTTAAGATTCCCATCCTTTCTAATTTTTTTATCCTACCTTTTGCAATGTGATATAATCTCAAGTGCCGTAGATATTTGGAGTTCAAAGGCATTGTCAATTAGAATTGCATTTGCATTACTTATATTATTTTGAGGCTCATTGTTATTGGATATATTATTAACATAATATAAGTCATGTATTCAATAACCCATGCCTATCATTCCATTTCCAAAGTAGATGTTACAAACATCTCTTTTGAAATGAAATTCATAACCCTTTCTAGTCATACAAGAGATAGATACAATGTTCTTATCGGCATTAGGTATATATAATATATCATCCAATAATAAAATACGATTATATAAACCAATAGATGTGGATCCTATAGTCATGGTAACAACACTCGCTCCATATTCAAACTCTAAGATCACTTCATTAATTATTAAAATTTCTCTCATTTGGTAGATCCTCCAAGGATGCTCAAATGTGAGAACTAGCACCAGTATCTAATACTTTGAGCTCTTAGAAAATTCAAAAGCAAGTTAAATTAGAGAAAGTCTTACCTTCTCCTTGCTTGTCCTTTTCCTTTTTTCTTAAAAGACTCAAGGAACTTAGGAAAATTCCTCTTGTAATGTTCTTTGTCTTAGTAATGGAAACACTTTCTTTTTCTTTGGTCTTCCCTCACAATTACCTTACCCTTATTGTTGGCCATGCCACCCATGGGATAGATAACACTTATCTTGCCTTTCCTTTTTCTTATTGCCTTTCTTCTTAGTCCCACCAAAAGAAGCAATAAGTATAACCTCCTTCCCTTTACTCCCTTGGATAGCTTTTTAGGCCATCACAAGCAAATTCAAAAGCTCCTTTTAGGATGCATTTTGGGAAGAGACTCGAGTGGGCATTAATATATATAGTATTTTCCAAAAGCTAAAATAACTTTTAGATTCCTTAGCCAATCTTTTATATTAGAGCCCGTGAGCTTATTTTGGTAAGTGGGTTTGATTATTTCATATTATCAAGTTTTGCAAAGGTGACAAGATTAATTAGTAATATAACATTGTTATTATTGCCATTAGATTTGGTCTTTAATCACAATGGCCTACCACTAGCTTGACAAATCCTACACTTCCAAAGTAGGAAACGAAAATCCTTTATTAGATGGATTTCTAGTGGCCGATAGATTTTTTAATGGTTACTAATATCCCTCAAGTACACATTTCCATTATTGGAATATTAGTTCTTATTAAATGGCAACTCTTACCATGAAATTTCATGTGAGGTTCCATTAATCTGGCTCCTAATGCTTAGAGATCTCAGGTACACATTGTCGTTCTTAACCTCTTTACATTAGTTAGGTCCACATCATTGAATCAGTGTAGTCTATGGATTTGAACACTACAAACCTCAGGTACTCCTATTTGCCATTATTGGCCTATAGTGTATCCATATACCCATAACATCTCATGCTTAATAATAACACTACATGAATTTCTTGAGCCTTATGTACACTTTTATATATCCATAGCCGATGTACATAATCCTAAAACCATGCATGATATTGCTCCAATGGAGAGCCTAGACCTAAATTTAATTTGGAAGATTTTTAAGTCTTTCAACTGAGGTCTCACTTTGCACATTAGCCAACTTATATACATATCACATACATATATACATCATGGCATCATTACATATGCACATAGCATGTAACAACATATATATCACATATATACATATAACATACATGATGGGTGCACAAATATAGAGTGTTCATGGGCCTTTCCTAATGCTATTCTAACTCTTATAATATATTATGGGCCTTGTAATCATGGGCCTTGTCACTATCTCTAAGGATCTCCAACTTAAACACTTCAAGCTCCATTTCACAACTTTTGTGGTTTAGAATCAATCCTTGGCATACCAAGGTCAATATTACATCATAATTCTATGTAATTAACATTTAATTATATACCAAATAATAAAATTAATTATTATTACAAAACTAAGGATGTAAGCTAAGTCCATGATCATTCCATGCATGTTTAACAAGCATAAGACATGTAAAATGCAACCATTGCATGTTAGGGTTGATATGCTAAGCATATAAGCATGAAAACTTCTTATTTTAGGCTAAAAGGGAGTGTGCTAATTCATTATAGAGGTGCGCCAACTCATAATAGAGAGGAAGTGTGCTGACTCATTATGCTTATCCTGACTCATAATAGTAAGCAAGTGTGCCAACTCACTACTACTATGCTGAGTCATTACCAAGTTGGCACCCCTTTTGTCGTTAATTTTACATATCTTAAGCCATAAAACGTTCAATTAACATTAAGTATAATCATAACACTTGCAATTATCAATCAATATATCATATAAAAAGTGCAAAAAGAGTCTTTGATACGAATTGAAGGAAACAATTATGCAACAATCAAGTGTGGTGAGCACATGCATTAGATAGGGTGAAATTTCAAAAATTTCACTTGCATAACCCTTCATCACATGAAGATTAGCATTCCTGTAGATCTATTTTGCATTTTACATATAGCTAGTTTATACATTAATATATAAAGCAACATCCTAGGAAATTCCAAGTTTAAAAAACTTACCAACTCCTAAGTTTGATGTAGACCACAATAGTTATCTACTAGCTTTGATGTTGTTAGGTTCAACATTTGAATCAAATGCTCTAGCCTGCCAAGTGTGAGGCCTCTAGCTTGAAACACCAAACTTCACTAATCACCTTCTTGCTTAGATAGAGCTTAGTAGCAAGTGCCCTCTCTATTGACCCTTAGAAATATACACTTAGCAAGAATACTTTGGGTTTATTTTTGGTATATGTTGTTTCTCTCCATTTTAGTATGTGTTTATACACACACTCTTAATTCTCTAATTTTTATAACCTTTGAAAAATATCTTAGGTTATGTATTTATCTATAAAGGAAGCAAACCCTAATGACATCATTGCTTACAATATATGTATACAACTCACCATGATAGGTACACAACTTGTGGAAGAGATAAGTATGCAGAAAATTGAATACATCTCATGTATTTTATCTATATACATTTTCTACACAGATTAATGAACCTTAATTTTTAATTTAGCCAACGTCAACATTATACGCTTAAGATATAATATGCATAACATGACAAATTTGCCATGGTAAACATTTTACAATTAAGTGATAATGTGTGACTTAACATGACAAGCCTAATAATATAAGCTTAATACTCATCATGCCCATAGTCAACATTATACACATAAAGGAAAATGCATGGCTAACATGACAAATTTGTCCATTCACACTTACATGGACTTAGACTTAGTAATTAGGCCAACACTTGGCCCAAGCCCAATCCATATAACAAATAGGCTTGTATTAGGTCCATGGATTTGCATTATGTCCATGGGCTTTCTCAACATCTTAGATTAATCTTTGGTCCAAAACTCTTTTGGGCCTAGGCCCAAACAACTTGGACCATTAATTCAAGTCCAATTAGAAACAACATACATTATTAATTTAATACTCTAGTTAATATCTCATATTAATAAAGTATAAATTAATATTTAAACCCTTATTTGAATTATATTTCATGATATGCTAGAATTATTGCATAAAGCATAAATCCAATTCAATTAATCATAATTAATTGATTAAACTCTTTAATCAATAATTAGATTAATGTTAATAATGATTTAGTGAAACTCTGTTAAGTGTGACTTACTAGGTTCATGTCTAATTGGCAATGAGAAGATAATATCAACACTTGATATTATCTTAAACTCCTTTTAAGTCTAAATGTGAAAATCGCAATCATACACATTTAGTTCTCATAAGTTATAAGTGACCCCTAGATCGATATCATAACTACCCAATTAGAAATGAATGCATGTATTGATTCACATGAACCCTTTGGTCATAATTACTGTGCACCAAAATCCCTTCATTAGAAGATCCCAATATAGCCTAGAGTCAAGGCTTAGTCAAACTCTAATAGCTTTATCATATGATCTTATATTAAGTTTCAATTCTTGTTAAAACATGAAGAATACTAAAAACACCTTTCCAGCACTGAAACTCTTTTAGCCTATGTCATGTTTGTCTTGGCCAGGAACTTATTCATCAAGAATGAACTAAGATAGTATAGGATGTTAACTCGGTTCACTATATTCAATGAATCCCATTTTGGTTGAACACTCATCCCTACATTTAACCTACTAGAGCCACCATATGCCATATACCCATTTGTGATTAACACAAATATGTAAGCGGTAATAAAACTTTAACCTTTCAAATATGGATTACTATGTCACCTTAGGTCAAAGGACTATATGCACTATTATGACCTAGATTATAATCATTGACTATAAGTGAATATCCTTGTGATCACAAATCTAACGTCATGTTCCATCCACCCATCACATGAGTATGCACATGTCTATTTTGATATCTCTAACATTGTCTTTCCTTTCTTCTTAGTCCCACTAGTAGTAGTAATAAGTACAAACTCTTTCCCTTTGCTCCCTTGGAAATCCTTTTGGACCATTACGGGCATATTCAAAAGCTCCACAAGAGTGCACTCTATCTTGTTGATATGGAAGTTAGTAATAGTTTGCCCAAAAGATAGGGATTGAAGGATCAAATCCACTTAGAGGTGGAAGTCTATTATGAAGTATAAATTCTCTAGCTTCTCCATTGATCTAATCAAAGAGTTCACATGGGCTCCCACTTCCTCTCCCTCCGTCATCTTAGCATAAAAAAAAACCCGCTTAGATATCTCATATCTAGCGGTCCTACTTTGCTTACCAAAAAACTCTTGTAGGTGTAGTAGGATTTCCTTTGCACTAGTGTACTTCTTATATTACTGATGAATTTTGATGCTTATGGAAGCCTATATGATGCAATGTGCTTTATATCATCATCCTTCCATTTATTAAGAGTGATTTACTCCTCTTAGGAAGTATTTTAGGGAAGTGGTCCAGGGGGCTTTGTTCTAATACATAAAGTATCTTTTTAGAAGCTAAAAAAACTTTTAGTTTCCTTAGCCAATTAATAACATTAGGGCATATAAGTCAATATTGGTCAAATATGCTTACGAGTGGGTTTGATGATCTCATATTATCAAGTTTCTATGAAAGGTAACAATATTAATTAGTTATATGACATTGTTATTTTACCATTTAATTTGGTCTTTAATCATAATGGCCTCCCACTAACTTAGCAAACCCTACACTTCCAAAATAGGAAATAGAAATCCATTGTTGGTTGGACTTCTAGTGGGTGAAGGAATTCTTAATGGTCTACTAATATTCCTTAGGTATGCATTGCCATTCTTGGAATAATAGTTCTCATTAAGTGGACAACTTATGTCAAGTTCCATCACATCTCATGTCATGTCCATCACATCTCATGTCAAGTTCCATTAATCTAGCTCCTAATGTTACGGGGCCTTAGGTACATATTGTCATTTTTGGCCTTTGGCATTAGTTAGGTCTATACCATTAGACCAATGGCATGTATGGATTTGAACACTATAAACCTCTTATTTGCCATTCTTAGCCCATAATGTATCCATACATCTACAACATCTCATGCTTAACAATAACACTACATGAATCTTTTGAGCCTTATGTACACCCCTATATATCCATAGCCGATGTACACAAGCCCAAAATCGTGCAAGTTATTGCTCCAATGGAGAGGCTAGACCTAAATTGAAGGTTTTTAAGTCTTTATTATTAAGGTCTCACTTTGCACATTCGTTGGTTTTAATTATATATATCTCATACATACATGGCATGGCGTCTATTCATATATACATTTCACATATGCATATAGCATGTTACAACATATATATTATATATATACATAGAACATGAAAAATGGATGCACAACTAAGGAGTGATCATGGGCCTTTCTTAAGCCTATTCTAACTTTTCGAATACGTTACAAATGGGCCTAGCCTAAGAAAAGCCTTCAAATAATGAACTCCTTTATCACCATCTCCATATGCCTTGATCCATGCCACCAAAGGTTAAATGGGCTACCATCTTGAACACTTCAAGTCCAAATTACAATCCTCATAATTTACATTCAATCCTTTGCATCCCAAGGAAAAAATTTACATCCTAAATCTATGTAATTAACTTTAAATTACATAATAAAAATAATAAAATAAAATAAATTATTATTATAAACTATAAGATGTAAACTAAGTTCATGATCATTCCTTGCATGTATGACAAGCAAATATTTTAAAAAATACAACTCTTGCATATTATCATATATTTACAAAGTCAAACAAATAAGAAAAAATAAAATAAAATATGTTGTCTTTGCAAATTTTTGCTACTGTACAGTGAACAGTACATGTGAAGCAGTAAATGTAACATATGAAATAATAAACACAAACATTATGTAAACAATATACATGAATAGTATGTGTGAACAATAAATATGAACTACTTTACATTTTGAAGCATCTTTAGTCATAACTCTTATAACTAACAACAAGCATAATCATAACTCTTGTAATTATTATAACATTTAGCATGTAAATTATTTGATTTTGGCTTTGATACCATTTGCAGGAATCAATTACACACAATAAAATATGAGTAAAAGCATGGTGTGAGCACGAAACCAGTTAGGATAAATTTCAAAAAATTTTCCTAGTGTATAACTATTATACCTCAAATTTGATTATCCCTAAAAAGGTCCAATAATGAAATTAATCCCCGATATGACTAGAATCTATTCGTTCATAACACCTCTGAAGTGTGCAACTTTAAAACACCTAACCAACCCTACAAGTGTGCAAAATTGATCACTGAGCCATTAATTTGTGCTTTGACCTTGCAAAATATGAATTATTAGAACAACAAAAGGTTTTATATTAAGAAAACTCCTCTCAAAATACTTAGCTTGTTGGGCTAGTGAGTATTTCATTAGACCAGGACCCAGCTTTATAACAAAATGGAAATCAATTTTGATAAAACAAACTTCGAAAACACGTCCAGAAGGCCCCAAAACCTCTAAAAGTGGTCCTGGAATGGTCCAACACAACCCGAGTATCAACGCGTATCACTTAGAAGTGCGCGTAAACATCCTTAGGTGTCATGTGCTAAAATTGAAGATGAATTTGGCAAAAAAAACTCCAAAAATGTATCTAGAATACCTAAAAACCCTAGGAACCAACCGTAGAACAGTGCACGTAGAACCCAAAAAGAGCGCGTAGAGTGTCAAAATGCATGTGAAAATGCACATGTGCGCGCTTGGGCATGCGCCAAGTGTGTGACCATGCACACATGTGCACACGTGGCCATGCACCAAGTGCCTGACCATGCGCACTTGGCATGTCCATGTGCAAAAATGCACTTCTATGTGTGTGAACATGCCTACATCACCCCATTCTACACATTTTTTCTATAAATAGACCCCTCTACACCCTATTTTGGAAGGGGGAGCAAGTGACGGCACACATACAGTCATAAGTCTGTCTGATCAAAGGCATGGAAAATCCCTCTCTATATAACTCTTATAAGAGTTGGTTTTATGTTAGAAATAGAATTTCCCTTCATCTTAAATCTTGTGTTAGATTTGAAGGGAAGTGAGATTTATTTTCTAAAGGAATTGGTTTAAGTGTTTTCTATTGAAACACTTGGGTTTTGATTTTTTGTATGAGCTTTGAAAACTCAAGTTGTAAAGTTATAAGAGCAAGCCATAAAACTCTTGTGTAATCTCAATCTTTTGAATAAGATTGTGGGTGTTTAAAAATCCTAACTTGAGGATAAGTTAGGTGGAGACATAGGATTGTTGTTGAATTTGAACTCCTCAAATTTTTATGTTCTTCATTCTTCCTTCTCAACCTTCATTCAATTCTTGTAAAGAATTCTTTTAATTTTTTATTTTTTATTTGATAGTCTTATTCACCCCCCCCCCTCTAGGACTCTTTTCAATTGGTATCAAATCTTGAATTCTAGGTACTTGATTACTAAAATACAATATCTTGGGCAATGAATGACAAAACATATCTTCTCTTAAACCATTCTTTGATGGTAGTGACTATCCACATTGGAAATTCAAAATGGAATTATATATTGATTGTGATTCCATCAAACTTTGGGACATTGTCTTAAATGGTTGGGAACCACCTACAACTATTATTGATGGTGTGGTAACTATTCTTGCAAAAAGCCAATGGAGTATTGATCAAAAGGAAGAAAATCATAAAAATAAAAAAGTTGTGATTACTCTTGTCTCTTCAATGACAAGGGGAGAAGGAGGCAAACTTCAAAATTGTATGTTAACTAAGGAAATGTAGGAGACCTTATAAAGCCACTACGAAGGCAACATTCAAGTAAGAAGCAAGAAGGTTCAACTTCATATGTATGATTATGAACTCTTAAAAATGAAGCCTTATGAATCAATCACAGAGATGACAAATCGTTTCAACGCTCTCCTCACAACCCTCAAGAAACTTGGAAAACATTTCTCCAAGGAAGAGGTAAACAATAAGATTCTAAGAATCCTACCTAAGAAGGATTGGGAATTTCATGTTACTTCAATTAAGGAAGCTCACGACCTCTTCACTCTATCAACTGATGTGCTCATTGGTAAGCTCTTAACACATGAGCTCACTATCATGCAAAAAGGTGAAGAATAATAAGAGAAAGAAGAAAAGAAAAAGAGCATTGCTCTAAAAGCTCTTCAAGAAAATAGTGAAAAGGAAAGCATCAAAGATTCTGGTGATGAAGATGGTGACATTACCATGATCACTAGGAACTTCAAGAAGTTTTTTAGAAAGAAAAACTTTTCAAGAATAAGGGACTTCAATAAGAAATTCGAAGGAGATGGGAAGAAGAAAACTAAGGAGGTTACTTGCTATGTTTGCAAGAAACCAGGATATATTAAAAATGAGTATCCCAAACTCAAATTTAAGAATAAGGGAGCAAAAGATAAGAAGAAGACATTCAAAGCTTTAAAGCTACTTGGGATGATTCCTCTAAGTCTAAAGAGGAAGAGGAACAACAAGAAGTGGCCATTCTTTGCTTCATGGCCCTTGAAAACAAAATTAAGGTACCATCTACTTCTTATTCTTCCTTTAATGATTGTGATAATTATTGTGATGATGATGATGATGAGAGCTTTATTATAAGCAAATTACTTATTAAATGCAAAAATTTATTATCTAAGAAGAAACATTATAAGCAAGAGTTAGGTAGCTTAAATAAAAAATTAAAAATTTTAAAAATTAATTTTGCTAAACTTATTGAATCAAACAAAAAACTTGTTAGTGATGCAAAATCTTCTAATTATTTAGAAGATCAACTTAAAAAAATAAATGATAAAAATCATAAGCTTTCTAAGGAGGTCTTAGAATTAAAGAATTTCATTACTAAATTTAAGAGAGGAAAAGAAACGTTAGATAGTCTTGCTGACTCTCAAAAATTTCATGGAGATACCTATAGAATTGGATATAAGAATGGAATGTCTTCATCATCTTCATCACATATTAATTTTGTAAAGAGCTTCACATGATTTCACTCCTTCAACCTCCAAATCAAATGATCTCATATGTTAAATAGCAAGGGAAAGTCTCATAAGATTCATCCTTCATTAACACAAAGAGGTAAGGCTCAAACTAGAGCACCTAAACCTAAGCATGCTTATATGTACATTAGACACAATTATAATAGGCATGCTACACAATACAATGCACATAAACATGTTGTATAAAATTATCGAAATTCATATCACCATTGCCAATGCATGTCTCACTTAATAACATAAAATAATAGGAGATACACACAACACCAAAGGCAAGTTGCACATTCTAGGAACGTATTTCATCCTAAGAGGAATAAATTCAAAAATATTTTTTATTCTTATTGTAGGATCAAAGGACATACTAATAATGTGTGCTTCTATAGAAGACTATATATAAATTTACTTCTTATAGATTATCTTGACACTAACCAACCTAGACTAAGAAAGGTTTGGGTTCAAAAGAACACTGAAATTATTTTGTGTAAATGTGCTTAAAATCCATAAGAACAAAAAGCAAGTGGTATCTCAATAGTGGATGTTCAAGGCACATGATGGGAGACAAAGAGCAATTCAACAAACTTGATGCGAAGGATGGTGGACACATTACTTTCGGAGATAATGCAAAAGGAAAAATTATTGGCATTGGAGAAATAGGTAATTCTCAATCCTTATCTACACATTATGTGTTGTTTGTTAATGGTTTTAAACACAAATTTCTTAGTATAATTCAATTATGTGATATGGGAAATAAAATAACTTTTTATCCTAAAAATTGCTTTATTATTAGTCTTGACAAAAATAAAATTATTTTTAGTGGTCAAAGAGTAGACAATGTTTATTTCATTGATTTGAATAAAATTAATAAAAAAAGACATAAAATTCTTAGTGTCTATCTCCCATGACACATGGACATGGCATAGAAGGTTAGGACATGCAAATTTTGAGATTTTAAATGATCTTTGTAAACATTAACTTGTGATTGGTTTACTTAAGCTTGAATTCATTAAGGATAAACCTTATGATGCTTGCCAAAAGGGAAAACAATCCAAGTCCTCATTTGAGCTAAAAAATGCAGTGTCCACCTCTAAGCCACTTGAACTTATACATATGGATTTATTTAGACTAACTAGAGTTGCTAGTTTATATGGAATGCACTATGCATATGTATTAGTTAATGATTACTCTAGATTTATATGGGTATATGTAGACACCTAATTTCAGGATGGTGAGTTATGGATGCGACAAAGGACTCCAATAATGAAAATTTCATGAACAAGTCTTTAATATCTGAACTTTGAAACTTTAGAGATCTAATTGCATTTTTCAAAAAAAGGAATTAATGTTTTCATGGACTAAATTGCAATGCTTTTTAAGGCCTAATTGCAAAAATTAAATTCTTTTAAAAGTTAAAAAAAGTTGGTCAAAATTTCATAATTTCAATTGGAATTACATAATTATGATCGAAATTGTGTAATTTCAATCGAAATTGTGTACTAATTCTAATCGAAATTATACTAATTCCAATTGGAAGTATGTAATTTTGTTTGGAATTACATAATTCTAGTCAGAATTACACAATTCTAGTTGAAATTAGACTTTTTCCGCTAGGTTCTCGAATTTTCTAGGCTTTTCTTGAGTCCTAATTGGTCTGAAATTCTCCTAAAATTATTTTGATAATGTTTTTAAGGAAATAGAAGTCTTTTAGCAATCAAACTATAAGTAGGGTTTGAAGGATGTCTCACTATATAATGAGTGTTTTGGCTTCTGAAAAAAGGAGGAGAACGAAAAGGAAAAAAAAAGAAAAAAGAGAGGAGAAAATGAAATAAAGAAAGAAAGGCATAACAAAAAAGAAAATAAAGAGGGAAGAAGAAAAAAAAAAGAGAAAGAAAGGGATAGAAGAAAGAGAAGAAAAGAGAGGAAAAGATCATTTTATTCTCTACAAAAATTTTTTTTTGCTTAATTGATTAATTAAAGATCTTTGGAGGATTTTTGGAGAACAATATTCGAAGATCTATCAAGAATGGTAATTTTACAAAATCTAAGAAGCATCTCATTAAAATCATCCATAAGTATCATCTTCTCCTTACCTTTTTTATTTGATTTATTTATTTTATTGATTTTTAATTTTGTTTTATTACTGTTATAATTTATTCACTAATCATAATTTTTGTTTTTTTTATGGTGATTATGGAGGACTAAACTCATGAGAAGTCTATGGGATGCCATGGATAAGACCTTGTAAATTTAGTTTTTAGGTCTTTTATTTTTTATTTAATTTATTTATATTTTTAGGGTTATATTAATTATTTTTATTATTATTTCTATAGATTATTGTAAGTGGGAATAGTGGAATTATGTGTGTGATTGCATGTTTTTATTGATTAATTGGTTAGTAAAATTAGGGTTTCAATTGGGTAATTAATGAAAATCAATGGAGGGAGTAGATTAATTTAAGTTACATGTTAATGGAAATTAGGGTTTTAGAAGGAATTAATTTAATTAGTTGTTTGATCTTTTATTTAATTTTTTTAATATGTTTTATTTTTATTTTTTTTTGTTTGTTCATTTATTTTTATGTGTTTTGGGCCTTAAGCCCATATTAGATTCTAATCCACTTAAATAAATTTAGGTTTTTTAGGTGTAATTATTTAAAATACATTTTAGGCCCATTTATTAAATTAGATATAGGCGCACTTAATTTAATTTAATTAATTTAAACTTAACTCACTTAATTAAAGCTTTTTTTCATAATTTGTAGATTTAAGATCACCTTAGAATTAAAACATGTAGAACTAGGCCCATTAATTTAAATACTTCATAATTTGTAGATTTAGGCTCATTTTTAGAATTAAAATAAATATACTTAAGTTCACTCAATTAAAATTAAAAGGAATTAGTCTTTAGCTCACTTGTAAATTAAAACATGTAGATTTAGTTCATTTAGTTGAAGTTAACGTAGATTAGACTAACTTAGAGATTATATGTTTGAATGAATGCATTATATACTTGTATTTCCATGATTGGTTTGCCTTGGAGTTAATTGCTAGAATAAAGGTTTATATGAAATTATATATAAATAGAGGATAATATAGTAATTTATAAAGTAATTATAAAAGAACACGAGATTGAAAGAAGTTGGTATTTTGTATCCAGAATCTCCTAGTTGTGGTGCTAGCTTTCTTTTAGAGAATCGAGTACCACCTTTTCAATTGGTCTCAGTTATTACCCTGGCTAGTGACTCCTCATCTCCATGTCATATCTTTGTGACAGTGGTTAGTGTGTTCTTTAGAGCCTTAAGCTCAAACAGTGTCACAGTTGTCAAAATCTTGGACAGGCGCTAAGCCCCGCCATCTACAGTATGTTTCCTTGCTCATAAGAATGATGCATTTAAAGTTTTTGAAAATTTTGCAAAAAGAGTTCAAAAAGAAAAAGGCTTTTATATTTCTTTTATTATAAGTGATCATGGAACCAAATTTAAAAATGAATTTTTTAAAAACTATTGTAATGAAAATGGTATTTCTCTTATATTTTCATCTCCTAGAACTCCTCAACGAAATGGGGTAGTTGAAAGGAAAAATAGAACTCTTATGGAAATGGTTAGAATAATTCTTCATGAGTCTAATTTTCCTCTATACTTTTGGCAGAAGCCGTTAACACATCTTGTTATATTTCAAACCAAGTTTTCAAAAGACCAATTTTAAATAAAACATCTTATGAGCTATGGAACAATAGAAAACCTAAAATCTCATATCTAAGAGTATTTGGATGTAAGTGCTTTATATTGAACACCAAGGATAATCTTGGGAAATTTGATTCTAAAGCTATGAAGGAATTTTCCTAGGCTATTTTATTTCTAGTAAAGCATATAGGGTCTTTAATAAGAGAACTCTAGTAGTTGAAGAGTCAATGCATTTGGTATTTGATGAATCAAACTCACTTGATCCTAGAAAGGATGTTTGTAGTGTTGATGGTCTTTTAGGTGATAATGAGATTATGGAAACACAAGAAGAAAATGCTAGTAAGCCTTTGGAACTTGAAGGTCCAAGCAAGGAGGAAAATGAGAAGACATCTCAACCTACCTTAAAGGATGAACTTCCAAAGGATTGGCAATTCAAGAAAGCTCACCCTCAAGACCTCGTCACAGGTGACACTACAAAAGGGGTAACTACTAGATCTAAACTTAAGTGTATTATTAATTTAGCTTTCATTTCTCAAATTGAACCTAAAAATGTTGATGATGCTTTGAGTAATGAATTTTGGGTCCTTAATATGCAAGAAGAAGTAAATCAATTTGAGAGAAATAAGGTTTAGACCTTAGTTCCTAGACCTAAACATCATCCTATTATAGGCACCAAGAGGATGTTTAGAAATAAAATGAATGGAAAAGGTGTTATAACTACGAACAAAGCTAGACTAGTAGCTAAAGGTTATAATCAAGAGGAAGGCATTGATTATGATGAAACCTTTGCCCCCATTACAAGGGTAGAAGCTATTAGGATGCTACTTGCATTTGCATCATACATGGATTTTAAACATTATCAAATGGATGTTAAAAGTGCATTTTAAATAGTTTTATTACAGTGGAGGTATATGTTGAACAACCTCTAGGTTTTAAAAATTTTGACTCTCCAAATCATATGTTTAAACCTTCAAAAGCATTATATAGATTGAAATAAGCTCCAAGAGCTTGGTATGAAAGATTGAGTAACTTTTTATTAGAGAAAGGTTTCTCTAAAGGAAAGGTTGACATAACTCTTTTTATAAAGAAATATAAACATAATTTATTAATTGTTCAAATATATGTTGATGACATTATATTTAGTGCTACTAACCATAGCTTGTGTGAGGAATTCTCTAATTTAATATAAAGAGTATTTGAGATGAGTATGATGGGTGAACTCAAATTCTTTCTTGGACTAAAAATAAAAAAATTCAAAAATAGGATTTTCATCAATCAAACCAAGTATGCAAGAGATGTTCTTAAGAAGTTTGGCATGGATGGAGCTAAGGTAAGTAAAACTCCAATGAGCACCACAACTAAATTTAACAAAGATGAGAATGGCAAAGCGGTTGATGAAAAGTGATTAAGAGGTATTGACCTTAACAATAATCAATATTAATTTCAGTCTTAATAAACTTAATTTTTAGCATTTAATTTGTTTATTTAAGTGTCTATAAGTTATGACTCTATTGGAAGTTAAAATGAAGTATAATTATCTTGGGCTTATTGGACCTTTGAGATTCAAGGAAGCTTTTAACATCCTTAGAGCTTTATAATGAGAAAGTTATATTCTTCATATGTGAAGTAAACATCTTGACCTTTTTTAATTAGGCTTATTTTTCAAAATCCAAGTTCATTTGGTTATGAAAATTTTGAGTCAAAATCTACGTATACATCTGCCATCTTATACTGCACATCTCTTAGTATTTTGGACATATCCTAAGCTACGGATGTCCAATTTAGATGATTCAAAATGATATGGAAAAATAATTCAAATATTTACAAATTTAATGAAGAAATTATAGGAAAATTCAAACTTCTCCAATAGCGAATCACGGGGTCAACTTGGGTATAGCTGTTTGATAGTATTTTGCATTTCGGATTGCATGGATCTAAGTATTTTGGACATATCTTAAGTTTAAATATCCAATTTAGATAATTAAAAATGATATGGAAAGATTATTCAAATATCTATAGTTTCTGTATAGAAAGTATGGGCAAATTCAAACATCTTGAGTACCTAATCATAGTTTCAATAAATGAATAGCTATCTGATAGCATCACTTTCAATGATTCAAAATATAGATGTTGGACATATCATTTTCACCTCCAAAAACTATATTTTTAAGTATAAATACATTTAGAGCTAAATGGAAATCAAAAAAATTGTTTATCATTCATTATTTCTTAAGCATTTATTAAGCTCTTAAATTCTCTTAAACAATTCTTTATTGTATAACTCTTATGAGAGTTGGGTGTGTGTTAGAAATATAATTTCTCTTCATCTTAAATCTTGAGTTAGATTAGAAGGGAAGTGAGATTTATTTCTAAAGGAATTGGTTTAAGTGTTGTCCATTGAAACACTTGGGTTTTAATTTTTTGAGTGAGCTTTGAAACTTATGTTGTAAGGTTATAAGAGTGAGCCATAAACCTCTTGTGTAATCTCAATCTTATGAATAAGATTGTGGGTGATTGAAAATCCTAACTTGGGGATAAGTTAGGTGGAGACGTAGGATTATTATTGAATTCAAACTTATTAAATCTTTGTGTTCTTCATTCTTCCTTCTCAACTTCCATTCAATTTTTGTAAAGAATTCTTTTAATTTCTCATTTTTATTTGATAGTCCTCTTCAACCCCCTCCAAAAATCTTTTCATTTGGTATCAGAGCTTGAATTCTAGGTACTTCATTGCTATAATACAATATCATGGGAGTAAATCATAAAACATCTCTTCTCTTAGAACATTCATTGATGGTAGTGACTACCCACATTGGATATTCAAAATGGAATTGTATCTTGATTGTGATTCCATCAAACATTAGGACATTTTCCTAAAATTTTAAAAACCACCTATAACTATTATTGATGGTGTAGTAACTACTCTTGAAAGAAGCCAATGGAGTATTGATCAAAAGGAAGAAAGTCATAAAAAATAAAAGGCTATGATTACTCTAGTCTCTTCAATTATAAGAGAAGAAAGAGGTAAGCTTCAACATTGTATATTAGCCAAGGAAATGTGGGAGACCTTAGAAAACCACTACGAAGGCAATATTCAAATAAGAAGCAAAATGGTTCAACTTTATATGTATGAATATGAACTCTTCAAAATGAAGCCTTATAAATCAATCATAAAGATGAAAAATCATTTCAATACTCTCCTCACAACCCTCAAGAAACTTGGAAAACATTTCTCCAAGGAAGAAGTAAACAACAAGATTCTAAAAATCATACCTAAGAAGGATTAGGAATCTCATGTTACTTCAATTAAGGAAGCTCAAGACCTCTTCACTCTATCAACCGATGTGCTCATTGGTAAGCTCTTAATATGTGAGCTTACTATCAAGCAAAGAGGTGAAGAACAAGAAGAGAAAAAGGAAAAGAAAAAGAGCATTGCTCAAAAAGCTCTTCAGGAAGATCGTGAAGAGGAAAGCATTAAAGATTCTAGTGATGAAGATGGTGACATTGTCATGCTCACTAGGAACTTTAAGAAGTTTTTTAGAAAGAAAAATTTCTCAAGAATAAGGGACATCAATAAGAAGTTCGAAGGAGATTGGAAGAAGAATGCTAAGGAGGCTACTTGTTATGAATGTAAGAAACTGGGACATATTAGAAGTGAGTGTCCCAAACTTAAATTTAAAAATAAGGGAACAAAAGATAAAAAGAAAGCATTCAAAGCTACTTGGGATGATTCCTCCAAATCCGAAAAGGAAGAGGAACAACAAAAGGTGGCCAATCTTTGCTTCATGGTGTTTGAAAATGAAAATAAGGTACCATCTACTTCTTATTCTTCCTTTAATGATTGTGATAATTATTATAATAATGATAATGATGATGGGAGCTCTATTATTACCAAATTACTTGTTAAATGAAAAATTTTATTATATAAGAAGAAACATTACAAGTATAAGTTAGGTAGCTTAAATAGAGAATTAGAAATTTTAAAAATTAATTTTGCTAAACTTATTGAATCAAATGAAAAACTTCTTAGTGATGTAAAATCTTCTTATTCTTTGGAAGATCAACTTAAGAAAGCAAATGATGAAAATCATAAGCTTTCTAAGGAGGTCTTAGAATTAAAGAATTCATTGCTAAATTTAAGAGAGGAAAAGAAACTTTAGATAGTCTTCTTAACTCTCAAAAATTTCATAGAGATACCCATGGAATTGGATATAAGAATGGAATGTTTTTATCATCTTCATCACATATTAATTTTGTAAAATCTTAACATGATTCCACTCCTTCAACCTCCAAATCAAATGAGACTCAAGCTTTTAAACCTAAAAGATCTCATTTGTTAAATAGCAAAGGAAAGTCTTATAAGATTCATACTTCATTAACATAAAGAGGTAAGACTCAAACTAGAGCACACCCAAGCATGCTTATATGTACATTAGAGATAATTATACTAGGCATGCTACACCATACAATGCACATAAACATGTTGTACAAAATTATCAAAATTCACATCTCCATTGCTAATGCATTTCTCATTTAATGACACAAAACAATAGGAGATACACGCAACACCAAAATCATGTTGCACACAATAAGAAAGCATTTCATTCTAAGAGGAATAAATTTGAAAATACTGTATGTTTTTATTGCATGATCCAAGGACATACTAACAATGTGTGCTTCTATAAAAGACTACATATAAAGTTACTTCCTACGGATTATCTTAAAACTA
Source organism: Mallotus nudiflorus (assembly GCA_947683625.1). NCBI lineage: Eukaryota > Viridiplantae > Streptophyta > Magnoliopsida > Malpighiales > Euphorbiaceae > Mallotus > Mallotus nudiflorus. Next base: position 949,186 of record CANTUR010000369.1, read on the forward strand.
ACCAACCTAGACCAAGAAAGGTTTAGGTCAAAAAGAACACTTAAATTTTATTGTGCATATGTGCTTGAAATCCATAAAAACAAAAAGAAAGTGGTATCTCGATAGTGGATGTTCAAGGCGCATGACAAGAGACAAAGAGCAATTCAACAAACTTGATGCTAAGGATGGAGGATATGTTACTTTCGGAGATAATGCCAAAGGAAAAATTATTGGCATTGGAGAAATAGGTAATCCTCAATCCTTATTTATACATCATGTTAGCATAAGGTATGCCCTAGTGGCATTTTTGTAATTATTTAGAAATTGTATATAATCCATGTGGCAACAAAATATTATTTTAAATAAATATGTTATTTTTTTGAGTATTTTTCCTTTAGTATTATGTTGAATAAATTTATTATCAAAGAGTTGATAATATGAGTTACAAATTTATATACATATACTATAAATTGTTCGTAGTTGATTAATTAATATTTGGATAATATTAATTAGACTATCACCTCTGTCTATTTTCCTTGATTAGTGTGAGAAACTAATACTTGGAGGTAGTGAATCTTATGCTACTTGATATGAGTGATCAGAATAGACATGTGGATACTCATTGGATAAGTTAATGAAACAATGACATTATTATTGTGATTGCAAGGATATTCACATATAATCAACAATCACAATCTAGATTATAATGGTGCATATAGTCCTTAGACTAGAGGTGACATAGTCATCCACATTTAGATGGTTAGAGTTTGTTACCGCTTACATACTTGTATTAATCATCACATGGGTATATGGCGTGTGGTGGCTTTAATTAGTTAAATGTAGGGATGAATGTTTAACCAAGATGGGATTCATTACCTGGTGTGAACCAGGATAGATCCTATGCTATCTAAGTTTATTCTTGATGAATAAATTCCTGACCAGGATAAATACAACATAGTTTGAAAAAGAGTTTTAGTACTAGAAAGAGTTCTACTATTTGTTGTATTTTATCAAGAATTAAAACTTAAGATGAGGTCATATAATAAAGCTATTAGAATTTGATAATACCTTGACTCTAGGCTATATTAGGATCTTTAATGAAAGGAATTTAGTGCACGATAATTATCATCAGGTTCGTGCAAATCATAATATGTATTCATTTCTAATTGGGTAGTTGTGATATCGATACTAGGGGTCACTTATAGCTTATGAGAACTAAATGTGAATAATTGGAATTTTCATATTTAGAATTGAAAAGGGTTTCAAATAATATTAAATGTTAATATTATATTTTCTCATTGCCATTTAGACATGAACCTAGTAAGTCACACCTAATAGAGTTTTATTTATTCACTATAGTATTAACCTAATTATTGATTAAAAGAGTTTAATCAGTTAATCAAGATTAATAGAATTAGATATATGTTTTGAACAATGATTTTAGTATATCATGAAATCTAATTCAAATAAGAGTATTATTTATTAATTAATATTTAATTAATATTGGATATTAATTTATTATATATATATATATATATATATATATATATATATATATATATATATATATATATATGTTGTTATTTATTTATGGACTTATATTAATGGTCCAAATTGGTTTGGATATAGGACAAAATTTATTTTGGACCAAAGATTAATTAAAGTCCATATCTATGTATATGTATAATTTAATATGTAAAATAATACATTTGATGTATACTTTACATACAAATTTATACATTAATATGTGTAGGTGGCAAGCTCAATTATTGAATTAAGCAAGGTGGCATATTAATTAAGTGGATATTTCTAAAGTATGCCTAAGGTGTCATTTTTAATCATTTGGATGGTTAGGTGTATACCTAAGGTGGCATACTTAATAATCACTTAATTAATTAATGCAAACTTTTCCTTAGTGGAAAATTACTACACATATTTCATTTCATATATCTAAGGGAAGTCAAGTGACTTGGTAAGAGAATGAAGAGGCAAAATAATGCTTAAGTGAGTTTTTGATTAAAGAGTTAAGAAAAATCACTAAGTGATTTTGGTTATGATAAGATCATAAACCAAAAATAAACACAACATATACTAAACATATACTCTATACTTGTGCTCTTAATTAAATTAGTACAAGTTACTAAGTTTAATTAATACAAGTAAGTGATAGATAAGGCTTTGGTGTTTCAAACTAGAGGCATTACATTTGGAGGGCTAAGCATTTGATTCAAGGAATTGAATAAAAGGAAGGCTAAGTTCTACAACAAGTAAGTTTACAAACTTATAATTAATTAATTATTTGTTTGTGTATTACTTAATTTATTTAGTTGTGTATTTCAATGCAATTTGAATCCTGGGCAAATGAAATTCTTCGTTTTATAAAGGGTTATGATGAGTAAATTTTTGAAATGTACTCTATTTAGACTTATGCTTACTACACATATATTTATGTCTAAATACCATAATTGATTTCTAACAGTGGTATTAGAGCCCCTTTTTGCATTTTATACATACTAAATAAATTGTTTAATTACAAAAATTATGATTAAAATATATTGGTTGCAAGTTTTATGGCTAAAATATGCTAAAAAATATTTTTTGTATGTTATAGTACTGCTATGAATAGTGTTACTGTTGCAGTAAATAGGGGGTACTGTAGCAGTAAATAGTGTACTGTAGCATACGTTTTTTTTTTGTTCGAAAATTATTATAACATGCAAAAGTTGCATTTATTTAATTTTTGCATGTCATACTTGCAAGTAGTGATCATGGACAAGGTTTTATATTCTAGTATTATAATAATTAATTTTATTATTGTTTATGTAATTAAATGTTAATTACATAGTATTAGGATGTATTGATTACCTTGGCATGTCAAGGACTATTTGTTTGTTGCAAAAGTTGTAACAAGGAGACTTGAAGGAATTCAAGGAGAAAATCCATAAAGATGGTGATAAGGATATTCATACTTAAAGTATTCATGAACAAGAATAATTTTTGTAATTTATTTTAGCATTAAAATAAGTATAAAAATTAGTCCATGACCACTCCTTATTTATGCATCCATATTTGCATGTTTTCTGCACATATGAGATATGTATGTTTTATATGCTTTTATATATATATGTGTGTACAATTGGATGCCATACAATTTATGTATTTGATACGTATAAATTGGTTAATGTGCAAAGTGAGACCCAAAAATCTTCCAAATAAATTTAAGTCTAAGCTCTCCATTGGAGCAATAAATTGTATAATTTTGGATTATGTCTATTGACTATGGACACATAGGGGTATATCTAAATCCAAGATATTTATACAATGTTATTGTTAAGCATAGTGATGTTTTGAGTGTATAAATATAATACATGCCAAGAATGGAAAATAAACGTACCTGAGGCATGTAGTATTCAAATTTATACATTTCATAGTACCAATGGTATGGACTTAATTAATGCTAAGGACCAAGAATGGCAATGGGTACCTGAGGTCCGTAAAATTAAGAGCTTGATTGATGAAATATCATATGAGATGTGATGATGAAAAAATGTCACTTATAAATTTTAATATTTCAAGAATGGCAAAGGGTACCTGAGGACTATTATAATTTATTAAGAACTTCATCACCCACTAGGAATCCATCCAACAAGGGATTTCTGTTTCCTACATGGAGGAGTAGGATCCGCTAAATTAGTGGGAGACCATTAAGATTAAAGACCAAATCTAATGGTTATTTATACAATGTCATTTAACTAACTAGTTTTGTTACCTTTACAGATAATTTGATAATATAAAATCATCAAACCCACTTTCTGTTATACTAGACCAACATAGGCTCACGAGCCCAAACTTTATAGATTGGCTAAGGAATCTAAAAGTAGTTTTAGCTTCCGAAGAAATACTATATGTATTAGAACAACCACTACCTGGTTCACTTCCTGTGAATGCTTCTCAAGAGGAGCAAGACACTCTTAAAAATTGGAAAAAGCATGATTTGCAAGCACATTGCATTATAGGGGCTTCTATGAGTACCGATATCCATCAGCAACATGAGAAGTACAATAGTGCAAATGAAATCCTACTTCACCTAAAAGAGTTGTTTGGTTAACAGAGTATGACGCTAGATATGAGATATTGAAGTGGTTTTTTTGTGCTAAAATAAAAGAAAATGAAGTTGTGGCAGTCCATGTGAACTTAATGATAAGATCAATTAAGGAACTAGAAAGTCTAGATTTTTTAATGGATTTCCCTCTCCAAATGGATTTGATCCTGCAATCACTTCCTGAATCATTTGGGCAGACCATAGAAAATTTTCATATAAATAAAGTAGAGTGTACACTTGCTAATTTGTTTAACATGCTTGTAACAACCCAAAAGGCAATACAAGGTAGCAAGGGGAAGGAGACTGCTCTTATTGCTTCTTTTAGTAAGACTAAAAAGAAGAGTTATAAGAAAAAGAAAGGCAAGACAAATGTTGTCAAGCCTACATGTTGGATAGCCAAAACTAAAGGTAAGGGCCAGGTGAGGGAAGACCCAAACAAGGGTAATTGTTACTATTTTGAAGGTAAAGGACATTGGAAAAGAAATTGTCCTAAGTTCCTTAAGTCTCTACAGACTAAATGAAAGGATAGTTATGGAGAAGGTATGCTTTTCTCTAATTTTTCTAAATGTTTTAATTGTTCATCAAATGCATGGGTATTGGATACCGGTGCTAGTTCTCACATTTGTTTATCTTTATAGGATCTAGAAAATAAGAGAAAGTTGAAGTCTAATGAAGTAACCTTAAAGCTTGGAAATAGTGCAAATATTGTAGTTAAAGCTATAGGGTCAACTTCAATAGATCTTTGTAATGATATTTTATTATTGGATGATGTATTATATGTACCTAATGCTTATAGAAACATAGTCTCTATTTCTAGTTTGACTAGAAAAGGTTATGAATTTTTATTCAAAAGAGACATATGTAATATTTACTTTTGAAGTAATATTATTGGTTTGGGTTATTTAATACATGGTTTATATTATATTGATAATAATTCCAATAATGATGAGCTTCAATTTATGAGTAATAAATATGCAATGCTAATTGAAAATACTTCTAATTCTAAATATCTATGGCACTCAAAATTATGTCATATTACTAAAAATAGGATCACTAAGTTAGAAAATATTAGAATCTTGAGTAATCTTAAATCCGCATCTAATCCAACTTGTGAAGCTTGTCTTCATGGCAAGATGACTAGATCACCATTTATAGGACAAATGGCAAGAGCCACTAATATATTAGAAATTATACATAGTGATGTATGTGGACCATTTTTTGAAATGGCTAGAGGTGGTTTTTACTACTTTATAACCTTTATAAATGATCTATCAAGATTTGGGTATTTATTTCTTATAAAGAATAAATTTGAATCCTTTGAAAAGTTCAAAGAATTCAAAGCCCAAGTAGAAAACCAAACTGGAAAAAATATTAAAACTCTGAGATCAGATCGATGAGGTGAATACTTGAGTACCGAGTTTATTAAGTTCCTAAAGGAACATGGTATTGTCTTTTAACTCACACCACCTAGAACACCTCATTTAAATGGAGTGTCTGAAAGGTGAAATTGTACTTTATTAGATATGGTACGATCGATAATGAGTTATACGGATCTTCCTATTTTTCTTTGGGGTCATGCACTCCAAACTGCCTGTTATATCCTTAATCGTATTCTATCCAAATCCGTTTCTACTACACCATATCAGATATGGCATGGTAGAACACCAAGTCTTAAATATATTAAGATTTGGGGATGTCCAACTTTTATCAAAAAATTAAAGTTAGACAAGTTGGATGTGAAATCAATAAAAGGAAGGTTTGTTGGATATCCTAAAGATAATTTAAGATATTACTTTTATCTTCCTATTGAACAAATAGTTATTGTAAGCAGAGATGCCATTTTCTTGAGAAAGAATTTCTGAAGGAAGGTGGCATAAGAAAGAAGATAATATTGGATAAAGAGTCATCTAAAGAAACATAACAAACAAATCAAATGAATATTGATCAACTCGAGGAGCCTATTCCAATTGAAAATATCATCACATCAACTCCTAAAAAATCTAGTAAGGCTTCTCATCCTACGAAGAGATTTGGCCTTCTACATGATATACAAAAGTTGCATGCTCATAAAGATAGTCTTCATATAGATGATCTTACCACATATGAAGGAACTTTATCTGATAAAGATTCTTCTAAATGGATTGATGCTATAAGAACCTAAATGGATTCCATGTATACAAACCAAGTCTGGACACTTGTTGATCCTCTAGAAGGTATTGTACCTATTGGATGTAAATAGATCTTCAAGAGAAAGACTGGTGCATATGGAAAGGTTAACACCTTTAAAGCTAGGCTTGTAGCGAAAGGGTTTTGCCAAAGGGAAGGGATCAATTATGAAGAGACCTTTTCCCCAGTAGCCATGCTTAAATCCATTTGAATTCTTTTAGCTATAGTTGCATACTATGATTATGATGTCAAGACTGCATTCCTTAATGGTTATCTTGAGGAAGAAATTTTCATGGAGCAACCCAAGGGTTTTGAATCCAAGGAAAGCTCTAAACCGTGTAAGCTTAATAGGTCAATCTATGCCTTAAAGCAAGCCTCCAAGAGCTAGAATCATCATTTCGATGAGGCTATTTGTTCTTATGATTTCATAAAGAATAAAGATGAGCCCTATGTTTATAAAAAGGTTAATGGGAGTCAAATCACTTTCCTAGTCTTGTATGTGGATGATATTTTGTTAATTGTAAATGATGTAGGAATGATGACTTCTATAAAAGTCTGATTATTTAAAACTTTCTCTATGAAGGACTTAAGGGAGGTAACTTATATTCTCGAGATTCGATTCTAGAGAGATAGATTGAACAGAATGCTAAGTTTATCCCAAAGTCTTTACTTGGAAAAGATATTGAAGAGGTTGAACATGCTTGAATCCAAGAGAGGATTGTTACCATTTAGGCATAGTGTTCATTTATCCAAGGGTATGTCTCCTAAGACACCCAAGGAAATGGAACAAATGGCTAAAGTTCCTTATGCTTCAACAATAGGAAGCTTAATGAATGCTATATTATGTGCTAGGCCCGGCATTGCCTAAGATGTTAGTATGACTAGCAGGTTTCAATCCAATCCAGGATTAGAACACTGGATAGCTGTTAAATCAATCTTTAAGTACATTTGATCTTAACTTATGGAGAAGGTGATTTACAGATTAATGGTTTTATAGATTCTGATTTTCAATCAAACATGGATGATAGAAAGTCTATATCCGAGTTTATTTTCATCTGTAATGGAGGTGCAATGAGCTGGAAAAGTTCAAAACAAAGTATCACTGCTGATTCCACTACAAAAGCCAAGTATATAGCTGCATCAGATGTTGCTAATGAAGCTATTTGGATTAGGAAGTTCATAATAGAACTACAAGTTATTCCTTCCATTGAGTTTCTAATTTCTCTATATTGTGACAACAATGGAGCCATAGCATTGGCAAAGGAACCAAGGTCTCACTAGAAATCCAAACACATAGAAAGGCATTTTCATATTATTCGAGAACTTATTGGCAAGGGTGATGAGGTCATCCAAAAGGTAGCTTCAATAGACAATGTTGTTGATCCACTAACTAAAGCACTCACACAACTACAGTTAGACTGTCATCTTGAAAAGATGGGTCTTAAATATTGTAGTAAATGGCACCAGTGCAAGTGGGAGATTGTTAGTATAAGGTATGCCCTAATGACATTCTTGTAATTATTTAAAAATTGTATATAATCCCTGTGGTAATAAAATATTCTTTTAAATAAATATGTTATTTTTTTAAGTATTTTTCCTCAAGTATTACGTTGAATAAATTTATTATCAAAGAGTTGATAATATGAGTTATAAATTTATTCAATACATATACTATAAAGTGTTCATAGTCGATTAATTAATATTTGGATAATATAATTAGACTATCACCTCTGTGTATTTTCCTTGATTAGTGTAAGAAACTAACAATGGGAGGTAGTGAATCTCATGCTACTTGATATGAGTAATCAAAATAGACGTGTGGATACTCATTGGATGGGTTAATCAAACAGTGACATTAGTATTGTGATTGCAAGGATATTCACATATAATTAACAATCACAATCTAGATTATAATGGTGCATATAGTTCTTAGACTTGAGGTGACATAGTCATCCGCATTTAGGTGGTTAGAGTTTGTTACCGCTTACATACTTGTGTTAATCATCACATGGGTATATGGCGTGTGGTGTCTCTAATTAGTTAAATGCAGAGATGAATGTTTAACCAAGATGGGATTCATTACCTGGTGTGAACCGAGATAGATCCTATGCTATCTAAGTTTATTCTTGATGAATAAATTCCTGGCCAGGGTAAATACAACATAAACTGAAAAAGAGTTTCAATACTAGAAAGACTTCTAGCATTTGTTGTATTTTATCAAGAATTAAAACTTAAGATGAGGTCATATAATAAAGCTATTAGAGTTTGATAATACCTTAACTCCAAGGTATATTGGGATCTTTAATTAAAGGAATTAAGTTCACGGTAATTATGATCAGGTTCGTGCAAATCATAATATGTATTCACTTCTAACTAGGTAGCTGTGATATCGATACTAGGGGTCACTCACAGCTTATGAGAACTAAATGTGAATAATTGGGATTTTCATATTTAGAATTGAAAAGAGTTTCAAATAATATTAAATGTTAATATTATATTTTCTCATTGTCATTTAGACATGAACCTAGTAAGTCACACCTAATAGAGTTTTATTTATTCACTATAGTATTAATCTAATTATTGATTAAAAGATTTTAATCAATTAATCAAGATTAATAGAATTAGATTTATGTTTTGAACAATGATTCTAGTGTATCATGAAATCTAATTCAAATAAGAGTTTTATTTATTAATTAATATTTAATTAATATTGGATATTAATTAATATATATTAAATTAATAAATATATATATGTTGTTATTTATTTATGGACTTATATTAATGGTCTAAATTGGTTTGGACATAGGCCAAAATTTATTTTGGACCAAAGATTAATTAAATTCCATAGCTATATATATGTATAATTTAATATGTAAAATAATACATTTGATTTATACTTTACATACAAATTTATACATTAATATGTGTAGGTGGCAAGCTCAATTATTGAATTAAGCAAGGTGGCATATTAATTAAGTGGATATTTCTAAAGTATGCCTAAGGTGTCATTTTTAATCATTTGGATGGTTAGGTGTTTACCTAAGGTGGCATACTTAATAATCACTTAATTAATTAATGCATACTTTTCCTTAGTGGAAAACTACTACACATATTTCATTTCATATATCTAAGGGAAGTCAAGTGACTTGGTAAGAGAATGAATAGGCAAAATAATGCTTAAGTGAGTTTTTGCTCAATGAGTAAAGAAAAATCACTAAGTGATTTTGGTTATGATAAGATCATAAACCAAAAATAAACACAACATATACTAAACATATACTCTATACTTGTGCTCTTAATTAAATTAGTACAAGTTAGTAAGTTTAATTAACACGAGTAAATGATAGATAAGGCTTTGGTGTTTCAAAATAGAGACCTTACATTTGGAGGGCTAAGCATTTGATTCAAGGAATTGAACAAAAGGAAGGTTAAGTTCTACAACAAGTAAGTTTATAAATTTATAATTAATTAATTATTTGTTTGTATATTATTTAATTTATTTAGTTTTATATTTCAATGCAATTTGAATCTTGGGCAAATGAAATTCTTCGTTTTATGAAGGGTTATAACGAGTAAATTTTTAAAATTTACTCTATTTAGACTTATTCTTACTACACATGTATTTATGTCTAAATACCATAATTGATTTCTAACACATCATGTGTTGTTTGTTAATGGTCTTAAACATAATTTGCTTAGTATAAGTCAATTATATGACATGGGAAATAAGGTAACTTTCTATCTTGAAAATTGTTTTGCTAGTAGCCTTGATGAAAATAAATTTATTTTTAGTGGTGAAAGTGTAGACATTGTTTATGTCATTGATTTGAATAAAATTGATAACAAAAACATAAAATTCTTAGTGTCTATCTCCCATGACACATGGACATGGCATACAAGGTTAAGTCATGCAAATTTTGAACTTTTGAATGATCTTTGTAAACATGAACTTGTGATTGGTTTATCCTGGTTTACCTAAGCTTGAATTTACTATGGATAAACCTTGTGATACTTGCCAAAAGGGAAAACAATTCAAGTCCTCATTTAAGCTAAAAAATGTAGTGTTCCCCTTTAAGCCACTTAAACTTATACATATGGATTTATTTGGACCAACTAGAGTTGCTAGTCTCGAAGGAATTCACTATACATATTTATTAGTTAATGATTACTCTAGATTTACATGGGTATGTTTCCTTACTCATAACAATGATGCATTTAAAGCTTTTGAAAAGTTTGCAAAAAGAGTTCAAAAAGAAAAAGGCTTTTATATTTCTTCTATTAGAAGTGATCATGGAACCGAATTTGAAAATGAATTTTTCAAAAACTATTATAATGAAAATGATATTTCTAATACATTTTCATCTCCTATAATTCTTATGGAAATGGCTAGAACAATGCTCCATGAGTATAATTTGCCTCTATACTTTTGGACAAAAGCTATTAACACATCTTGTTATATTTCAAACCAAGTTTTCAAAAGACCAATTTTAAATAAAACATCTTATGAGCTATAGAACAATAGAAAACCTAAAATATCATATCTAAAAGTATTTGGATGCAAGTGCTTTATGTTGAAGACCAAGGACAATCTTGGGAAATTTAATTCTAAAGCCGATAAAGGAATTTTCCTAGACTATTCTATTTCTAGTAAAGCATATAGGGTATTTAATAAGAGAACTCTAGTAGTTAAAGACTCAATGCATATGGTATTTGATGAATCAAACTCACTTGATCTTAGAAAGGATGTTTGTAGTGTTCATGATCATGTAGGTGACAATGAAATTATAGAAACATAAGAAGAAAATGCTAGTAAACCTTTGGAACTTTAAAATCCAAGCAAAGAGGAAAATAAGGAGACATCTCAACCTACCTTGAAGGATGAACTTCTAATGGATTAGTAATTCAAGAAAGCTCACTCTCAAGACTTCATTATAGGTGACACTGTAAAAAGGGTAACTACTATATCTCAATTAAAGTCTATTGTTAACTTAGCCTTCATTTCTCAAATTGAACGTAAAAATATTAATGATGCTTTGTGTGATGAATTTTGGGTCCTTTCTATGCAAGAAGAGTTAAATCAATTTAAGAGAAACAAGGTTTGGACCTTGGTTCCTAAACCTAAATATCATCCTATTATAGGCACCAAATGGGTGTTTAGAAATAAGATGAATGAACAAGGTGTCATAACTAGGAACAAAGCTAGACTAGTAGCTAAAGGTTATAATCAAGAGGCAAACATTGATTATAATGAAACCTTTGCCCCCGTTATAAGGTTAGAAGCTATTATGATATTACTTGCATTTCCATTATTCATGGATTTCAAACTTTATCAAATGGATGTAAAAGTGCATTTTTAAATGGTTTTATTGAAGAAGAGGTGTATGTTGAACATCCTCCAGGTTTTGAAAGCTTTGATTTTCCAAATCATGTATTCAAACTTTCCAAAGCATTATATGGATTGAAACAAATTCTTAGAGCTTAGTTTGAAAGATTGAGCAACTTCTTATTAAAGAAAGGTTTCTCTAAAGGAAAAGTTGATACAACTCTTTTCATAAAGAAATCCAAGCATGATTTATTAATTGTTCAAATATATGTTGATGACATTATATTTGGTGCTACTAACCATTACTCCGTGTGAGGAATTCTCTAACTTAATGCAATGAGAATTTGAGATGAGTATGATGGGTGAACTCAAATTCTTTCTTGGACTACAAATCAAGCAATGCAAAAATTGGATTTTCATCAATCAAACCAAGTATGCAAGAGATGTTCTTAAAAATTCTGGCATGGATGGAGCTAAGATAAGTAAAACTCCAATGAGCACCACAACCAAACTTAACAAAGATGAGAATGGAAAACTGGATGATGAAAAGCGATTTAAAGGTATGATTGGATCTCTTCTTTATTTAACTACTAGTAGACCTGATATTATGTTTGCTACTTACTTGTGTGCTAGATTTTAATCAAGTCCTAGAGAGTCTCATTTGAATGCTATCAAAAGAATTTTTAAATATCTTTATGGTACAATGCATTTAGGACTTGATTAGTTATTTTGATGCAGACTTTGCCGGTAGTTTACTAGATAGAAAAAGCACTTCCAGAACTTGTCAAGTTTTAGACAATGTTTAGTTTCTTGGTTTAGTAAGAAACAAGTTTCGGTTGCCTTGTCCACTATCGAAGCTGAATATATTATAGCAAGTCTTTTTTGTTCACAAGTTTTATGGAAAAAAAACAACAATTATTAGTCTATAGTGTAAAACTTGATCACATTCTAATCAAATGCGACAATACAAGTGCTATCAACCTTCGCAAAAATCCCATTCAGCATTCTAGAACTAAGCATATAAATATTAGACATCATTTCTTACATGAACATATTCAAATTAGTGATATCTCACTTGAATTTGTTGATACAAATAATCAAGTTGCAAATATCTTCACCAAACCTCTAAATAAAGAGAGATTAAATTTCATTAATTATGAACTTGGCATGATTGATGGTTGCAGTTTATCTTAATTTATGTTTAATTGATGGTTGAACTGTTTTCATGTGAAATCATATTATATTATTGATTACTTTGATTGATAAATATTTTGATTTTGATCTTGAATTTTTTTTTTTTGTCATCAGCTTATATTTGGTTTATCTTTTTAAATTTCCTTTTGCATTTTGTCAAAGGAGGAAAAATAATTTGAGTTTGCATGTGTACCTAGTTAATTTTATTTTTAACATGTGTACTTAGTTTTTTTTTTAATTTTAAAACTCCCTTAAAAATTGTGTTTATGTTAATGACATATTATATTTTTATTTGATATAGGGGGAGAAATTTTGTTTTAATTTTTGCATGCATATTAACATTATGATTAATTTTGTCGCACATCATATGTTACAAAAGGTCTTATTTTGCTTACTTTATGTATGACATAGATTTTATAAAGATTTTAAGTATCTTTGTTTTTCATTTTCCCTTTATATCTCTTTCTTTTCTTTTTTCTTTTGACAAAGGGGGAGAAATATACTTGAGTTTGTTATTTATTACTATACACATGTATAATATTCATCTTAGGAAATTTTTTAATATTTGATAAGGCATGCATTACTATACATGTGTATAATATTTTATTATTGTGTTTATACATGCATAATTCATGTATAATTTGTTTTTTAGAATGGTTTTTTATCTTTGATAAGGCATGAATATCTTCTAAGGAATGGTTTTTATCTTTGATAAAGCATGAATATCTTCTTAGGAATGGTTTTTATCTTTGATAAGGCATGAATATCTTTTTAGGAATGGTTTTTATCTTTGATAAGACATGAATATCTTCTTAGGAATGGTTTTTATCTTTAAAAAGGCATGAATATCTTCTTAGGAATTATTTTGATCTTTGATAGGCATGAATATTTTTACAAAGATTTGGTGTATCTTTACTTTATTCCTATATGAAGTGATGCATTTTAGTAGGACTATATGCATATATGTTTGAAATTATTTCTGCATATTGCCTAACATTTATTTAAATGATCATGTGATCATATTTTATGTTTTTAATACATTTGTCATAAGAAAGTCATGCTTTTATCCCTCCTGCTATATTTTATATTGTTTATATTTTTTTGTCAAAAGGAATAATCTATAAATTTATATTTCTTATCATGTCTATATTCGCAAGAGGAGAAATAAAGAAACATATTTTATTACATTTGATATCATTATTATCACAAATATTATCACACACTTTACTTTGTATTATTTTTTAATCAAACTCAAAACAAGTTTGACAAAATCAAAAAGGGGGAGATTGTTGACCTAGTAATAATCAATCTTAATTTTGATCTTAAAAACTTAATTTTGATCTTAAAAAACTTAATTTTAAGTATTTAATTTATTTATTTATTTAAATGTGTATAAATTGGGACTCTATTGGAAGTTAAAATGAAGTATAATTATCTTGGGCTGATTGGACCTTTGAGATTCAATGAGGATTTTGACATCCTTCGAGCTTTATAATGGGAAAGTTATCTTCTTCACATTTGAAGTAGACATCTTGAACTTTCTGAATTAGGCTTATTTTTCAAAATCTAGGTTCATTTAGTTATGTGAATTTTAATTCAAAGTCCATGTATACATCTGCCATATTAGATTGCAGATCTCCTAGTATTTTGGATATATCTTAAGATACATAAGTCAAATTTAGGTGATTCAAAATGATATGGAAATAAAAGTCAAATATCTACAATATTTATGAAGAAAGTATAGGAAAATTCAAACTTCTTCAATATCAAATCACGGGCTCAACTTGGTTATAGCTATTTGACAGTATTCTGCATTTTAGATTGCATAGCTCTTAGTATTTTGGACATATCATGAGCTAAAGAAGTCCAATTTAGATGATTCAAAATGATATGGAAATATAATTCAAATATATACAACTTTCATGCAGAAAGTATAAGCAAATTTAGAATTCTTCAATAGTAAATCATGGGTTCAACTTAGGTATAGTTGTCTGACAGTATTCTGCATTTCAGATTGCATAGCTCTTAGTATTTTGGACATATCTTGAGTTACAGATGTCCAATTTAGGTTATTTAAAATGATATGGAAAGCCAATTCAAATATCTATAGTTTTATAAAGAAACTTTGGGAAAATTCAAACGTCTTGAATAGCTAATCATGGTTTCAATCCATAAATAGTTGTCTAACAGCATCACTTTTGATGATTCAAAATATAGACATTGGACACATCTATATTTTTAAGTATAAATACCTCTAGAGCTGAATGGAAGTAAAAAAACTTATTTATCATTCATTCTTTCTTAAGCATTCATTGAGCTCTTAAATTCTCTTAAACAATTCTTTGTTTATATAACTCTTGTGAGAGTTAGGTGTGTGTTAGAAATAGAATTTCTCTTCATCTTAAATCTTGGGTTAGATTAGAAAGGAAGTGAGATTTATTTCTAAAGGAATTAGTTTAAGCGTTGTCCATTAAAACACTTGGGTTTTGATTTTTTAAGTGAGCCTTGAAAACTCATGTTGTAAGGTTATAAGAGTGAGCCATAAAACTCTTATGTAATCTCAATCTTATGAATAATATTATGGGTGATTGAAAATCTTAACTTGGGGATAAGTTAGGTGGAGACATAGGATTGTTGTTGAATCCAAACTCCTTAAATCTTTGTGTTCTTTATTCTTCCTTCTCAACTTCTATTCAATTCTTGCAAAGAATTCTTTTAATTTCTGATTTTTATTTAATAGTCCTATTCACCCCCCTCTAGAAATTTTGTCAAGAGGTATGATTGGATCTCTTCTTTATTTAATTGCTAGTAGACCCGATATTATGTTTGCTACTTGCTTGTGTGCTAGATTTTAATTAAGTCCTAGAGTGTCTCATTTGAATGCTATCAAAAGAATTTTCAAAGATCTTTATGGTATAATGCATTTAAGACTTTGGTATCCTAAAAGTTCACCC
The DNA here is from genome assembly GCA_947683625.1 of Mallotus nudiflorus. NCBI lineage: Eukaryota > Viridiplantae > Streptophyta > Magnoliopsida > Malpighiales > Euphorbiaceae > Mallotus > Mallotus nudiflorus. The sequence goes on from CANTUR010000369.1 coordinate 964,904, forward strand.
TTTAACTTGATTAGTTATTCTGATGTTGACTTTACCGGTAGTTTACTAGATAGAAAAAGCACTTTCAAAACTTGTCAAGTTTTAAGATAATGTTTAGTTGCTTGGTTTAGCAAGAAATAAGTTTTGATTGCCTTGTCCACTACTAAAGCTAAATATATTACAACAAGTCTTTATTGTTCATAAGTTTTATAGCAAAAACAATTGTTGTTAGACTATGGTGTAAAACTTAATCACATTCCAATCAAAAAAGATAATACAAGTGCTATGAACCTTAGCAAAAATCCCATTCAGCATTCTAGAACTAAGCATATAGACATTAGACATTATTTCTTATGTGGTCATATTCAAATTGGTGATAACTCACTTGAATTTGTTGATATAAATAATCAACTTGTAGATATCTTCACGAAACCTCTCAATGAAGAGAGATTAAATTTCATTAAGTATGAACTGGGCATGATTGATAGTTGTAGTTTATCTTGATTTTATGTTTAATTGATGGTTGAACTATTTTCAAATGAAATCATATTATGTTTATTGATTACTTTGATTTATAAATATTTTGATTTTAATCTTAAATTTTTTTTGTCGTTAGCTTATATTTGGTTTATCTTTTTTTCCTTTTTCATTTTGTCAAAGGAGGAAAAATAATTTGAGTTTGCATGTGTATCTAGTTATTTTTTTTAACATGTGTACTTAATTTGTTTTTAATTTTAAAACTTCATTAAAAATGTGTTTATATTAGTGACATATTATATTTTTATTTGATATAGGGGGAGAAAATTTGTTTAAATTTTTGCATGCATATTAACATTATGGTTAATTTTGTCATACATCATATGTGACAAAATGCCTTATTTTGCTTACTTTATTATCTATGACATAGATTTTATAAAGATTTTGAGTATCTTTTTTTCATTTTCCCTTTATACCTCTCTCTTTTCTGTTTGCTTTTAACAAAAGGGGAGAAATATATTTGAGTTTGTTATTTGTTATTATATATGTGTATAACATTTTGTTATTGTGTTTATACATGCATAATTCATGTATAATTTCTTCTTAGGATTTTTTTTTTATCTTTGATAAGGCATGCATTACTATATATGTGTATAATATTTTATTATTGTATTTACACATGCATAATTCACGTATAATTTCTTCTTAGAAATTTTTTTTATCTTAGGAATTATTTTGATCTTTAATAAAGTATGAATATTTTTACAAAGATTTGGTGTATATTTGGTTTGTTCCTATAGGAAGTGATGTATTTTAGCAGCACTATATGCATATATGTTTGAAATTATTTCCTCACATTGCCTAACATTTATTTAAATGATCATATTATCATATTTTTTGTTTTTAATACATTTTTCATAAGAATGCCATGTTTTTATCCCTCTTGCTATATTTTATGTTGTTTTTATTTCTTATTATATCCATATTCATAAGGGGAGAAATAAAGAAATATATTTTATTTCATTTAGTATCATTATTATCATAAATATTATCACACACTTTACTTTGTATTATTTTTTTATCAAACTCAAAATAAGTTTGTCAAAATCAAAAAGGGGGAGATTGTTGACCTTAGTAATAATCAAACTTGATTTTGATCTTAACAAATGTAATTTTGAGCATCTAATTTGTTTGTTTAAGTGTGTATAAGTTAGGACTCCATTAAAAGTTAAAATGAAGTATGATTATCTTAGGCTGATTTAACCTCTGAGATTCAAGGAGGCTTTTGACATCCATAGATTTTATAATGAGAACTTTATCCAATTCACATTTGAAGTAGACATTTTGAGCTTTCTGAATTGGGCTTTCTTGTTAAAATTTGAGTTCATTTGGGTATACAAATATTAAGTCAAAATCCACATATGCAGCTGCCATTTTAGATTGCATAGCTTATAGTATTTTAGACATATCTTGAGCTACATAAGTTCAATTGAAGTGAATCAATGAAAATATAAGTCAAACATATATAACTTTTATAAAGAAAGTATCAGCAAATTCAAAATTCTTCAATAGCAACTTATGGCTTTAACTTGTGTATAGTTGTCTAATACTAGTGTGCATTTTAGATTGCACAACTCTTAGTATTTTGGACATATCTTGAGCTAAAAAAGTCTAATTTAGATGATTCCAAATGATATAGAAATAAAAGTCAAATATCTATAATTTTTATGAAGAAAGTATGGGCAAATTCAAACTTCTTCAATAACCAATCACAACTTTAACTTGGGTATAGCTATCTAACAGTAGTCTGCGTTTTAGATTGCATAGCTCTTAGTATGTTGGACATATCTTGGCTACAAAAGTCCAATTTAAGTGATTCAAAATGTTATGGAAAGGTAATTCAAATATCTATAGCTTTTATGAAGAAAGTGTGGGCAAATTTAAACATTTTTAGTAGCCAATTACAGTTTCAATACATGAATAGTTGTCTGATAGCATCACTTTCAATTATTCAAATATAGATGTTGGACACATTATTTGCACCTCCAACAGCTATGTTTTTGAGTTTTTATCTATATAAACACCTCTAGAGCTGAATGGAAGTTAAGAAACTTATTTGTCATTCATTCTTTTTTAAGCATTCATTGAGCTCTCAAATTCTCTTAAACAATTCTTGTTTGTATAACTCTTGTAAGAGTTGGTTGTATGTTAGAAATAAAATTTCTGTTCATCTTAAATCTTAGGTTAGATTAAAAGGGAAGTGAAATTTATTTCTAAAGGAATTAGTTTAAGTGTTGTCCAGTGAAATACTTGGGTTTTGATTTTTTCTTAAGTGAGCCTTGAAAAATCAAGTTGTAAGGTTGTAAGAGTGAGCCATAAAAATCTTGTGTAATCTCAATCTTGTGAATAAGATTGTAGATGATTGAAAATCCTAACTTGGGGATAAGTTAGGTGGAGATGTAGGATTGTTATTGAATTCGAACTCTTTAAATTTTTGTGTTCTTCATTCTTCCTTCTCAACTTCCATTCATTCTTGCAAAGAATTCTTTAATTTTTTTATTTTTTATTTGATAGTCCTATTCACCCTCCCTCTATGACTCTTTTCAATTGTGATAAGGAATAGTGACCAACCCAAAAAATTATGGTTTTATTTTTAATAAATAGTGTGAATTATGAAGATTAATTTTTGTAACTAGAGCTAAGTCTGATTCCTCACAAATTTTGAGTTAAAAATCCCAAAACTGTTTTATTGAAAATCCCTTAAATTCCATATAAATTGTTTTAGCTCACCAAAATAATTTCATTAGCCTCAAATGTCACATTTAGGGTATTTCTATATCAATTTCATTAATTCCATGATTTTTATATTTTTGCTAGAATTTTTGGATATTATTATATATTTTAAATAAATAAATATTAATATTATAGAGAATACTAAAGCGGGAATCTTAGAGACTAGGCAAACGAGGATACATCAGCCAGCTCGCTCCACTTGTAAATTAATATTTTGAAATGTTTGTTGAAATTGCGTATTTAAAGAAATATGGGAACTTGAGATTTAATATGCTAATTTTGATTACTATTAAGAATATATTGTTAATATTACTGCGGATGGTAAGTAAGTATATTGTTGTTGTTATTTTATTTTATTTAAATTTTCAGTTATGGCATTTATTTTAAATTTATGGCATATTTATTTTTATTAAGAAATTTTGGAAAAGACTAGTAGGTTGGGCTACTTGATGAGCATCATCAGGACCGTGTGCACATGGTATTGATTTATGAGTTAGGCTCTTATTTTTATATTATATGGATAAGCTCGATTGATGCATAGCTCTTAGGCATGTTGTGTTAAGAAGCTCGGTTGATGCATAGCTCTCTAATGTCTGGTATTGAAAGGCTCAATTGATGTATAGCTCTCAAACATATTTATGATTGGTTATTTACTGGGGCCGGTAGCTCAATGGATTCTTTGCTCTCGGAAACTGCTAATAAATATTGGAATAAGTGATTGACTGCAGCTAGTAGCTCAATGCATGCTTAGCTTTCAAGGACTAGCAGTCATATAGATTAAGTGGGCCTATTAGCTACTAGATTTGTGGTTTAGGGTTCTACCATGATTTTTCACTTAAAGAATGTTTAAATAAATGTTGTTATTATTCCAAAATATTATGAGATTTTACATAACTCCTTTAGATTAATAATTATGGTTTTGGTAAATTAATTATTTAAAATATAAATAATAAATATTATTTTTCTACATATTATTTTAACAAAGAAGGTTTTCAAAACAATATACATTTTTTTTTATATTAGCTTACTCAATGAGGTCTAACTCCCCTAAACTATTCTTTTTCTAGGATCTTGGGAGTCTTTTGCTAGTTTTTCTTCTCTACACCTAGTTCATTCTTCATCGGCTGCTTTATGTAGGTCATGTTGATGTTACTATTTTATATTTGTACCCAAACACTACAGTAGTAGTCTGAATATTGGATAACTATATTGGATATTATTTGGTTTTATATGGATATATGTATTATTACGATGACAATATAATGATCACAATTTGGTGTTGACTTTGTGTTATTTTGGAGAATTGGTGGTTAAGAATATCAATGGAAGTGTATTTCTTTGATTTATAGGTTTTTTGTTTGTTACCAGTACAAAGTAAATTCTATCGGATTTTTGTTAAAATGTTGAAGTGTTTAATTTTATTGCAAAAATATTCCTAAGGCTTACTATAGGTTTTGGAAGATTAATGTTTTTCTCATTCTCTAGTGCCGATCACGTGTCCATGGGGGTTCAGGTAGTGGAAATTGCGTATTTTTGTTGTTGCTTTTCAATTGTTAATTTTGTTATTTTGGTTTTTTGTTGTTTTTTCAGTTATTATTTTTTTATTTTTTTGTTGTTTTTTAATTTTTTATTATTTTTTGTTTTTATGTTCGATTGTTATTATTTTCGATTGTTATTATTTGTTGTTTTTTGTTGGATGTTATTTGTTGTTTTCGTTTTTTTTATATATGTTTTTTGTATGTAATAGTTAAAAAACCATAAAAAGAACCCATAAAGGAAATGAAAAAAACATACAATTTTGTTTTTTTTTCCTTCTTGTTTGTCATTTCAAATAGTTAGATTACCATAAAGAGAATTAAGAAAAGAAATAAAAAAACAAAATTAATTTTAAATTTTTAAACAAAAAAATAGAAATTAACTATTAATTTATTGACATATATTAAAGATAATTGAGAATTATGTAAATTTTGGATGTTGTTTGTTATGACTTTTTGTTGTTTTTTATTTTTCATTTGTTGTTATTCGTTTCTAACAGTTAGAAAACCAAAAAAAAACTAATAAAGAAAATAAATAAATAAATAAAATTATAAAATATGGAATTAATTAATATATTTGAATGCTAATAATCAAACTAGAAATTACAAAAATGATGATAAGAGTAGGAAGGGGAAATGGTGCCTATATATAGTGATATTTGAAAGGGGAAAAAGAAGAAAAAAGATTAGAATAGAAAGTAAAAACAAAATAAAGAAGTTGCAGCACAAGATCAAAAATTAAAAAATGGAAAGACAAAAGTGAAAAAGCAAAAGATAAAAACTATGTTGCATGGACACTACTGTACAGAGTCGTGTCTCATGTTACATGCGTTTCCGACAATGACACATGTCGAAAACTTATTCAACACATTTTGGAGGCATTTCCGAAAATTTAAAAAAGTGTTGGACTGTTTTTAAAAAATAAATGGAAAAAGGACACACGTGTCCCTTTTTAACATACATATCTTTTATTATTAGTTGACCGAAATTATAGATGGTATTTTTTAATGAAAATTTCAATGAGAATATTGAAAGTGAAAATGTTAATTAAATAGAAGATTTTATAAACTGAAATTGCTAGTAAATATTATGAATGAAATCTTAATATATTAATATTGCTTATGAGTATTATAATTTTATTGTTAATTTTAAGTAAAATTAGATGGAAATTGTTTATTTATTATTGAAAAATTGTGTATAATTGAGGTTTTATTATTTTATATATGCTATAAGATAATAAGATTACATTTTTTTTTTCGTGTTTTAGAATTATTTCTAGTGTTAAAAAATATTACTAACCATCAAAAATATATTTTTGATGAATTGAATCTAATTTATAATTTATATAAATGAACTTTATAATTTTTCATATTTATAATCTTATTCCTATATTTTGTATATTTATAAATTAACCTCAGTGTCCGTATTCTATAATTTAGAAAAAAAAAAAATCATTTTTCCGTATCTGTATTCATATCCATATCCCCATTTCTAGTATTTTCCGTTTTTGCATTCATGCTACCTAGGATAAAAGTGAAAGAAACCAAAATATAGAGACAAATTTGAAAAGATGCTGCATGACTGAAATTTCCATGGCTTGAGTGGTAAGTAGTTTAAGAAGAAAGTTAATCTGCTGAAACTTTTAAAAGGGAAATAGAATTCAGACCAAATACAACAACATCATCTTCACAACTACTTCAATCAAATCAAACGAAAGACAATATGCAGTGTTATCTTTCACATTAAATGCAACCAAGTTTCTACAGTGTTTTCCCTTAGGTTCCCTCACCATTTACAATGTCGTTATTTGGTTCTCTAACTTTCCCAGTTGATTTTCCAGTTTAGTTCTTAACTCTCTAATTTATTCTCTCAAATAACTTTAGTTAAATGTAGGTACTGTAAGTTAATTTAAGAACCGAGCAAGTTTAAGTCCCTTAGCTTGCATTAATCATCTGTAAGAAGATCGTTCTCAGGTTTGATGTTCCCCAAACAGTTGGCACACTCAAAATTCCAAGTTTCAAGGGCCATATATAAAATAACAATCATTTTACAGATGATCTCTTAAAAGAGCTCACAGCATTTCACATGAGCTCACCCAAAACCATTTGAAGTGAAATATAAAATAAGAGAATTAACCTCGAAGATATACATCACAATAATTTATTGAGAAATGTAATAGGCGAACCCTGTCAGCATACAACTGCTGTACCGTTTATAACTGAGATCATTTTCCACACTAAAGAAATTTATATGTCACATGAAGAGCCCCATATCCTTGATAAATGTATAAGAAACCTGTAATCTCACCAGGTTTCATGAAGTAATGCCATACAATGGTGACATCAGCACTTGCTTTTATTCCTCCATTATCAACATCCAGGATGCTCTCAAGAATATAGTCTGAGCCGTGTCATTATAGGCTCTCGGCACAAAGGGCAGGTTGAAATGGTTGCACCACAATCCTTGCAAGTCTTCACCATGGCAATTGTCAAGCAAAATAATAAGAAAAACAAAAATGGCAAGCATAATTGTCAAATAGAACCAGATATCATTTGTAATAATTGTTTCTGCAGAGCCTCATGGAGCAAATAAATCATACAAGTTTCGTATTAGCATTTTATGCCTGCTCTGCCTACAAACAGACTTCCAAGCATCAGTTTGCAAGGCTTTTCAGAGCCCTTAAAGGGTGAAAAGAAAGGCCAACTCTCAATACATAATCCACCCTTTTATATCACTCCTACAGAGATAACTTCATATTTCTATTTTCTACAGTTTAACATCTCAATAAATTATCAAAGTAAAAAGAATGGCCCCTTATAAGCCAAAATCTAGTTAGTAGTCAGTAGGTGTCGATTTTGTTTCATTTTGTTTCCTTTCCTCTTTTCCTTTTTAAATATTGAATTCAAGGATAGTGCTACCTGGATGGAACATCCAGATTAATCTCTTCCACTATAAGCATGATTAGTCTAATTTAAGAACTTCCATTAGCAATCTGTTGATTCCATAATTTCTTCCAGGGTATTCATATCTACAGCTAGAAAAATCCAGACATAACACAATTCTCAGTCTAAATAGCTATTATACCATGGACTGGGTTGTAGAGGGATTGGGATTGGGAAGGGAAAGAAAGGCAAAGCTTAAAGAGGGAGATCTTCCACAAAAAGTTCCCACTTCTACATTGATGTTCAGAATTTAGTAAAGAAAGTCCCACTAATTGCGTAAATTATAAAGACAGTTACTAAACTTTGTACTTTATTACAATTTAGGTTTAACATGTAGTTCTTATAAAATTTTTTGGTTCATAAAATAAGTCCATATATCATCTTTAATTACAGTTATATTATTTAAACATAATATACTATATAAATATTATATTATTAATATATAATTTATTATACGTAAAAAGGAAAATAATATTTCAATAAAAAATAAAAACTATATTTATAAATCATGTGAATATAATATAATATAATATACAAATATTTTATTAATTTATAGTTTATTTTAAAAAATTTTAAAAATGAAGATAAATATTAATATATGTTTTATTCTGTAGTAGCATAATGTTTTTACATTATTTTAAAAATGAAGTATTTATCCCTCAAGATAGTTTTTAGCTTTTTCATTAATTTTTATACGAATATAGAAAATATGGACTTATTTGTGTGTTATCTTTAAACTTTTCCGAACCCAACCCCCCACCCCCCCCACTAATCAAATCAAGATGGTGATTCATTGAGCCATAGAAAATTAAATTACAGAACCATTTAGATAATATAAAACGTTTTGTCAGCTTTCCTATTTGAAAGTTCCAGTCATTGCTGAATAAGAATCCTCTTAAATATTTTTTGAATAAGTACAAAAGACGTACCCATGGTTTGTACTTTTTAAATTTTAAGTATGTGTTATTTTTTTGTAACACGAAGTGCATGATTTTCACTCTTGGCAATTTTAACTATAAAACGATATTGTCCGCCAGTGTTTTAAAACTGCCACCAAATTTCACCAACATTCTACCACAAGTTATAATTAACATCCCAACTCACATATAGTGTCTATTTTGTATAAATGTTGTAGGTTTGAGCCATATAGGGGTGAAAGACTAACATTACCAAAAGACAATAATCAAAATCCTCATTTTCTAACATTTTAAACATTACGGGTGTTTTGAAGGCACGTTCAACTGGTGTAGTTTTTGCCTTTTCTTCCCCTTCTATTACTATGGTCTCACTTGGCTTGCAAAATTTTACCTCAAGAAAGGATACTTCCCAGGAAGTAAAACAAAAAAGTCTCATGTGGTTTGCAACAACATTTATTTCAAGGGACGAAAAAATATCAGTATTTTCAAATTCCTGAGTGTAGGTTAAAACAAAATCATACTATACTTCTTCCCTCACCTTCTTCTATCACTCGAGTCAGTGCTTAATGAGATCATGACAATCAGAGTTTCAGTCCAGCAAGCACACAAGTTCTAAGTGCTGCTTCAACCAATATAGTTGACAGACACAAATAAGGTTGCGTGCTAGTTTGATATGAAATCCCTATTTAAATTTATTCTAAACATTACTACATTTCATAACATAACTTGAATAATATGATTGAAGTGTACTTACCATGTGACCACATCCAAATGCCATATCTTTTGGGTTTGTCAAGCAAATGGGACACACCTTGAACAACAGAACATGTTATCATAAAACCTTCTTTGGTCCAGGAAGAGAAATTTAGTGGAAAAGAAATGATACCGGTTCTACTGGAGATGTCGATTCAACTGCATCAAGGTGTTTCATGACTGGGATTGATTTAGCTGCATTATCATGATCAATCACTTCATGTGGAGGTGGAAGTGGCCTTGTACAAGGAAAGGATCTTGTCTGTGGGCCAGCTCCTGATTCTCTGATGCACAAAAGTCAAATGATTTAGTGTTCAAACTCCCCATATTCCCTAGACATTAATTGGATAACAAATCTTTTGCCTTACTTGACATAATGAAGCTTTTGAGTGGCTCTGTACTGGAAAGGAATTTCCATAAGGGCAGCAAGTGCAAAGGCTGTTTCTTTCTTCGATGTTTCCATATTCTCAGACATGATTTTTGTGAAGTTGACAAACTGTGAGAGGAAGAAAAGAAGTCAAATGAATTTATAATACCCATTCTAGTTAATAATGCAACATAATTAATTTCCAGGTGTCAGGTTGGAGAATGCTTTACAAAGGGAGTAAGCACTAAATAGAAGAGAATTTGCAAGCTAATTTCGCACAAGTCAGATTTAAGCCACACTTGCATAATTTTTATCTTAAGATGCTTTTGTCCAGTCAATTCCACGTGAGAACTGTTCATGCTGCTAAATATGCATGATGTAAAATAAGAGGAAAGGATTATGCATATAGTACCTGGAATAAGTGCCTATCAAATCAAATTTGTAACGATAAACCCAGTGTGACAAAATTCAAAAAAAGGTAACGTGACAATGGGGGATCTGCATCTCAAACTATTATGGTAAACCATAAGCCCCAATAGGAAATGTTAAATATTGATTTCAATTTAACATGCTGCATTTACGATATCTTTCATCCAGTAATCTGCAAAATTTGGAAGCTTGTCAAATATACCTGGAAATTATCAAATTCACGGTAGGGAATGTTATCATCAAATTGTTTCATCGCATCCCATGGTCCATCTCCTACTCCAATTAAAATAATTGAGAGAGGGTATTGGCTGTTCATTAATTAACAAAAATCAAGACAGACAAAAACACAACTTTAACTTGAGATTTATAGATTGCATTACTTTACCTAGCAGCAACAACGGAGTTCACAGTTGCTTGCTCTTGTGGACTGTAACTCCCAGGTGGAATATCAGGACTCCTAGTAACCTAAATAAACATTGAAAAGATTTTGAATCATGAAGAAGAGAAGGAAGCTGATCAGAGATAATAAAAGCATTAAGAAAGAACAACCTGTCCATCTGCAATGATAACAAGAACATGATATTGTCCATTGCTATTCTCCACAATGTTAATTGCTGCATCAATAATGGGAGCAAATGAAGTAGGCCCTACAGGTATGAGTGTGAAAATAGTCACTATCATTTTTCACCTCTGAGCCAATTCAGACTATTCATCAAAGATTGAGCCAGAAATTATAGAGTATAACTATCAGGCACTTGTTTCATAACCATCAACGAATTAGACACAACATATTTTGTCTTAATGAAACAGTAACTGCAAATACAATAATCAGATCAGTAATCAATAACATTACTAGATTCAGAAGTCACAAATGGACAACATTTACATTTTCATAACCAGTGACCGAAAGATAAAGAAATTTATTACTGTACTAAGAATGGATAATTACCAGATCACAAATATAATCTGAAAGCAATAGAAGGGCGTCAAAATAGCAAATTGGGTTGTTTGTAGAATGTAACTACAATGAATCTTTGGTTTCTATATATCTAACTCCATAACTTGCTTAAATGTTTTTTGTACACCATATATGTGTAGCAATATAGCAAGTTGCCTATAGGTCCTCAGAATTACAGAAAAACAACATTTTGAATTCATTGATAAGTGCAGATATCTTACTTGATCTTATTCAAATGCGATGGCCACACTCACTAGTACATGGACAACTCATACTTAAGGAATAATTCATCAAACATAAGAAATCACATCTTAACAGCTTAAAAGTAGAATTAGGGATTCTTTGTGAAGATATGATAATCAATTTAGCTAGAAAGTTAGAGAAAAAAAAAAACACACACACACACACACACGTGTGTGTGTGCACCTCAAACTCTGGAAGCAAACCAAAGGAAGGGAAAAATGTAAAACAACCTGACAGCTTTAGGTATGGAACAATATCTCTATATCGGGTGAGAGCTTCTTCAAAACCATTGCATGGTCGATGATCAGGATAAAAGCTGAATACATATCTATCATGCGTCGATGCTTCAAAATAAAGAAAACCAAAAAAAAAAAAAATCAGGAATCATACCTTAGAAAATTTATGACAGTTTTAAATGAAAATTAAAGCTATACCATTCACTAACCATCTCCAAACCCAAAACAAGGTATCAAATTATCTTCATCAAAAGGGGACAACGTACGACCAATGATAGAGATTGCTTGTTCATAGGGGTTCGGAATGTTGCCGATTGTGTGAAGGCTTTTCCTGTGAAATGACTGCCTGCCTAGAGCCAATGGAATGGAACATTTTCCTCCACCAATTAAAATCCTTTAATCACAAAGTGTATTAGCTAAGAGAGAGAAGGAATAATCACCTGTCCACTCATTACTCTTTGTGAAGTCAATGCCAAGTATTAAATTTGATGATTCAAGACCAGAATCTCTTAGTGCAGAAATAACCTGGAGATAGATGCCAAACTCAATTCTGATTCAGTTTTTTCCCTTAATAGATAATAAATAAGCAAACTAGACCAAACAAAGAATCCTAATGATATCAGTTCAAGAGACCAGCTGAAATTTGCAGCAACTTCCTCGAGTAGATCCACTGCTACCATCAAACAGACATGTCTTTAAGGAAACAAATCATTGTATATTCCTAGTGTGAGTACTGTTAGGAGGCTTTAATGATAGAATAATTAAGTTGGACAGCAATTACCGGAAAAAAGTTGCATAAGAGGATATTTTATGACGTATGTAGCTAATAATATAGTTTTGAGCATGAAACCCGATATTGAGTTAAGATGCAGATAGAGATGAGCACTTTAGAATATTATCACGTTTCATGAAAGATCTTAATAATCAATCACATTGAGATAGATGGTCACTTTGTTACGAATTAAGTAAATAGAAGGCACATCAGTTAAGTGATATCTTTAATAAAGCATTTGTAGGCAACATTTTTGGAGCTTTATTGCAATTTGGGAATGGTTCACTTTAAGCTCCAAGTCTCTAACTTGGCAGAGTCATAAAAAATAGATAAATAAATACAGTGCCATTGCATGAATATAACAAAATAAGGAAAAATTTGAATTCAGTACTTAAATGTCCATCCCTGAATACCCCTAAAATTCCTCATAGCAATGAACCTGCATCCCTGTACCATCAATCTAAACTCTTGCTTCTCTTCGCAAGCCATCATAGCAATGAATCAACAACTGTAGTATCTTCAATAACAGAGCATGATGATCAATCTTATGCCTGTCTCAATTTTTCATAACAGCTATATTTCTCAACATCTTAAAAAGTTTTGTTAAAAAAGTCTACATGAATTTTGTTAAAGGACTAATAATGCAGGGCTATTTATATATAAGTTGAGACAAGTAATTGCCTAAAGTTTTCTATTTGATATTGCCAGCTTCTTATTCAATGATATGGGAACCTGAGGTGAAGAAAGAATACATTTGTTAAATATTTTAACCTTATTCAAGAATCTACAAGCAACAGTCAGATGCTTATTTATTTACAAATAAAACATCACCTAAATATGCATCTCAAAATTAATGATCCCTCATTCAAATAAGAATTTTGCACAGGATGAACAAATTGCTATGCTGAAAATGTTAAACATTTATTTTACTTTTCTCTGGTTGAACCTTTTCAAATACAGGCTCTTAGCTAACTCAATTTTTTACTTGAACTTACTAGAACCAATGAAGCTACCTCACCAAGGCTGCAAAATAGTTGCAATTATTAATGGTTATAAAAAAATTAAAAAATTAAAAAACCTAAAAGGTAGCTGTATTAGATTCTTGCATCCAGAAACCTAAAAAAACATGATGGTAATAGAGATGGAAACCATATTGCGTTAAGAGAATAAGTTCAAGTTTTAGGGGGGAAGATCCCCAATAAAATCATAAGCAAAGGATTATCTAAGTCTTTTTTCTACAAAAAAAAAAAAAAAAAAAAAAAACAACCTTGAATGCTCTTATGTTTTATTATCCGTTGAAGTAAAATAGAAAATTAGCATTGACACTCAAATTTTGAGTGCTTAGGAGAAAAATAAAGCATGATTCTAATGGATTTTTCTCCTCATTTATCAGGTTATAAGCTGTCTCAAACTATAATTTATTTAGACCTCTAAAAGAACCCCATTTTATAAAGTTTTTCTAGTAACCTTGTGCTGCTTGAAAAGCACCTTATGACACTACTGGGCTGTTAAGTAACAAGGATACTGATATCCATAATGGTCTAAAGTTCATTTAATGAGTAACAATCAATACCTGGTCCAGAGAGTTGAAATTGTCAGCTATGTGTGCAGATTGCTGCCTTGTAGATTGCTGCCTAGGTTGATGATGATATTCCATCGAATTTCCTGCATAAGGCGTATGTTGCTGCCAGACATCATCATGTGGATAATCAGAAGTAGATTCTCCATTCCCCATAGTCTTAAAAAATTCTGTTCCAAAAACCAAAATGAAAATGCACTGTATAACCAAGTCATCAGGTCAAAGTACAATAATGACAAGAAAGAAAATCAGAAGAACTGAACAAATTGCAACCAACAACAAATTTTTGATAGTTTTTTCAGCACTTAACTTAATAGACAGTTCATTAGTTTATGGACCAACAAATAGGATTATTATTGTAAGCCAGTTATAGAATCAGCACCATTAGTTTATGTACCAACAAACAGGCATGGTATTGTAAGCCAGTTATAGAAACAAAGTTAGTATCACTACTAACTGCAGAACATGGTTGGGAATGAAAATGGTCTTCAAAATTGTAGCATTTCAGAGTACAGTGCTGAACTTAATAACAAAAATTCCCAAGGCACCGTACAGTAGTGCTGTTCAAAGGTAATCTTACTCTAGAGAGACTACCTATTTATGGTTCTAATTATATGATTGACAGAACCAAAACCCTCCACTAAAGATGACATGGACAAGAATTCCCATCGGCTAAATTCTAGATAAAGGTGGACCAAAGTTGTACCCACTTGTCATCCAACCCCAGCTAAAGACCCAGAAAAGAATCATTCTTTACTTCTGTATAGTTCTTTTTCGATTATTCAGCAGATATAAGATACATAAATATATGAAGCAACCCAATAAAATCAAGAGGTATAACACGAGCACACAAGACCAATGAGTTGCCATGACAAAACCAAGAAACACATACCGAAACAAGGTCTGTAAAAGAAAGAGATGCAGAAACGACTACCTCTGTAGATAGAATCTTTAGAGAGAAACTCCAAAGACGGATTCCTAATGATAATCCCCGTTAAAGGTTTATGCTCTTTTGGAAAAGTTTCAGACCAAGCATTGGATTATAGTCTTTATAAATTGTTTTAGTCAGTTTACCCAAAGACAACATAAAAGGGCAAAGAAAAGTCACTTCAGTTGA